>OZ020192.1:100342175-100669421 GCA_963971165.1 Philopedon plagiatum | reverse complement strand
GAAGGGCGGTGCTACTGATGATTGCATATCAATCACATTGGATTTAAGATTTAATAAAAAATGATTAGAGTATTATGGAAATTTAATCATTATGGAAGAAAATTTTAATAAAAATTGATTTAGATGTAATCAGAATTAATTGTTAGGTTAATCAATTTTGAATAAGAAAATTTAATCACAGATCCTTCGATTTAATCAATATGCAGTGTTAATTTTTTCAATCAATCTGGCGTGGACCTGGATTTAGTCAAAATTGGGTTGAATTTGATTTAAAATTTAATAATTTTTTTTTACAGTGTAATAATAAATTTAAGTTAAAAAGGTTTTATTATTTATAGGTTATGTTATTTCTAAAGGTGTTTATTTAAAGTCGCTCCGAGTCATTTATAAATCTGTATAAATCTATACGTCGCACTTTTTCTTTTCTAGTTCATTAGACAAAGACGTACGTGTAACCGAGTGTTCAGACCGAGGTTCAGCCGTTTTCCTAAACAACCAGCACAGACAGCAACACTTCTGGGCTCCAACACTCCAATGCTATTTTATCTCTTTCTACTACCATTCTTAATTCAATTACGTAGTAATTCGTAGTCTTGTCTATGTTCGTAGTTCGTAAACTGCTCCCCCAAGAGAATAACAAACAACAAAATATAAGGCTTCACGTTCGATACGCTCACAGTATACGGATATCGAATCCTTTTATATAATAAATCCATGGTGGATATACTGTTTAAAACTGCCCTAAGTAGTAGATACTTTTATAATTTAGAACCTTGCTGCCAATTTACACGGCCGGTTTATATGGGCTTTTTACCTAAGATTTTCTCTTGACCGGACCAGTTTAACTGGATAACAAAAATCGTAAAATTTACTATTCTACCTGAACTATTTGATAACCAGAGCTATAAAATAAAAGCACTGAATCCACACAACCCGACATTAGTCCATAATTCGGGTCACACACTATAAAATCTACAATGTATATATTTCCATCATTCATTACTCGTTATAAAAGCTATAGCAGTTTTATTAGAAGTAAATTTAAACCCTAATAAAATGTGTTACAAAATATTCAATATTTAACGACGCTTTTAATAGATAATAAAAAGTAATCCCATATATTATCAATTTCTTACAGATAGTAATAAACTTTAAATTTCATTTTCCACGGATTTGCAATAAATTAGCAACCTTGCGATTATTTTGATAATATGAGGTTATTCCGGAAAGAACGGCATAACTCGAAAAAGTTAATTTTTGAGTTTTTTTAAGGCACTCAGCACACAATTTAGCAAACTATTACCGAAAGAATGTTGCAGTGGTAACGCTTTGTTATTCACTCAAGAACGTCAGAAAATAGAAAGTGGCGTGTCTGTTTCTCAAATATTTCAAGGAACATCGTCACATCTTCAGTTGTGTCAGCTTTCAAGACAAAGGTTAGTTAATATATTTTTTGCATTTCAAGAAACAACGTCACATTTTCAGTTACGCCAGTTTTTAAGGTAAACCTGAATATTTTTATTTGAGCTAGTTTCAGAAAAAGTAGTACACTTTTGTCTGTAGAAACGGATTAAATTTATATTTATCGGTTCATTTTTGTTGGTTTCTTTACAATTCAGACGTTTTGTCATGAAATAAATGGTTTATAAATTAACTCATTTACATTTCCAGAAGAACGGTACTTTCCAAATAAAAGTTCACTGTTGTCAGAATTTAATGCTATCACCATGTTAATGAGATTTTGTCTGAGTACAGGTCAAATCAAATTTTTTCAAGTGCTGCAAATATTTTGTAAATTAGGTTGGTTTCAAACCAAGAGGTAATTTTTCTTTCAGCCGCATAATGGAGAATATGCGATAGAGAAATTCATTGATTATGAAGCTAACAAAGAAAAATTTAGGAATTCATAACATTGTGGAATCCGAAAGCAAAAGAGCAAATGAGGATCATTAATTATAATTATTATAGTTTGGATGGCACTGTGATGTGTGTGTTCATTAGTTATCAAACACTTTATATTTTTTTAGATAATGTCCAAAATACCAATGTTTTGCAAGAAAAAGTTGGTACAGAAAAAGGACTGCTGTAGATTCAAGTTTGATATCACCTAAGATTAGACCCGATGATAGACCTATAGGAGAATCATCAAAAATAAGTTCATATTAATATTTTCGAGTTAATAAATACTGAGTTACTGCAATTTATCTACCACAAATGTATCTGGGTAATCACAAAACACTCAAAAAGATATAACTGCAACAGAACCAGAAAGTAATTTCATGGAAATCACAGACCATGAGCTATTTAAAAATCAGGGTATAGTTTAAAGGTCATTTTAAATTCGTAACATTCAGTAGTAGGATCAGACTTCTCCTTACGGTTCACTGACTAATAGTCACTCCTCAAAACTCATGGAGCAGTTGGTGCACCTGAACTGCATTAATTCGACAGTGCTATTGTTGCAATCTTAAGTGATCCGAGTTATACATCTTCTGCAGTCAGCAATCATTGTAATGTGTGGTGATATGGTAACAACACGAATTTTAGACTTTTGTAGTAGTTAATAATTTTCTTGTAGATACAAAGTTTAAAGTGATAAGTAGAAAGAGGTAAACCGATATTCGCTGCGGAATAATAAATTATATCTATTTCAGTGATAACTTTGATTTTACTTTTATTAGGATCTACCAACGCGAACTACGTCCACATATAAATAGCGCTCAGCATTGCCCCCATAAATAAACCATCCTATTTTTTTTGTCTTAGTACATCTAAATAATAAAAGCTGTTTTTAAAAGGTATTTTTGTATAAGATTTTATTTATTTTCATTCCACAGAGTTCTCAGCTCATCCTCGTACCTATCCCACAGGGAGTACCCATTAATTATTTGCTAGCTAGTTAAAGCAAAAAGCTCACAAATGGAACTAAATAACGGGCTCCCTCAGGGATCTGTGCTGGCTCCCCTCCTGTTTAGCCTTTATATTGCGGACATGCCTCAGATATAATCAAAGAAGTTTGGATACGCTGACGACTGGGCGCTGGCGGTACAACACGGAAACATAGAAGCAACAGAACGAATAGGTACTAACAAATGACCTGAATAAACTTGCAACTTATTTCCGTGACTGGAGGCTTCAGCCAAACCCGAGCAAGACGGAGGTTACCTGTTTCCACCTTAATAATAGCATGGCGAAGAGAGTTAAGAGTCCACCTCGAGAATACACTATTAAAGCATAGTAGATTTCTTAAGTATCTGGGTGTTACATTGGATGGAACCCTACAAGCAACACCTATTGAATACTGCCGCTAAGCTTAGAACCAGAAACAATATTCTACAGAAACTATGTGGAACTTCCTGGGGGTCCTCAGCTTCTACACTGCGTATATCAGCCCTTGGGCTGGTATGTAGCCAGTGGAATGAAGACGTTCCAGCTTGGGCCCAAGACCTACAATGCATTACAATAAAACCTGCTGGCTTCGATTTACCACGAAAAATATGGTCTTGCGCTAATAGACTAAGGACTGGACATGGAAGATGCTCAGACAAGATGAATGAATGGGGAAAAGCTCCGTCGCGTCGGCGCGCTGCGACTGTGGTGCTGAAAGGCAGACCGTCCGACACATCATCGAGGAGTGTCCCATTAGACGATAATATGCAGGCCGATCAGATGATTTCTTGAATCTGACTAACAGCTCAATTGAATATATTAATAATTTGGATATTTGTTTGTGATATTAGTGTTACTGTGCTTTTGAATCTTACAATCTACTTGTTTATGTTCTTTTCCTTTGCTTGTTTGTGTGATTTGTAGCCATACGATAAATACATTTGCTAGCTCGTACTTTATCGTTGGATCGACACGGCCAAATTTACCCTTCACAAACTTTTTTTAATCTAATTCATGTGGGTACGCTAAATCTTTCTTAATGTGCGGTAAACAAAATTGCAAATTTGCCTATGTCTTTATACTGACATGTATTTATTTTCTTTTTTTCAATTTAAGTGAACGTTTAGAGACGGTCTACTGTAATAAGACTATTATTTTCCATTTCGTACCTAGAGCGACGCTTTCCAAAACACTTTTGCCGTTATGAAATTTTCTTGTGTTAATAGAATCTTTCGACAATCTGAATTGAAAATTTAAAGCGTGTGGAAACGAAATTACAGTCAGTTGAGCGAAAACGGAAATATTCGTAAATACGAAATTTTTCACTGCCGCAAACGCGACCATTTTCTTTTCTCGACTCGGGGATCGAAACGTTACTTTAAGACAAAGTCTTTGTGTTCTAATGAAATTCTGATGTTGTCTTTGCCTTTTACATGCAAATGCTTTTTAGATAGGAAAAATATCAAGTTAGTAGTTTTTCTGATTAAAAATTATACGAAAACATTACCACATAACACCTTAAAGGTAAAGTTAACTTATAGGAGAGCCCATAAAGAGTTTTACACACAACCAGATATACAAACACTAGTCAGGAGGTTTAACACTGAGGGCGCAGGGATTAATATAGGCATGGATTTATTAGGACTGGATACGGGTTGAGTTCACATTCTTTGAAGCCAAAACAAACCATTCTAAACGACACCATAAACACAATTTGTAAACATTGGCCACATCTTATTTTACCTTGTATTTTTGTACAAAAATACGTTAGAAGCATCACAAGATTTACTAAAAGTAATAAAAGCCCCAAAATATTTTATTTTTCTGCTAAATAATAATAAATTTAAGTTAAAAAGGTTTTATTATTTATAGGTTATGTTATTTCTAACGGTGTTTATTTAAAGTCGCTCCGAGACATTTCTAAATCTATATAAATCTATACGTCGCACTTTTTCTTTTCTAGTTCATTAGACAAAAACGTACGTGTAACCGAGTGTTCAGACCGAGGTCAGCCGTTTTCCTAAATAACCACCACAGACAACAACATTTCTGAGCTCCAACACTCTAATGCCATTTTATCTCTTTCTACTACCATTCTTGATTCAATTACGTAGTAATTCGAAGTCTTGTCTATGTTCGTAGTTTGTAAACTGCTCTCCCAAGAGAATAACAAACAACAAATTATAAGGCTTCACCTTCGATACGCTCACAGTATACGGACATCGAATCCTTATTATAATAAATACATGAATATAGGTATGTTAGATCAACAGCAGTGAATGAAAGAAACCGTATTATTATACATGCATGGTTGCTAGCTGCAACGATATATCAGTAGATATATCTCTTTCTTTTATAATCTACCAATAAACTGCCGATTTAATCACTTTATCTAGCGACAATTGAAACAATTGACTTATAACATTTTACAAAACAAAAACCATACGGATCTTACATAAAATCCTACTGATATACAAAATTCCAGATCTTACAGATTTCTGCGACATTGATATACTTGCAACTTTGTAATATTTACAAAATTTAAAATTATATAACAAAATGGCCAAAGAGGATTTCTAATTTTTGTTTTTCTGGTTTAGTTTTATTTTTGAGAGTATCTACAAGTAATAAGAAGGAATTCAAAACTAATATACAGGGTGATTCAGGAAGAAGCGCTATTATTTGAAGTACTCAGGGACCCAAAATAAACATCAAAGTTCCTATACATATTGGCCCTATTCTTTAACGTTACAGAGATATAGGGGTTGCAAAAATTAAGAATTATTATAATAAAATTACTTTTTATAAACAGACAATATTTTATAATTTTCAAAAATATCACTGTCTACTTCTAAACACGTCAGCTCGTTTATGAATAGCTCGTGTCGCTCGGTGGACTGACTTATAATAGCTGTTGCGTTCATTATGCGATCGAGTAATGACTCTCTAGTGTCCACTTTAGTTGCAAATACTAAAAATTTATACCAGCTCCAAAGATAATAATCGAGAGGATTAAGATCTGGTAATCTTAGTGACCGACCATGTGGGCTATCCCGGCCAATCCATCAATTTCGAAAGTTGGTATTCAAAAAATGTCTTACTGGTAAAATGTAATGAGCTGGAGTTCCGTCATGTTATGTCGTACATCATCTAAAAAGGTTTCCAAATAATTTTGTAGAAAATCTAAGTAAGTTCCTTTATCCTGTAAGATAACCGTCAAGTATGAATGGACCGATTAATTTAGTGTCTAGCGTACCGCACCACACCTTGATGCTAAATCGATGTTGAAAATAAGTTTTGACAACGGCATGCATGGGGATTCTCATACGACCATCGGCATCGTTGTGGAGGTTGTTTATGTCATCACGAATGAACTTTGCTTCATCAGTGAAGAAATTGTATTTATACAGTCTTCGATTTTCATTTATCCAGTTGCAGAATTGTTGCATCCTTGCGCACGATCACCTTGTTGCAAATGTAGAAATTTTTGTAAATAAAATGGAATCTATTTAAAGTCCTCTAACTGGTTGATTGTGTAATTTGAGAAGTTTCTGCAAAGCGCCTTGTACTTGTGCTTGATACAATGTCAAGAATAGCTTCTTCTTGTTCAATATGAAGTCCTGTTTGCCGTTCTGAAACAACTCTCGCGCTTAGAAACATACCAGTTTCTGCGGCAGTACTAAAAACTTTTTCAAAAACTCTTCGATTTGGCCCTCCTCGATTAGGATAGCGACACCGGTATTCAGCAACTGCAAGACTTTCACTTCCATTGCAAAAGCCGTAAACAAATATTATATCAGCATATTATGCGCGATGATTTAATATCGCAGGCATAATTAAAGCAAATAAATATTTACTAAACTAAATTTGACATTGACAAAAGTGATTTTTACTTTTTTACTTATATCTGACTTGTTAAGTTCACCATTTCCTAGTGATAACAATAGAATTAAAGTCTTTTATGCCTTACGTTCTAAAATAATGACACGCCCTGTCTCTCTGTAACGGTTAAGAAGAGGACCAATATGTATATAGGAACTTTGGTTTATTTTGAGTCCCTGAATATGTACCCAAAATATTTGTACTTCCTCCTAAATCACCCTGTATAAAAATACAGCAGTAATTGCAAGGAAAGGTTATGGGAGAAGAACTAGAGGAAGATGAAAGCGGACATGTGTAGATAGAGTCATGAATGATTTAAAGGAAAAATTAACAAACAAGGAGGCTTAGGACAGAGCGTAGTGGAAATGACAGAAGCATCAACTACGCATAAAGTTGGAAAAGCTGAACTCAAAGAAGAAGAAAAAAGGAGCTATATATTATATTATTATAAATAAATCTTGAGGCACTGCATCTCAGGCATTGGTTTCAGCTGAGCTATATATTCTGCTGAACGTCTTAAATGTAGCGTACCTTGGAACACAAGTTGTAATCGAATAAGAACATGAATTGCAAGATATCTTTAAAGAAGCACTTCTTGCATTCAAGTCCAGACTTCTTGGAAAACCGCGGCACCGTATTTATTAATGAACATATAAAACATTTTTATGAACATGTTTATAGTCTGAATTAGAAATACGGCAAATTGTATATATTCCTTCAATATCTGCTGTTGGATTTCCTTCGTTGTAATAATAATAATTGCGAAATATACATTCGTGCTCATAAAATACAGTAATAAAGCTTTAATACGTTGACTCACTATAAATAATTAAATTTAAAGGCAAATTGTGTTTTTACTACCTTTTATTAAAACTTTGGATAAGCTAGAATAACAAAGGGAAGTAAAGTTGAAAATTTTTGAACATAATTAAATCATATTATCTGAAAAGGCAGCAGTGTTATTCCACTTTTGCCTTTACTAAATGGAATTGCTTTTAAGGCAGTACACTTCAATTCAATTTAAAAGGTGTTGCCGTGCTTTGTACCCGCTTCATGTAATATTGTTGAGCATATAATTTTTGAATTCAATATTTTAAATAACAAAAACTAAATTTCATATTAGTTAAGTTAGGAGCGAAATTATCCCCAAAGTTCCTCAGCATCTAAAACAATTCGTCTATCAACCTGCGAAATCCACTATCAATGCTCTAAAATGTCTCGTAAGAGATACTGAAAAGACTTTTGCTGCCAAAGAAATAGCTCTATGTGCTTTCATAGATATAGAGGGTGCGTTTGACAACACATCATCTGAATCCATACAAAGAGCTGCAGTAGATAGAGGCTTTGAAGCCTCTACAATAGAATGGATTAAATCCATGCTACAAAGTCGTAAAATCAGCGCATCTATGGAGATCAGAGTACCATGGTTAGGGCGGTTAAGGGATGTCCACAAGGTGAAGTTTTATCACCCCTGCTCTGGTCTTTGGTGGTCGATGGTCTCCTGATGGAACTGACAAATAACGGGCTTCATGCTCAAGGATATTCAGACGACCTCGTATTAACAATCAGTGGCAAACATGACGGCACGCTGTCTGTCAAGATGCAAACTGCCCTAAACCTAATAAAAACATGGTTTTCACAGGAGAGGCTTAATATCAATCCGAGTAAGACAGTCATAGTTCCCTTCACGAGAAGGAGGAAATTAAATTTGACACCTCCAGTCCTGAATGGAACAGTGATTGGATTCTCTAAAGAAATCAAGTACTTGGGGACAGTCCTTGACCAAAGGTTGAATTGGAACTCACACCTAGAAAGGTCTGTCTCTAAAGCCTCAATGGAAATATAGTCCTGCCGTAGGCTTTTCAGTGAAACATGGGGCTTAAAACTCAAAATGATCTATTGGTCATACCTAACTGTTGTAATGCCCATTATCACATATGCCTCACTGTTGTGGTTGACAAAAATAGAGGATATTACAACGCAAAGAAAGCTGATAAAATTACATTGCCTGTCTGGGTATTACGGGCGCAATAAAAACCTGTCCATCTCCATAGCTGTGGAGGCAATGCTAGACTTTCTTCCACAACATTTATGTATAAAAAGGGAAGCACTGATAAGTGCCTTAAAAGTTACCGAAACAACAAAACTTAAGACAGGAGATCTGACTGGTTATCTAAAAATACTAACAACTACTAATACAATTGATTCAATGCTAAAAGTGTGTGATTTTCAGCGCTCTTTACAAGTTCGAAGTATGAGCGAAACAGAAATTTGACAAAGGTTCACTAGTGTGCTACACAGATGGATCAAAGATGGCAGAGGGGGTGGGAGCAGGAGCTTTGGGCCAAAATGCAAAGTTTTAAAGCCTCTTCCATCTTTCAAGCAGAAATACACGCGATAGATTTATGCGCCACCAAATATGCCAACAAAGGACTTAAAGCCGCAAAAATCTACATTCTATCGGACAGCCAGGCAGCTATAAAAGCACTAGCTTCATGTTCCTTCTATTCCAAACTGGCGTGGGTCTGCCGACAATCCCTCAACCAACTGGCAAAAAACAATAGTATAATTCTAATATGGGTGCCGGGCCACAAAAGTGTGGAAGGCAATGAAGTTGCTGACCAACGTGCTAAAGAAGGAGCACAGGCACCTTTTTATGGACCTGAACCCTTCTGCGGCATCACTAGAGGTCACCGCACGGAAAGCCTTAGGGAATGGAAAAAAGAACGGAATGGAGGAATGCTCCAAGAAAAAGACAGGCAAAGAGAATGATTAGTTATCGGCCTGACTACACAAAAAAGCTCCTCGAGCTTCAAAAGAATGAACTTAGACTGGTTACTTGCCTCCTAACTGGACACGGCCCTTGGAGGTATCACCTTAAAAAGATGGGAAAGACTGATGAAGAACACTGTAGATTCTGTAACGAAGCGGCTGAGACTGCCGAACACTTGCTCTGTGAATGCAGAGTAATAACTCGTTAAAGGCTTCAGTATCTTGAGGAAGCGTTTCTCACTCCCAAAAATATATTAAAGTGCGTCCCCAGAAACATCCTAAAAAGTTTGGGAATTGATGAGCAAATAACGTAGGGTGTTCACAAAATATCTATTTCGGTCGATGTGACGTAGGGCTAACAGAGCCGAACGACCCCATTCAATACAATACAATACAAGCTGTCACGCTATTATAGAGCTAGTCCATGGCTTGTTATACATTTTAGCCTTTACTATAACAACTATTAATTGATGATGACCCTAATTGTAACAGCATGATTTGACCCCCTTATTTTTTTTCTTGTGAGGATTTATGAAAGAAAAACTTATGCTCACAGTAATGGCCACACCAAAATATATGAAAGACCGGATTCAATAAGCATGTACAGCATTGGTAACTTAAACCTTTAGATATGCAATGCATTTTCATTTAAACCTAAAAGTTATATTAAGTTTAAGTACATTAACTCCTGCCACAAAGAGTGAAGTCAAGCCCTGAGTTTTGCCAAACACTTAATACTACTTGAATTGTTTTTTTAAAGGGCGTAAATCATAATTTTTCTGATTTCGCTTTTATTTGTTTTCTTGAGGTCCTATATGGGTAGAGCTAGTAATTTCAATTAAGAGGAGGTTTCCAGCGCTTTTTATTGCGGCAGTATTTTTTTTAATATTTTGATTTCATTGGGCGTAAGTCACTTGAAGGTTTTTTTAAAAGAGCGTGTGTCAGCTGCATATGTCCCAGGCCGCTGCTTTGAAACATGACTTAAGCCCGTTTAAAAAAATATCCAGACATACAGCTACAAACATGTGTAGAAGCAATGTGCCGTCAGCTGTGAGTCTGAATATTTACCTAAAATATAGTTTTAAAAAAAATCAAATTACTATAAATTTATACTAACACATTTTTTTGTTCTAAAATTTCAAAAATTTTCGACAAAATGATGTAAAATTTGTTTAGAAAAAATAATAAAGAAAATACCTAAACGTGTTCATTTTTTTCCAGGGCAGAGGCTCCGCAAAAATTCACGTTTTTTTTTTCGCAAATTACAAAATATTTCTTTTCTTTACCAAAACATTTCTAGTAGACTCACTATCTGTGTCACTATTACAAAACTTGAATTTGGCATGGGTCCCGTAAGTAGCAACAGCGATATACAACTTTAAAATTTCACCAGCCGCCACTGAGTTATATACTTAATGTAAAGACCTTAATTTTGTAAAATAATTATTTTTGAAAAAATAAATTGATTGATTTCCAACAATTGTAGCAGAATTTTTCATCAGAGTAATTGCACTTTTTTATAAGGCCGACGTTTTCCATTCTTCTATAGTCCGTAAAATCTTGATTTTTGGCCATTATAAGATGAAATTTTATGGATATGTTAGAATATGTATATTATAGTGTAAATAATTCAAAGTTGAAGTTCGTTCCAATATTTAAGCAGATTTATTCAGTTTCTGAAAAACGTTTGATTTCTTGACTAATGCCCTTTAAAAAAACACGATTCACTTATTCTTTTCAGTTATTTATGTATTTGGCGTATTTACTTATTCTATTTAGTAACATAGAATTCCGATTTTTGGTGTACTTTTAACTTCATAAACAATTTTTTATTATTAGCTTTAAAATTCGTTAAATTATCTTTAAATTAATGCAAAAAAGATTTTTATATCTTCTTGGTCCGTTGTAGTAAAAATAAAATCCTCCGACATCGCAAAGGGGAGCGAAGTGGCTATATTTTACCTTTTGATATTGTTTGTTCAAATTATACTTGAAGTTATTTTTCTTTTATGCTTTATTTATTGCTCGATAAATTTCTTTCCGTTCGTGATAAAATAAATTTGGCTTCTTTTAATGCTTTCTTTTAGAGGTCCTTCCTTTTTTGTTATTTAATTTAACAAGACTCGAGAAGTTTTCGTATAACATAAAGGCAAAATTATTCTTCCTAAGTATATAACTTTCCCAACGGCTGTTACCGGTTATATTTTAAAATATTACAAATATTTGAGGTACACATATTAGTTTAAGGTGTTTCTCTAATATTACCCATATCATCAATGACAATTTGGGACCTAAACAAATTAAACCTGCGTTGTGATCAAATGGTAACCGACAAAACTAAAACATACTACTTGCCTATACTATTATTACCCTAGGTAATATTACGTGGGAATGCTGATATCTAGTTAGCCTGGAATTTTTCTAGCAGGTAAAATTTTGTATAGTTGTCATGGTTCCACCATTATGTTTTACAAATAAGTTGTTAATGTTTGACATCCATATACTTAAGGGTAGAAAACTCTAATTTTTTGAAAAGATCGATTTTCGTTCAGTTTAAGTATTTGTTTGTAAGAGGGTTATCGGGCAAAGAAATTTTAGAAACCTTAAGCTGCGTTTTCACCGGAAAAACATTGAGAAAGTTCTTGTTGCCTAAATGTTTCTCCTTCTTGTCCTTAATAAAAACTTTTGGCAATATACTTAAATTTCTTCTCTTAAACTCAAGTAACTAAAATTGTTAGTAGTCGAATGTTGCTTCTTGAGTGCTCAACTAGTGTTTCCACTCATGTATACAGCATACGGGAATATGGACGAAGATGAAAAAAGTTGCAAGGACGGCGTACATAGTAATATGTTAAAGAAAGCTGGATTAAAGGCAAGCTTAAAGGAAAGGAAGCAGTATGGTGGCATTTAGCTACTCAGCGTACTAAAATAAAAGGATTAACATGCATAACGAAAAGCTTTGTATGAATGTCCATCACTAATATGGAATGCTTATTGTATCAGGTTGCTCCCCGAATTAAAAAAGGGTACACGAATGACAGACAAGCTATTTCTCCATTAGAACGATTCCTTATCACACTGCGATCCTTGCAACCGGCGACTTTTACCATTCGTTGATGTATATGTTTAGAATTTCGGTGCCAACGGTAAGTAGAATATTACCAGAATACCGAAATATCAACAACTCGACTAGACGCTAGGCACATCCAAGTTGCATCTTCTGTTTCCACTGCGGCAGCGACAAGCATTTGTATCCCCATGTTGCCGATTTTCTTTTGAAGTTTATCGTTAAAAATGGATACCGGCGACAAAAAGAATCAGTCGACATTTTTTGTTGCCGGATCATAGAAAAACTTAAGCCTCCTCTACACCGAAAGCAACACATAGGAACATAGTGAATATAATATGTTGCTTGTTCGTGGAACTTATTTGTGAATGCTTCTTAAAGTTTCATAAGGTTCTTTATTGTTTACATATTGTTGCAGACACAAAAGTTTCTATAACTGTTTGTTTCCATATTTAGCGGTATAGATCAAAGGAAATTTAGAAACATTGGCAAACAGTTTTGTTGTGTGAAACGGTATTTTCACCAGTGTGGATACATTGTTACCTGTTTCCGAAATTTGTGTGTCGTAAAAGTGGTGTATCTGCAACGAGAGCAGCGTAAACCTTTATTATTATTTAGTTTATTATTAATGAAAAAAAAAGTTAAAACATGCCGTTCAAGTGGACAACAGATAATTTAATAACTTTAATTAACCTAAATATGCAAAAATTGAGAATCAATTCTCTAACCACCTGAAAATTCCTTATACAGGGTGGTGCAACCAAGACGGGGTGGACGATTGTGAGTAAGCGGTGAGGAATTTCGAAATTTTTTTATTGGATATTATCGATAGTCAAACACGCTATGTTTTAAAATTATTGCCATAATACAGGGTGGTCCGAGAAACTCGTGGCGAACCAATCTTGTATTTTTTTAAATGGGACACCCTGTATATAATTGTTCCAATTGATTCTCCTATTCGTTACGAGCATTTTGATATAGGGTTCATTGGGTCTAAAATTTATAGTAAGGGAATGGGACGCGGTTAAAGGTGAAAAAATGCTCATAGTTCGGCCAACCCAACCCAACCCAACCCAACCTTGCAATTTATTTAAAATTATTCACTGATATACAGGGTGGTCAAGTTTTGCAAATACGCCCTGGACTCATTTTTTTTTAAATGGAACACCCTATATATTTAATTTTCATGTTAAAGATAACATTACTAGCTTTCAAAAAATACCATACATGATGCCTTTCTGACCAACAGTTTTTTGGTAAACTAGCCGTGAAAGCAAAGTTTCTTCATTCTAATACGATTATACTGAATTTACATTGTTTATTATTAAATATCTAATATTAGGAGGCCATGACACTATCATAAATGAAACAAAAGATTGACGAACTTGTCAAAGCTACTGCCGCATAATCCATTATTTACAAGTTAAGCGTAGGTGAGGTAAGGAAACTGAGACCCGAAACCTTTACATGTTTATTAGAGATATTTCAAAAAAACAGAAAATATTGTTTATAGGAAATGTAAAGTAATTAATAAACCAGTTATAAACAACTTTTTGAGAAACGAGTTGCCAGTATTGTTTGAAGATTTACCTTTAATGGTAAGGGGATCCTTATGGTTTCAACATAATGGAGCGCCCCCGCATTACCATAGGAATGTAAGATATTTTGTCGATAATCGGAAGACCGATCCTTGGATTGGGTGAGGTTGACCAGTAAAGTGGCCAGCCAGATCACCCGACTTAAGACCACTAGATTTTTTCTATGGGGGCACGTTAAAGAAGAAGTCTATAAAGAGGTTCCAACCACAGTGAAAGATATGAAGACGAGAATAAGAAACAGTTTTCGCAACATTTCAGAACAGACTTTGGGAAAAGTGAAACTTTCATTTATGGATAGACTCGAAATGTGCCTTCAGCAAAATGGTGGTTTAGTTGAACACCTTATATGAGCTTTTTTAATTGTTTATATTAAATTAGGTTGACAAGTAAGTACATAACACATATGTAACTAAATAATTTTAAAAGATGTTCTGTTTTTGCTTAATTAATTTTCTTACACTATTAATAATACTGATAACTGATTATTTTTGTTTATAACTGGTTTATTAATTACTTTACATTTCCTAAAAAAAATATTTTCTGTTTTTTGAAATATCTCTAATCAACATGTAAAGGTTTCGGGTCTCAGTTTTCTTACCTCACCTACGCTTAACTTGTAAAGAATGGATTATGCGGCAGTAGCTTTGACAAGTTCGTCAATCTTTTGTTTCATGTATGATGGTGTCATGGCCTAATAATATTAGATATTTAATAATAAACAACGTAAATTCAATATAATCGTATTAGAATGAAGAAACTTTGCTTTCACGGCTAGTTTACTAAAAAACTGTTGGTCAGAAAGGCATCATGTATGGTATTTTTTGAAAGCTAGTAATGTTGTCTTTAACATGAAAATAAAATATATAGGGTGTTTCATTTAAAAAAAATTAGTCCAGGGTGTATTTGCAAAACTTGACCACCCTGTATAACAGTGAATAATTTTAAACAAATTGCAAGCGATTAATGTATTCGAGGATATGTAACGTTTTATGGAATATTTGGTTTTTCCATACCTGTTTCAAATTTTTTTAAAAAATGGCCGAACTGTGAGCATTTTTTCAACTTTAACCGCGTCCCATTCCCTTACTATAAATTTTAGACCCAATAAACCCTATATCAAAATGATCGTAACGAACAGGAGAATAAATTGGAACAATTATGTACAGGGTGTCCCATTTAAAAAAATAAAAGTTTGGTTCGCCACGGGTTTTTCGGACCACCCTGTATTATGGCTATAATTTTAAAACATAGCGTGTTTGACTATCGATAATATCCAAAAAAAAATTTTCGAAATTCCTCACCGTTTACTCACAATCGTCCACCCCATCTTGGTTGCACCACCCTGTACAATAAGGATTTCAACAAATAATGGTAAAACAGCTATTCTCCGGGCTATATGCCCCTACGAGCGCTGAATTACATACCAAAATTTGCCGTATTTTCTTCTAACACAGTTAGATAAGAAAATACTAATGTTTCGAATGCAAGAAACTACCAGGAAGAAGGAAGCTTTTTCTTTAGTTAGAATATCGTCACCTGCAGACCGGTTTCGAACTCGTTGGTTCTCATCAGTACAGGATAGACGAACATACCAAACTTCCGAAAAAGTAATCCCTTAAAGCTACAATGTCGTACTGCATAAGCAGTGAGAGACGGGCAGCGCAATCAATTAGCAGTTTCAAGCATTCAGAGTAGAGTTTACCGTAAGGTAAAATTTTTAAAAATATGAATGAAGTCTACTTGTCAGGGGTACATGTACCCCTGATAAGTAGACTTCATTCATATTTTTAATTAACCTACACAGAAATGACGAGTGTTTGTGGAATCCACGGGATAAAAAGTATAAAGATCTTTACCAACAAAACGATTTGTGGGTGGAGATAGAGATAGTTAATAGTAATTCTAGAAAAAATCTTTAGATTACAGTTTGTTCGCCTCTTACCAATTTTTTTTTTTCAATTCCTGATATGTTCTAATATGCCGCGAAGAAGTCCATATATTTATTTACTGGCTTTAAAATAATTATTTGAAAAGAGACAGCTGTTAATTTGTTGGATAATTAACTTTCCCTAAGAGTGTTTCCCTTTATTTCAAATATTTGTGTCATTAATCTTTTAACAGAAAATAAAACGGACAAAATTCGAGTAACGCGTTCCAAAAAGGTTACGGATATAGCTAACTAATTGACCGACGTTTTTCGATACGGTTTAATGAAAGAGGAAATTTTACCATCAGTCATTAAAATTAGTTTTGTTTTTTTACTAAAAATCGAGTTTATCCCTAATATTTTTAAATAAATGGGTCTCAACATTTATAGTTATGTATAGATAGACGGTGACTCTAAAAGGTTTATTCAAAATTCTGCCTCATATCCTTGAGGTCAAAATAGACAAAAAGTGCTTCGTTAGACCGCTATCGAACGATTTGTTGAAACTTTCTATTGTTTGAAATAAAAAAAGGCTTCTTGGAGCTAATAATAATAATAATAATAAAGATGTTTATTTATGCCAATAAAAATAATTTAAATATAAATATAAAATTGATAAAAGTAAAAAATAAAACCAAAAAATGACAGTAGTATACTATATAGTTGGCATAAATAGGTAGGATTTTGATTTCTAAGAAATCATTCTTCCAATCCTACCCCTACTAAATAATTTTTTATATTATTTTTAAAAGTTATATAGCTTAAGCCCCTTAGACTAGAAGGAATATTATTAAAAATTAGAGAAGATGTATATTTAAACGAAGACTTATATTTTTCAGTATGATATTTAGGTATTTCTATTGCGTTCTGATTTCTAGTATTAACATTATGAATATTATTCCTGAATTCAATATTTTCAAATAAATATCTAGGTTTCTGAGGGAGAAATTTGGTAGGCAGTATGTGAATGATCCAAATAAATCTGAAATATCTTTTTGTATTCTCCACATAAATTAAATTGGTGTGGGGCTTGTTTTCGCATATTGCCAGTTTTTGAGAAACATGTCTTTAACAAAAGAATTACACACATAGATATTGCACCATAATAAATTTTTTTTTTCAAAAAAATGAACCGCCTTCACCAAAGAAAAATCAGTAAAAAGTATGAAATAATAGTCTTAGTTATTTATAACTAAGCCTAATTGTCAGCCTAATTGCGTTCGACTTTTAGTAATTGGTACACAAAAGTTCTGAACTTTAAAGTAAACGCAACTTTTTATTAATTCTTGAATGAATCATTACGGATCCTTATGCTATGAAATTGAGCCGACTTCAAAGTTCAGAACTTCGGTATACAAGTTAACTAACTTTGAACAAAATTAAGTTTATCATTAACCATAGTTATAAAAACGTAAAAATATTATTTCGTACTCCTTAGTACGTACTATTTTAATCGTGGATAAACAATTCCGTTAAGTACCTATGGTGAGTATAGGCAACTTTATGAACTAAGAGAACGGAAATGTCTATTGACAAGGGATTTAAAGGAATGGAGGTTGGGATGGGAACACATCTGCAGGCAATTTGTTCCATAATCTGAAGACCATAGGTATGCATGAGCAAGAGAAGTGGTCTGTTCTAGGATTTTGTAGCTGGACAGTAAAGGGATGCATACATAAATCGCCTCTTGCTGTTCTGTCAGGAACAGTAAAGGGGGGAATTATAGCGGCCAGTTTCATAAATTCTTAAATAAATAAACTTCTTAATAAAATTAAACAGTTTGATGCGTAGACAGTTATTAACAAAAATATGGGATGCGCCCCGAAATTTACATATTTTTATGTTGCAAAAAGAGACGTCTTTAGCACAGTTTTCTTTCTTTCGCTTTTTCTTATTGCTACATAAAGCATTTATAATCAAAATAGCCTACTATCACATCATCTGCATCCATCTCGGTGAACACACAAGACAACACTGATACTGGCGGGAACGCAGAGAGCATAGCGAACACTACTAACAGCACGAACTTTTGCACAAAAATGTTTATTGCATTCGACGCAACGCGCGCGGCGAGTTTGGTTTGTTTAGCTAGAGTTTAGACAGAATTTGTTTTTGTCAGAATGTAACGTAAAGTTAGCATTAAAAACAAACTGAATAAAACTAATATGTACAATAAAAATTAAATTTATTTTTCAAAGTAGAAGACTACCAAATTTACGCCTATTAGATATATTCTTATTGCAACTCTGATTACACAGCAAATCAAAAATGTTTTTTTTTATGTGGCAACATTGAAAAAGAGAGAAAAATTGTTTTAAATAAAATTAGCACGTCGATGATCAATTTGGATCACTTAAGGTAGCACCTATGTATATAAACAAAATAATTATGTCAACAAAAGCCTTTTTGTAGTGCTTACATACCAAATTTCGTCCCAATCTCTATATCGAACGAATCGTAGACGTTCGACAGCACCCTAACTAAACACTTTAAACAAGTTGGGTTAATATAAATTGTCCTATTGTGACTTCAAGCATATGTGACAGCATTTTCTACAAATATTTTAGAGATGCCCTGTATAATTGTTACAGATTCATAATTGTCAAAGGGACTAGTTTTAAATAAATGTTAAATTAATATTTCCTCTTATTATTTGAAAAATTATTTAATTTTAAGTACTATTGAAGTGTGAGTTGTGTTGTTAATCAATGTAAGCAATAATTTTATTAATGTTGTAACAGCACTTTAAGTTTTATTTATCATGCAAATTGCAAATTATAAGCATTAAAATTATTATTTTGTGCATTTGTATGTATCTGTACTAAAGTAACTAAAAACTAACTCGACAAATGAGGGCTAATTGGCGTCAATTCACCTTTAAGTTTCAGAATGTATTTAAACCAAAATTTTAAATACTGCGGAACCACAGCAAGGGTTACAATATTTTCTGGTCACTTTATTTTAATGATGCACATTCAGTAATTTTAGGAAACAACTATTATTTTTCTAAATGATTAAAAATTTATTAACCTAATTCTGCATAGTTTATTTTCAGTTTAAAAGTAACTTAATAAATAGTGATGAAGTAGTGTGTGTGTGTGTGTGTGTGTGAACCAGCGTAAATCACATTTTGGTATTAAAATGTATTTAAATAAAAAGATGTTAAGTAATGCGGAACCATGTTAAGATTTACGGTACATTGTCACTTTGATTTAAATCTAATGCCCATTAAGTCATTTTGGGAAACAACTATTAAGGAAACTATCTAGGAAACAATTATTATTTCGATAAATGAATAAAATTTATTAACAAAATTCCACTCTACTAGTATATTAATAATTGTAAAAACACAAAAATAACACCTGGTAATTTTATTTATCGCCATTTTTGTTTTTCAAATTCAACAACGTCTTTTGGGTGTTTAAATATCATTTCACATTTTACTGAAGATAAGATAGGTTTACACTGTTCTCTTTACTTCTGTTACTTTTCTAATGCTTTCCAAGTGTTAATTTTGTTCAGCCACTTGAAAACCCTTCTTACCAATGTAGGGTCTTTTTCTCGAGATTTATCTCCGGTCGAGGATAAAATGTGTAACAAAAAATACAAGCTCTTTTGAGTTATAAAGGAGTTTGCAAACTTTTTAATATAAAAACTTGCTTTAGTATATCTCGGATATAAAACGAAATTTGCTTTGAGCTTATTTCTGCTAAATTTTCTGTTTAAAGATAAAAATGTAATCTTTAATTTTTTTTTGAGTGAAATAAAGATAAGTGCTTGCTTTAAAATGTCGCCAATCGCCAACATCTAGGAAAATGCTTGTGGGAGAAAGAAAGATAGTGCTGTTGTGGGGATAGCGGAAGGTGGTAAAGGATTCTTCCTCGTCCGAGGCGTCACCACCCCACACATCTGCTAAAGGGCTGATGAAATCCATACGGATGTTTCCAGTTCTATATGTGTGAGACGGATACCACCAGTACACCCACGGTACTTATAGTACTTAGGTTTAGACCTTCGTGGGCTGTCCGAAGATAAAAAAAGTATAACTATACTCAATACCAGGTAAGATTTTAATGGCAGCCGTTAATCCGTGTCATTTCAAGTAACACTCTGTTTACACCAGCGCCAGACCACATTTTTTTATTCAAATTTATGACTCTTTAAATAGTGGAACAGAATCTAACTGAAATTAATTTACTGACAACGTATGTGTAGAAACATAAAAAAAAACAATTGTACTAGAACTATACATAAGTTTAGATGAACACGTGGTGATATTACCTCCCATAATTTACTTAACTAGTGCTTAATTTCTGATGTTCGCTGGCAAAGTATTTATAAACGTTGCGGACAAGTCTTTGAGCCAGCTTATGTACATGCAAACACCCGCTACATATCTAACACCGTTAAATTATTATACAGATTACAATCTTCTCCCAGGTGGCATTCTAACAACTTCAACCCCGTTCTCTAGAAAAAATTCTATTTACACCCTTGTATTTAAAGCTCTTCGAACCTCAAGTTTTAAACATTTTTAATTAGAAAGATCTCCATTTGAAATGTAAAAGTTTTTTGATTAGTTTGAAAGGAGTTACTAATCTCTTTTTAATGCGCCAACCTAAAACCTAAATATAATTAAAAAAAATTCAAATGCCTATATCTTTCTACTAACACATTTTTTTTCTTAAAATTTAAGAATTGTCGACAAAATAATGTACATTTTGTTTAGAAAAAATAAGATAAAAGCGTGTTAATTTTTTCCCAGGTGGGTCATTTCAAAAATTCAACTTTTTTTTCGCAAATTAAAATTTTTTTTGTAGCTACAGGGATATACAACTTTAAAATTTCACGGGACACGCTTGATGTAAATAGGTATATAATTTGTTCTCTGCTAGGTACATAATCTAAGGTTAAACCCTAGAGTTTGCGACGTCATTGTTCTGCTGCATGATAACGAGATATTTGAACGTTTGTGTCGCCTATCTCGCTTTGTCGCCTGTCTTCGTTTTACCTTTTATTGCTACTGCCCCAACCGAGAGCGTCAAGATCCATTTATTATTATTATTAGAGCTTTATATAAAACAAGTTAATTCCCACGAGATATAAGGAAGTTTGTGGATGTTAAGAAATAATGGGTCTAAGTGTCAGTGAAAGCCGTTTGTACCGTCTCAGAAACTTCAGGTCTAAATGTCATACTATTATTTTGATTATAATAATTCTAGAGTATTTTGCTTATGAAGATGATGACGATGTAAAATTATGTGTCTGATAGAGCAATTCTCTCTATAAGACATCCGGTCTTGTTTCGAAAATAATTAAGTTCTCACTACTTGTTTATTAACAAAGACTTTTGATAACTATTGAATAATATTATTTTTTGCACTCCAAAGCTAAAATAGGTTATTTTAGTTCCCATTTTTAGGGACTAAAGTGTCACTTTTAATGCCTTAAGGATTAAAAATTAACCATTTTAAAAGGTATTTTTAATTCCTGTAGTAACAATAAAAATACCCAAAAGTAATGTTAGAAACACAATATTTATCATACTAAAACATTGACAACAAAGCATTGACTAAGCTAACGCTGCGCTGGTACCAATTTTTTTTAATGTAAAATAGTTAAAAAATTAGTAAGTTTTTAATACGATACAATAGTCGCATGAGACAAAATCAGATGTAGGTATATTCCATGTATATTCCCTGCCTAAACCTTGAAATATTCATCCAATTTACTGTTCC
The DNA here is from genome assembly GCA_963971165.1 of Philopedon plagiatum. NCBI lineage: Eukaryota > Metazoa > Arthropoda > Insecta > Coleoptera > Curculionidae > Philopedon > Philopedon plagiatum. The sequence goes on along the minus strand of OZ020192.1, from coordinate 100,647,548 downwards.
ACTATAGGATCGGATTATCGGAGCAGACTCTTCGAAGCCACATTTCTATATAATACAGCGCGTCTCCACATACATTGGACTATAAATTATTGTCCGACTCGAAATCGGTCTTGTGACTTGGATGCAAGCCTACTAGGCCAAGCAACAGAGCAAAATATTAGCTATTTTTTGACATTAATCTTATTAGAAAACCGCCTATGCCATCATCTGAAAGACGATCCGTAGATGATTCCTGTTATATTTCCAACTCTTAAATTTTTTCCTTTAATTTGTTATAAACATTTTTAAGCAAAAAAACGCGATTTTTTTAGTTTTTTGCTTATAAAATGGAAAGAAATGAAGCAATCTTAATGGTATAAATGGACGATTTGTAGAAAATAAACATACGAACAAAATGAGAGGTCGAGCGTCCCGATAGGATAAGTAGCAACGGAGAAAATCCTGAAAAACCGGAAAATTAAGAGTTTTTTTTTAAATTCATAAATCGGCCATTTTTAAACGTAGAGGGCTCAAACTTTGGGAAAAAGTAGTAATTTATAGCTACTTTATGTGTGCAAAACCCCGTCTCTGTCCGACGATTAGTTTTGCCACAATCGGCATTTTAATTTGTCAACACACTATTTTGCAACAGGTCTGGATGTTCTATGGATCGTCCGATTTTAATTATTGAAACTGATTTGAAAAGTACAAGTTTAATTGAAAAATATGCATATTTTAATTTCTTTTCATAAAATGCTACGAAACCGGTTGAAAATGCACGTAAAGATGCGTAAAACTGGCCGAGCGCGCGAAAGATGACGCGTAGCGGGAGCAGCGGAGCGAAGGGGAGCCAATATTCGCGCGCTCGGCCATTTTCACGCATCTTTACGTTCATTTTCAACCGGTTTCGTAGCATTTTATGGAAAAATTAAAATATACATATTGTTCAATTAAACTTGTACTTTTCAAATCCGTTTCAATAATTAAAATCCAGACCTGTTGCAAAATAGTGTGCTGAAAAAATAAAATGACGATTGTGGCAAAACTAATCATCGGACAGCGTTGGGATTTTGCACACATAAAGTATCTATAAATTACTACTTTCTTCCAAAGTTTGAGTCCTCTACGTTTAAAAATGGCCGATTTATGAATTAAAAAAAAAACTCTTAATTTTCCGGTTTTTCCGGATTTTCTCCCTTGCTTCTTATCCTATCGGGACGTTGGACCCCTCATTTTGCTCGTATTTTTATTTTCTACAAATCGTCCATTTACACCATGATGATTGCTTCATTACTTTCCATTTTATAAGGAAAAAATGTTTATAACAAATTAAAGGAAAAAATTTCAGAGTTGGAAATATAACAGGAATCATCTACGGATCGTCTTTCAGATGATGGCACAGGCGGTTTTCTAATAAGATTAATGTCACGACAAATCGCTCTATTGCTTGGCCTATACTGCGTCCGATACCGACCTCCGATTATACGATCCGACGCTACTCGATTACTGTTGCTATAGCGTCAAACAAACGTCCGATCACCACTTCAGATTCTTCCATTTTACGCGATAGATATGTCCTGAGCGAATGCGCCGAAGAGATTGTGTGAAGTACTAATCATTAAAGTATGTTAAGGTATGTGAATTGTGTGTCCGATCCGATAGATGCAGCATACAATCGGATGTATATTACTGGGTCGCAATAACTAATAAATAAATTTCGTGAAACTGGTTCTGTTCAACGTAAAAAAGGGGTTAGAAGACAAACGAAACGTTCAAATAAGGTTATCGAAGAAGCCGTCTATCTCAGCAAATTCAGAAAACAGATGTATCATACAGTACATGTCAGAAACTTCTAAAAAAGGATCTGCATCTATACCCTTATCGAGTGACGACTATTCATCAACTCCTTCGTAATGATGTTCCCCAAGGACCAAAATTTTTGTGAATGGTTTTTAACCAATTTTCAAGACGAAAATATCGGTAGTTTTACAAAAAATCTTTTTCACTGGTGAGGCTTATTTTCATTTATCGTGTTAACTGGCAAAATATGCGAATTTAAAATACTGAAAATCCGCATGATTTCTTCCATGGTTTTTAACGGTATTTACCACTTGTATCAGTAGTACTTAATACGATATCAAAACGATAATGAAAGTGACATGACTTTTATATCAAACAATAGTTTATCATAGCATACTTACTAAAATCCATATAGAAATTAAATTGTTTGAGAAAATAATGGCTTATAAGTCACAAAATTAACTAGTTAGGTATAGGTACAATAGACAAAAGTAAAGAGCAAATTGAAGTAGCTTTTTAAATCGGTAATAATATACAGGGTGTTACATTTGAAAAATATACTTATGGTCACTTTTTCAAGTAATCAAAATAACTGTATTTTAAAACCACCTTGTATACTGCAACTAAGATTTGACACAGGGTAAAAAGCATCTCGATATTATTTAACTCTCCACAAAATTTCAGGGCTCTAATATTTTAAAGTTAAAAAATTTCAGCGTTTTTTAAGGTAACGTTTTCCACCAAAAAAAATTTAAAATTAATTGTTATTTCAGAAACGGTAAGAGATAAGTATAAAATAATGTTATAGGAAGTTGTTAGGATATTGAGGGTGGTTTTGAAAAAGAAGAAATATATGGGTGTTCTATTTAAAATATCAACGTTGCTACTACTTTTTAGTAGAAGCGGCAATACTGCATTGTCAAAAATATTTTAGGCAGGTAGAGCATGTTCGTTTATGTAAACGACCAAATTTTCAGAATGATTCGTTGACTGGTTCGCCAGATACGTCTGACGTACCATCCACCGTGAACCACCTTGTATACCATGTTTTTAGAATAATTTATTTTGGCCTATGAAAACCTTCAAAAAAACGGGTTGAAAAAATTCCGTCGGTGGTCCCTTCTAAAATTTGGAAAGGATATTTTAGAAAAAAATAAAGGATTAAAAAGAACAAGGAGATCGAAGACAGAAGAATAAAGCGACAAGAAAATAAAGAACAATAGCAATGACAAATATTAAAAAAGAGGAATAAAAAATAAAAAGAAGATAATGCTAATTGCACAGAAAAGGAAACGAAAAAAGAATCTTGGTTTCGTTTTATTTGCGAAGAAGAGTGGAAAGAAAATATGATTAGGTACATGTTTAAAGTGGATGTACGATTGATGTGCCAAAATAACAAAAAATACTACAAATTTAGTATGACAAATCTGTAAATGAATAATAAAAATTTTTATTTAGCAATTCCAGATTTTTATTACGTGACGAACACTAGTACACTTACCTGCCGATAACTGGGTCAGACCATATTTTTACATGACGAAAACTGGTACATGGTTACATTTAACAATTTCTTTAAAACCACCCGATTTGTAGGCTAAAATTATGTATTTGAAAATAAAAGGCATGATAGCGAACTCTATAACCTATATTTTACAATACATTCCTAAAAAAGGTAACAAAACTGCTTTTAATTTTAAATTTTTAATACTAAAGATGGCTTTAACGTGACGAATACTGGGACATTTACCTTAAACGTTTTTTTTAGGGTAAGAAGACAAATCACAAGGTGTCTAGAAGAAGGAGGCGGCATATAAAGTAGGGTATTAAAATAAAGTGAATCGTAAAATTTTAGATTCCTTCCTACTATGGTCTACTCTACGCGGTACTGTTACACCACTGGTTTCCGAGCCGCCTTGAGCTAAATAATTAAAAATCACTCGTTACTTCATACAACGTTATACACATCGTGGATCGTATGCTGTATGGTTTCATATGCTTAGGAAACATTGACCCTACGGGTCTCTAATTCACAAAAAATCACTTTCCTCAGTCAGTAATATCAGGTTAAAATACAATGTTTCTTTCAACATAAAAAAGAACTACCCCCTGAAGCTCCTTAAAACAGTTAAAAGGTTTATTAAATTTAAAACCAATATTCTTTTCCTGTGGGTTTGTTATCGCTATTGAGTTTTTTTAACATAAAATGAATATCAAATTCAGCAGGTAGCTAATTATTTATTCATTCTGCTAACTTGGGGAAGCGAAGCAAACCTTTGTGGTTTTTATTAACCAGGAAAAAATAATAGGGTACAATTGATAAGGCTTTCTCTTATGAATATTCAGTTGAAACTTACCCTTTTTTGTATATTCATTCATTAATGATATTCCAAAAAATTTGGTGCGAATAGTGATAAAAAAAAAGTAAGCTATCGTCAGTAGCTTTAGAGATCAACGTTGGCGTAATTAGGAGATTTTTCTGGGAGAGGGGGCAGTCGGAGCTATATTTACACAAATACAGCACCAATCACAGTCAAGTCATAATTTGTTTTTCTATACTTGTTACCCCTTGACTGAGGCAGTAACGCAGCGAGGGGGGTTTTGAAAGTAAAACCATTCCCTAAACGCTTTTAACGTAACAAGTGTATAAACAATTACCAGGGAAGAAAATAAAATTTACATCATTACCTTTTACAACTGTAACATTGTCAATATTTTATTACGTTCAATGTGTTTATTTACCCTTGAACAAAATCCTGGCTGCCCTAGTGGGCTGACGCTCTTTGTATGTTATAGTGCTAGTAGTGACTGGTAACTATTAAAAAATGGTAAAATTTCTTTTTTCGCTTATTATCAAAAACAATACAATGTACAACTTATACCATTCTATTAAGTTTACTTCTTACATTTTTGATCTTAAGATTTATATTACAAATTTTAATTTACGGTTTTTGGAAGCAAATACATCCAAAACTTGTTGTGATGTAATTTTCTTTTTAACTATTTGATTTTCAATATTTAGTAAAGCCAGGTTGGAAAATCGCTTTTAAACCATTGCATTGCAGCTCTTAACCACGTCTTAACACGCCTCATAGCGGAAAAGCTCCTTTTACAGTCCACCGAACTGACAGGCAAGCCAATTGCTATTTACAGTAGTTGATGTAAATTTGGCGTACACTCTTCTTTAACTTTTAAGTTTTCTAAATTAATTTCAATATTTTTGTTTTGAAAATGTTTTTCGTAACAAGCGCTCCATCGCGAAAACGACACTTTTTTAGTACTTTAGCAACTTTCATGAATACTGTAATAATTGTTTATATAGGAACAGTTATTTTTAATATCACCGTAAGAGTGGTCTGTGCATTTAATTCTTAAATGTCCTTTAAGCAATAAAAAAAAATTGAAAATAAGATCATCCAATTTCTTATCCATTGGCCCCCTTATTCACTAGAAAGTTTTAAAATTTAGTCCTTCACAAATTTAGACTTTCTAGTCGGTCAGTCGTGTTTTCACAGTGTCATTGTTTTCACATGCCATATGCAACTTTTATTTTATTTTGTAATTTTTCATATTACTTGATTTGAAAATGAATATTTTTACCGGGATGTTGTTGCAAATATTATTTTAGTTCTATTAATGACAACAGTTAAAGTGACCATAATGCAAAGAATAATTGCAAAAATAATCAGATGCCGACACGTGAAATTTTAGGTTATAATTTACGTTCATAAAAAATATATAATTAAAATGGGAAAAATTGACGAACTCACCCGTTTAGAGTCACTAACAAAGAATTGGCTGTTGTAACAGTAGCAACAGTAATTTCCCCCAGAAAAGACGCTTCTCCCTACTCCAGCTTTCACGCTTTCAGAATGACATCGGAAAAATGACAGATCAAATATCAACCTGGACGGTTGACACTTCTACTTTTGAACCAAGTTTCTCACGAATATACACGTTTCATTCGTTCATGCTCGAAAATAACCAAAACTTAATCAGCAATTGAATTACTTGAAAATATAAGAGTAACGAAAAGTACAGTTTATTGGTTTACTGAGTAAACAATTTGAGTTGCAGATGATTAAGGTCAAGTCCTTAGGTTTGATGGTTTTTCGCTTGTAAATTAAAAACGTCACGCGATGGGGTTAAACGGGCTTTAGATTCGAATTTGGAGACCCAAAATTTATACGAAATACCATGTCTGGCCCTAGTAATCTTACGAAAAAATTTGGGGTCCTGTGTAATTAACAGTTTGTCAAGTTAAAAATTAGAAAAACAAAAACTAGGATGTCTTTGTACTTCTGCATATTTTGCCTATAAAATCAATTATTTTAGTTAAGCAGGTGCTGTAGTGTTATTACCTTTCTTGATTGTTTTACATAAAGTTTCCCTATTAATACTAGGAAGTATGGAACTGGATACTAATCCTCGCAAGAGCAATAATCTTAATGGGATTCAGCAGCGCGAGTGGATTACGAAGTCAAAGTTATTTTGCTTGGATACATATTATTAATAAAGAAAAGCTACGCGACAACAAATGTTAATTTAAGTAAACGTACCCTAATTTCTTGTTGAGTTTCCTGTTATTTTTGACTTTTTGTCAAGGGTTTTGATCATGAGTCTTGAACTTGCGGGCCTCCTAGAGAAATAAATATCAACAAATATATATGAAAAGTAAACGTCAAGGAGAACATCTCCTTATGGCTACGGCGCCGGCGGCGGCGCGCGGCGGGCGCCTCATGAGCCTAATGGTAAATCCAGAGCGGTTTTTGTTAACGTTGTAATAATTTGTAATGTAGATGGTGTTTAGAAGGAAGAGAGTTATAAAATTGTTAAATTTCATATACAGTGCATTTTTAAAGTTAACCATAGGGTTTCACATCTTAAATTTTAAGCCCCATGTTAGGGCCAGTTCTATTAAAAGTATTGTGTCACTTTTTTGGCCTTTACTTTCTGTACTGACTGTACTCGACTTCCACCATCCTAGGAGTTTTAGTTGTAGGACATCTGCACCACTGTTAGCAAGTAATGTCGTTCTTTGAAATAAGTGGCCCGTAAACCTTTCTGCTTGAGGGAGCTTCAAAAATTCTTGCGATTTTCTTTGGAAATTGTGAGATTAAACTGTACCCAAAAGGTTGCTTGGTTGTCTTTCCGTAGCGACATTGGACAAAAAATCTATCGTTTTGAATATTTTTCTGAATATTGAGATATTTTTTAGTATCTTGACTCAACTTACATCAGTAATTAAAAAGAACCTACTCCTATAAGTATTTGTCTCTCGAATTTCAATTAACACTTTTTCTTCTAAAAAGTTGATGTCTGACAGTCTCACTTTTATCAGTTCATCACATCGGCATGCCCCTAATACGCCAACGACAAGCGCCACCTGAAACAATAGAAAAAGGAATAATAATTAAAAACCATAATTTAAGAAAAAGAGGATTTTTTAAAATATGTTTTTCTTTTCAAAATAAATTGTAAAACTTCTTACCTCAACTGAAAGAAATTCCATTGGTGCATTTTGTAGAAAATCTTCTATATTATCTCTTGAAAAAATATTAGACTGTTGGATTGTAGCCCACATTTTGTTTCTTCAGGAAGGCGAGGAGCTTCCCAAGTTTCGAAATATCAACTTGCTTCCTGAGAGCTAACATGATTTTTATCGCGCTGTACATTGGCAAAAGTGTAGACGGATTCTTGTCTTATCCCATATCGCCAAAATATGCCAGTAGAATGGCCTCTGAGGCAATATTTCTTGCGTTTCTCTTCGTGCACCAGTTTTCGTACGTTTTAAAGGTTTGTTCGTAACGCTCCCTACTTTTTTCGGGCTGCAAATTTTCCTCTATCTTCCCTACTTTTTCCTTAAGTTCAGGAGGAGTGCAATTTAGATTGTTTTCACTATCACTCGACTTTTTTTTTATTACTTTTCGTTGTAAAAACTAAATCTGCGACGTTTCGGTGGCGTGTTTATTTCTAATAACTTTTATTTACCCCCTAGAAACCATCGCATAGCTTTACAAATTTGCCGATTTAACGATTTGTCTAATTGATATTTTTGACAAAACATCTCTATGACATCAGTCACTTGCAAAATATCATGGCTGACTTAATTGTTTTCACCAGAAAAACAAATAAATTAAAATATTATGGTTAAGAATAAAAGAGTATACAAACCGCTGTGATTAGTTTCATTCCCGTATCGAGATTTAGCTAACCTCGGCGCTTCATGCTTTGGTAAACTATCTTATCTCTTGACAGTAATAAAACACTTTCCACCTCGGAGTGTAATATACCATTGTTTATTGAAAAATATTAATTTCACACCCCTCGTAATATTGTTTTTTACCTTTTCGCACCAAGTGAAGGTGACACATATTTTCTGACATTCAAAACTTTATTGTCATAATTTTAGCTATTTTTTAGAGCTTTTTTGATATATCTAGAAAATTGCCATAATCCTAAGACTATTAAATTTACCAAAGTCAAGTTTCATCTTCATAGTATAGTTTACCAGCCCGAAAATACCTTCTAAAAAAGATTTTCATTGGCACTTTGTTGCTAAAATGTAAGACCCATTTTATATCATCCCTTATGCCTTAAGGAAGAAAAATTGACTTTTCGTCAAAAAATTGTACTGTGCAGGGGGTGGTAGGGGGTGATTTTTCAAAATTTCCCAAATTTTTTTTATTGCATTTTTTACATCTATGTCACCTGGTCATCAATCTGACTGAATCTTATTTCAAAATTTTAATCAGGTATATTTTTTTTCTAACTTTAAAAACATCGCCCGCTGTGCTTTTATATGGAGCGCTTTAATGAATAATCGCTCTCCCTGAAAACCCATAATTGTGATAACATTTAACTCGGTATAACTCTAGAATCCTTTAGCTAATCAAAAAAACGCTTCCCATAAACGTTGTAGACAGAACATCAGGGATTACAATGCTTTTTTAAAATTATTAATCCGATAAGTAGTTTCGTCAAAAAAATGAAAAATGTAAAACGATGTCGCCGCAAGCGCGGTCGACCGTGGAGATGCGCTGAACTGTCACATTGCCATGGCCAAGCCAGGCGATAAACGACTCTATGTTCCATCGCGCACGTAAGTTCGTTTTTCCTTCGCTCTTGGTGTGATTAGGCTAAATAGTTTCTTGTATAAAATTAAGTCGTGATCGTGATATCTTAAAAAAGGTTAGTGATGATGATTTGATTGAGTTGTTTTGAATCATTTAATTTTAATTTAAAGTTTTTCTTAATTTCTTTTAATAATAATATTAATAGATAAATTATTGCAAAAAAAAAACGTATTTTTTTAATGAAAAAATTAATATTAGTCCAATTATTTGTACGCAGACTGTTTACAAAAAATAGTACAATTTTAATTTTTTTAATAACAGAAAACAGGCTTTATACGTTCAGGATTTTTCTGTAAGTACCTGCAGACCTACAATATACTAGTATTCTTTAGATGTCCAGGAACACGCAGTAGGTATATTGTTGTTGATTAAGTAGTCAAAAATAACCTCGAAATTATATTGTTCCCGATTGTTGTTTATCAGCACAGATCAATATGCTTTGGAGTACATTTTCTTCCATTTGAATATGCAAAAATGATGTCTTGACAAATATTAAGTACTTCAGTTTCTTTTGTGGCACTGCTTGATTCGTTGTAAACAAGAAGACTAATAAGAAAATATAAATCGTTTGGAATATGCTTCTTATAATCAGAAATTTTAAAGGTTTTGAATTCCGCATTTTTTGGTATTTTATTTATTTCCATTTCTATATTTTGGCAAAATTTTTGTGAACACTTGTAGTTCTGACGTACCACAGGATACTGGAAACTTCGGTTTCAGTCTGATGGACGATTGTTTCAATAGCTTCTTGCGTGGAAAAGCTTTTGAAGAACATCGCTGGTTCGTTTTGCCTAGGAGATTTTACTAATTCAATGTCGTCGCTAAAATACTCTGTAATTTTTTTAACTATAGGAGTCGGTCGCTTAAATCTATGTTTCCACCAATTTCACAATATCTGTTGCTGTAGAATACCCTTTTTCTTTTTTAAAACCTTGCTCTATTTCACTAAGTAATTGTTGTAATGCTTCATTTTCCATGTCCAATTTTCTTTTTCCACTTGCGCTATTTTCCTGTTTAGGTTTATTCTTCGTATTGCGTAATTCTGCAGAAACGCATGATGCATGATATTTTATTTTAGATGCAATTAAATCGCTTTCGCAAATTCTGGAAAAAAATATTAGATTGTCTGGCTCTATACATTTAATTTTATCTTCCAAGTTTTTGCTCATAACCTGGCATAGTTTTTGATTTTGTACACGTTTTTGGCCAAATGCGCACCTTTGCACATCAAACTGAATCCGTAAACGATGTTTTTGAGGTGTATCCGCTGGGAGTAAACTAGTAATTATTTTCGTATGCTTTGATTTGTATGAGGCAATATTTTGTGAGCTGGTATACGTTTTGTAGCAATTTCTATGCCAATTTAAATATTCGCGCTCTTTTAAATCGTTAAAATTTGAAAATATATGCAACACCATAGCATCATTTCCTTGACAGATATCCATACGAACCTCTGTACATTCAATAAATCTCTGTTTAGATTTTGGTTGAGATATAAATAATTTTGGAGATTTTTGGCAAATGTCACATAACAGGTAATTAAATATTTTGTCTTGAATTTTAGCAGCTTTTTTCTTAGGGTTCTCAATTTGATTGGGTTTGATTAGTTTACTGTCGGAACTGGTACTGCTTTCAAAATACATTGCTTAAACGGATCTATAAAAAGTATTGCATATAATCATTAATAGGCACTACTGTTATTAAAAGAATCTTACCTGAAAACTAAAAATTTCTCCTTAATAACCCATCTGTTACAACAGTTACTCATGTAATGCAGTGCACCAGCAAACACTTTCAGACTTTTATCAATGTCCAGTAAGTCTATGTAAGCACTATAACTACACTGTACGCACCTTATATTTTTTGCAATGTAAACTTTTATAAAAAATAACAATTATTAGTTAAAAGTTAGTTAAAAAAACTAATACAATAAAATAGAAAACGGGAATACACAATCCAGCATTTTTTGCTGCAGTTGCGTGTGGCTTTAAATTTTATAGCTACTGCATTTGTCCCAGTAAAAATGCAATAATAAACGAAAAACGAACTTACGCGCGCGATGGAACATAGAGTCGTTTATCGCCTGGCCTGGCCATGGCAATATGAAACTTCGGCACATATCCACGGTCTAAAGCGCTGGCGGTGACATGGTTTTACATTTTTCAATTTTTTGACGAAACTGCTTATCGGACTGATAATTTCAAAAAAGCATTGTAATCCCTGATGTTCGATCTACAACGTTTATGGAAAGCGATTTTTTGATTAGCCATAGGATTCTAGAGTTATAACGAGTTGAAGTATATCACAATTATGAGTTTTCAGGGCGAGCGATTATTCATTAAAGCGCTCCATATAAAAGCACGGCGGGTGATGTTTTTAAAATTAGCAAAAAAATATATCTGGTTAAAATTTTGAAATAAGATTCAGGCATATTGATGACTAGGTGGCATAGATGTAAAAAATGCAATAAAAAAAATTTGGTCATTTTTGAAAAATCGCCCACTACCACCCACAGTACGATTTTTTGCGAAAAGTCAATTTTGCTTCCTTAAGGTATATAGAACGATATAAAATGGGTCTTACATTTTAGCAATAAAGTGCAAACGGGGTGACACAATAGGAACAGCTGTTAACTCCACTATTATTCTTTTAAGATAACAGTGCCCAATATTGGGTTAAAAATATTTAAAACCTATAGACCTGTTTAAAAAACGCACTGTACATTTTTACTAAAGCGATAAATAAGTATCACTATTGATTATTTTGGTGTTTTGTTTTCTTAATTTAAATTACTGAATATTATAGCTAAAAAACTAAATGAGGTGCGGAATTTGACGACCTTACCTGATACCGAAGGTCCAAAAAAAATTATAAAAGTCAGTTTGGTGCCTCGTATATCACTTAATAACATACTACGATACTCTATAGAATGATTTTATTAAAAATATCGTCTCAACAAAGAATTTAAGAATTAAAAAAAAAACGTATAACATAAGAAGCCGCTTTGTTCTTTTACATAGGTAAAAATTTAAGGAATTTTTTTGCTAAGAGAAGCTCATTTTAGATATTGCTGACTTGTCTTACTTCTATGTTTTCTTAACACAACTTCTTGTTGAACTAATGAAAGGATTTGGTAATTCAAACCGAGTTACCAAAGTCGGCAGACGAAATTCATTGCGAAAATTACTTTTGTAAGTCTGTATACGGAAACACTTTAAACCAGTTTGAAGTTCCCTGCCATTTAGATACCAAAAACCTAATTTAGGCAAGTCATATTCGCAAGCCTTATAACGATGTTCTGTGTTAGAAACTCGGTTAGTCAAAATTTCTGAGCCTAAATTTAATTATAAGGACTTAATGTGGGACCGTATAGGGTGAAGCTGTCACATATCGGACCTTTTCAAGTAAGGGGGCTATTTTTCAATCTTAATTATGGAATGTTTCATGAAGTGGTTTACTCATCGGTGAACTCTAGGAAAAATATTACAGCGTACAAAATAAAGTTTAATTTGTCATTGCTAAAAGCATATCCATTATTATTGTTTATATGAAAATCCAGTGGATAACAATACTGTTGCGTTTTAGTTACAGCCCGAGAGATCGTGACATATAATTTGAAGAGCTCGTGTACTAAACCTGTTATATCTGATTTCATAAAATTTTCAGAAACGGAGAAAAACTTATTCAGGAAAAAGTATTAAGAAGTTTTGTTTCTCATCACTTAGAAGGCAAAATGGTGTATATTTTATTAATACTTAAAAAGTTATTCAAGATAACGTTAAAATAAAAAGCATGATGGGATATGTCCAGTCATGCACAAAAATGACAAAGTTTTATCGAAAATCATTTATTTATTTGCTCAAAATATTACATTTCGAACTCGTTTAAAAAAGATTGTTTAAATATCGTTCATCCGGAAGAAGAGGGTTACATCTCAAAAAACATCAATTTTTATTTTTTTATGTCAATGTACCTAAAATTGACTGTAGTTTTATGGGAAAGAAGGGTACAAGTAAGTTTGCACGTAAACGCCACGAGATGGCAGTTGTAACTCTCTGGAATTTACAGAGATGACGCCACAATTAGCAGGAAAAGGGTTGCATTTTAGTTTGTCACTGACTTTGATAACGAACGCTTCAAGTTTGATCGCGAAGAAAGTTACATTGTGTGTTGCAACAAAACCCGTATACGCTTTGTGTTAGAAAGAAAGTAATATTTTGTGTTGTAACTATTTTAAACACACGTAAGTAAAAATTGTTATAAGTTTTTTTGAGGATGAAGGTGGCAATTTGATATGTAACAAAAAATATAATTATATTTTGCTTCAAGAGGGTTACATCTCTAAATGTAACTTTGTTAAATAGAATAGTTTTAAACATTACGATTTATTTTTTTGGGAAATAATTATATTTTGAGATGTAACCGCATTTACCAAAATATAGTTATGCAAAATGGTAGTTTTATTTAGGGCAATAAGATTACTTATACAAATAAAACTGTATTCTTAAAAATTTCTGTATGATTAATTACTTTTATTTATTGGAACGTAGCGGTTGCTGCAAAAAATAAGTGGGTTTATCGATTGTTACACGTTTACACGTTAGTAGAACATTACTTAAATTCGGTTTATAATTAAGGTGCAAACATGAATAAAGGAAGTCGTATTCAGCGAATTATGAGTCTGGCAAAGGATCAGTCACATCATGTAGTTGGCCAAGAAAATTACATTTCAATGGAAAATTTTACAGGTAAAAAAAGTGGATTTTAAAAAATATTTGGTATTGATTTATTATTTGCATTTTTTTATTAGTAAGCACCACTGAGTCGGAGAGTAGTACTACCAATTTAGTACCAAATCAAGTGAAAAGTTTAATTCCAGGAAGTGAAAACTGCTCTTTGGTCTTGAAGGAAAATATCGGTAAGTTACCATCAGAGCTATTTTTCCAAGGTTAATTCATATTTTCAATGTTTATTTGTATTATAGATATTAATATTCATATAGAAGATTTTCTGCCACCTACCATTCTTGTAAAATTAAATAGTTCCAAAAATAGTAGTTTGTTAGAGGAAATGAAAAATATAGATTTGTTTTAATTTTTAAGCTATATAGGTAGGTAGGTACTTCCTTATTATAAAATGTTTTTCTGTTTTTAGAAAATAATATTCTAAATATTGCTGAGACCAACCCACTAGATACTACTATAAACGGTAAGTCAAAGTATGTTTTAAAGATTTAGCCTACTAATAATTTTTGTAATAATTTTTGCCTATTTTTAGGAAATGTCATTCCCAACATTGCTGAGACTAAGCCAATAGGGACTACTGTAGACGGTAAGTTTAATATTATGTTTTTATTTTTCCAAACCTTAAGTATATTGTTCTTTTCAGTTTTGCAAAAGGCAAATACCCTATCATCGTCAGATTCATCATCAGATTCCTCATCAAATTCATCGTCAGATACTGAGTCATCTTCAGGACCTGATTCCAAATCTGGTTCATCCAAAGGTTCTAGAAATGAACCTTTTTCCGAAGATGATAGCGTTAATGATCCAAATTTTAGTTCGTCAATCGATAGTAGTTCTTCTTTAAGTTGGAAAAATATCACCCTGGCAAATTTTTTTATAAAACGTCCTTTGAACAACCCGACTATAATGAGGTACAAATTATAAATTCAAGGAAACACATTGACGTTAAAAACTTTAAGCTCGCGAAAGCATTTTCTGAAAAACCAGGTATAACCGATGATAAAAAAGTGTTTGTTATCGTTAAACCTGTGAAATATTTTTATGTTAATGTTACAATTTTTTTTCGAGCATTATTCTGTTTCTATCTATCCGATTAGTCTTAAGTAAGTACTGTATTATAATTCTAAAATAAATATTTCCTTGATATAAAATTATTTTTTTTGTTTTTATGTCAAAGGATTCCATAATTGTTTGCGATGCAACCATATCTCTTAAAAAAAGTGTCTTTGTTTTATGAGAAAGACAGTTACATCTTTCAAACTCTCCCTAGCTCTCATTTTTTGGAAACATGTATTTATATCATCTTAAAGTACTTGCAAAATCTTAATTACAAAATAACAATGATAACTCCATCTTCTTTCATTTTATTAAAATAAGCATTTTAAATTAAAATAAAACTTAAACTCGCTCTCCTGAAAAACATTGTTTTTTTAGATGTAACCCTCTTCTTCCGGATGAACGATATGTCTCTCATCAAGGCTCTTGCAAGGCAGTGACGCAGTTATTTGGCAATGTGCACACAAAGAAAGAAACTCTTAAGCTAAATGATATTTTACAGTTGGTAAATCTAGTCTTTGATTTAATTTAAAAATATATTTCTTGGAAATGGAAAATCCAGTTTTTTGATATAGGTCTCTTAGTCCTACTATAGTAAGAGAATAATGTATTTGAATTTAAAAAATTAAATAAATCTGTATTTCAATTTCTTATATCTTCAAGTAAATTGGTCACAGAGCAAAGAGAAGCAGCCATCTTGCCATCATCTCGCCGATTAACTTCAAAGCGGCCGAAATATTTAGAATTACAGTTTTTTATTTCTAATTAATATTTGTATAAAAACTTGGTATGAATAAAAATTTATTTTTTACTATTTGAAAAAAAGTGACCAAAAAAAAATTATCTGCCAGACCCGTCAAATTTGACAACCAAAGGTTTTAAACTGACAAATGTAAGAATAAGACAAAGAAGTTTTATAATATACATTTGTTTCTAAGTTTTTTCGCAAATTTATAAAAGAAAGGGCAATTTTAGTACGTACAGTGACGGAAATAAAATTTCGTACACTTATTTTTTCCCAATGTGATGTCGGTTTCCTAGATCGGATACCTAGATTACCTGGAAATATATTTCCCTTTTTGACAAATATTTATAGGTGTCATCAGATTTGAAAATTATATTAAAGTTCAAAAAATTTTGTGAATATGAATGAACTCGAGAAGGCGAGATTAATTACTTTATTCGAAGAAGGTGTTTCTCTAGGAAGAATAGCTGAGTAAGTTGGGAAACCAAGAAGCACTATACAAAGCCTTCGAACTAAATGGGAAAATACAGGATCATTGGATAGAAGGGCTGGAAGTGGCAGAAGAAAAATTTCAAACGAAAATCAAGATAATGATCTTATAGATTTTTTGCGAAACAATCCATTTCAGACAGCTGTTGAAGCCCACAACCAAACTAATTTTCCTGGGACAGTAAGAACGGCAAGAAATCGTATAAGGAAAAATTCAGAATTGAGAAATAGGGTAGCTGCTAGAAAGCCATTTTTGACAAATATGAATAAAGAGCATAGAATGGGGTTTGCACTGGAATATTTACCGCAAGGTATGGATTTTTGGGATAATGTGGTATTTACCGATGAGAAGATTTTTCAATCTTATTATAGCGGGCAGATTAGAGTATATAGACCGCCAAATACACGGTACGAAGAAATATATACCCAACATGTTAAAAAAGTGGAAGATTTTCTGTTAATGTATGGGGGTATATGTCTTCCAGAGGGCTAGGAATATGCCACCGTATTCGAGAAACATTTAATACTCAAGCTTATATACACATCCTCCAAAATGTTATGTTGCCATCAGTAAACAATATATTTCAACAAAGAAATTTTATATACCAGCATGACAACTGCCCCGTCAATACAGCAAGGAGAGTTTCTGACTGGCTATTGGAAAATAACATTACGTTGTTACCTTGGCCCTCAAGAAGCCCTGATATCAATCCAATGGAAAACGTTTGGGGATATATCGTGAAAGAAATTAACAAGAGCAATGATTTCCATCCTCAAAACGGTGACGATTTGTGGAATAAAATTGAGGAAATCTGGAATAACTACAATTTTCATCACGCCCAAATGCTGGTAGCATCAATGCCCAGACCTTTAAACTTATTAGTGGAAAAAAATGGTTCCGCTTTAAAATATTAAACCAGTGTTTTTTTTTAAATATTTTAATAACCTGTATTATATTTCATTTTGAAGTATGTGCGCCCTCTTTGAATAAATATTTTTTTATATTATAACGTAGCCTTTTTCTTTTATTACTGAAATAACAAACCCAAGGTATAAAGGTGAGATAAAGGTAAAAAGCACAGTTTACCAAAATATTCAAAATTGACATAAAATCTTAACCCTAGTGTACGAAATTTTATTTCCATGACTGTACTTTCCACAATAATAAATCCAAATATTTATTCTATCAATACGTTTCAGCAAAAAAATTATTTGGAAAAAAAGCAAATCGCTGTAATAATTTTGGCAGTAACTCATAAGTTTTTAATGACGACCTATTAACAATGGTAGGTCAAAAACCTGTTGAAACCTAACTAATCAACTAGATCTTAATTTAAACCAGTACTAAATCCTAAACCTTTTTAGTGAATCTGAACGAAATTTTTTTATGAGGAATGCGGTTCTTAAAACAAAATTCTCTTCAAATTGAGAGATCTTGTTTTGATAACTTCGCAGAGACAAGTTCGAATTAAATCATGATTTTAAATTTAGGTGTAAGAACAAGGCAACTAGGTTTGCCCTATAAATTTTTCTTTCAAATTTATGAAAATAAGATTTGTATATTTTAGCAACACATTCCAAGACAAAAATTAGGTTGGCATTTAGAAAACAAATAAGTAACAGCAATAATACAGTAACTCGTAGGTTTTGAATAACGATTTATTAACAATGGCAACCAAAACTGTCCAACCCTAGCTGATCAACTCGGAAATTTAAATTTAACCCTGGAGGCGGGGCGCTCCAAATTGTAACGGGAGTCGGGGCGCACGGGTCTGCTAGACCCATACCAAAAATATTAGAAGGAAGGTATCTAATACCAAATTGTTAATCTCACATTCAAATAAGTTCTATTTATTAATATGAATGATAGAAAAGTTAAATTAAAAACCAATAATAATATGTACAGGGTGACTTTAAAAAATACAACATAAATTTTTAGTCTATTTTTGGTTATATATAATAAATACAATTTAAAAACTTCTTAACCAAAAAATTATCAATTACTGTTAGCAACAAGCTAAGTGAACAATAAACAGTACGTTTTGTTGATTTTCAGCAACGGCTGAACAAGGGTAGCACCAAGAGTGAAGATGAGCTAGGTTTTTGCATTTTTTTGCAGTAATATCTTGTTTTGGAGTTTTTCTTGCAGAAAAACATCTTCTTGTAGAAAAAAACATCTTTTTCTTGTTCCAGCAAGAAAAATTTCTTCATTTACCTACATGTACGATTATAGTACCTGCTACCTCTCACCTTCCTTCCCTTACAGATCGTATATTTGTTTCCACTGAACGTAGTTCCAAATGAATTTCTGTTCAAGACAGAGCGAGATCTCTCAAAAACGACCTTTTTTGGATATTATATATTTAGTTATTACATATTTATTGGATATTATATATTTGTTTCATGTTCATGTATATTTTAGCAACACATTCCAAGACAAAAATTAGGTTGGCATTTAGAAAACAAATAAGTAACAGCAATAATACAGTAACTCGTAGGTTTTGAATAACGATTTATTAACAATGGCAACCAAAACTGTCCAACCCTAGCTGATCAACTCGGAAATTTAAATTTAACCCTGGAGGCGGGGCGCTCCAAATTGTAACGGGAGTCGGGGCGCACGGGTCTCCTAGACCCATACCAAAAATATTAGAAGGAAGGTATCTAATACCAAATTGTTAATCTCACATTCAAATAAGTTCTATTTATTAATATGAATGATAGAAAAGTTGAATTAAAAACCAATAATAATATGTACAGGGTGACTTTAAAAAATACAACATAAATTTTTAGTCTATTTTTGGTTATATATAATAAATACAATTTAAAAACTTCTTAACCAAAAAATTATCAATTACTGTTAGCAACAAGCTAAGTGAACAATAAACAGTACGTTTTGTTGATTTTCAGCAACGGCTGAACAAGGGTAGCACCAAGAGTGAAGATGAGCTAGGTTTTTGCATTTTTTTGCAGTAATATCTTGTTTTGGAGTTTTTCTTGTAGAAAAACATCTTCTTGTAGAAAAAAACATCTTTTTCTTGTTCCAGCAAGAAAAATTTCTTCATTTACCTACATGTACGATTATAGTACCTGCTACCTCTCACCTTCCTTCCCTTACAGATCGTATATTTGTTTCCACTGAACGTAGTTCCAAATGAATTTCTGTTCAAGACAGAGCGAGATCTCTCAAAAACGACCTTTTTTGGATATTATATATTTAGTTATTACATATTTATTGGATATTATATATTTGTTTTAAATAAACTGGTCGAAAAATATCAAAACGTTAATCTGGGTCTGGGTCTCACAGACTTTAAGTAACTGAACTTTGAAATGTGCCAATATCCAAACTGGCCGCTTGCTAGACGAGATCTTGACAATGATTCAAGAAGGTATTGAAATACTCAGATCTCGGAAAAATTTTGTTTAGAAATGGTGACCGTTTCTCGGGTAGTCGGGTCTCACAGACTTGGAGCCCCGCCTCCAGGGTTACCAGTAGTAATACTATAGTAAGTCTTAAATCTTTTCGCTAAGATCCGCAGTAAGTGTTGAAAAAGATGTCTCTCTCTAAATGTGGGAACCATAACTTAAAATTATGTACATCTTATTTAAAAGCAATATGCTTGTGCCAATTGTGGTCATTTTCGGAAGCGATTCTAACAATATCAAACAACACTTTATTTTATACAGCCCAGCTATTTACTTGCATTGGATGAATATCAATGAGTTTTTATGCAGAGAACATGACTTGGTTTTAAAAGTATTTGAACTGGATAGATTTTTTGCACCCCATTCCGGATACTGGAAAAGGGATATATGCCGGGCTTTGCGCTTATTATCCAGTTCAAGCTCTGAGATTGGTTTTGGGAAATGGATATTGAAGTGGAGGGTATCATTATGGGCAAAGCTGTGAATGGGATTGGTAATAGAAAAAAGTTTGTTATGTATGCCACTATTAATTGGAAGATTGTTATATGTTATATAGCCATTTACTTGTATGGGTATTTATCAATGGTTTTTTATGCAAAGAACAAAACTTGGATTTAGAAACATTGAATTGGACACATTTTTTGCATCTCATTCCGGATAGTTGAAAAGGGATATATGTATGGCTGTGCGCTTGTTATCCAGCTCTGGGGTTAATTTTTGTAAATGGGTATTGGAGTAGAGGGTCATTATGGGCAAAGCTATGAATGGTATTGGTAATAGAAAAAAAATGTTTTTTAATGCGAAAGAGACTGCGCCAGAATTGAGCTTTGATATATGCCAATAATAATTGCGGAGGAGGGAGATCTAGGAATTACATTTGTTGAAGAGCGTTTTATGCCATACAAGGTCAAAGGCATTGGGGCTTAAAATAACTATTGCTATTCTGACAAATCCAAGTTATTAGAAACTAACACCTACCAACAAAAAAAACATAAACGGTCAGATTCTACAACGCTAGTTCTGTCTAATTTGACAACCAAAAAATTTAAACTGATAAGTGTAAGAATAAGCCAACTAAGTTTTATAATATGAATTTGTTAAGAAGTTTATGAAGACAAGGGCAACTTTAGTACGTACTTTCGACAATAATAGAACTAAATTTATTCCAGCAACATGTTTCAAGATAAAAATCATTTGGAAACCAAGCAGGTCGCTGAAATGTTTTTAATGACGACTTATTAACAATGATCGGAGAAAAACCTGTAAAAACATAACTGAACAACTAGAAGATCTTAAATTTAAACCAGTATTTAATCTTAAACCATTTTAGTGTATGTGAACGACAGAAAACTACAAAAACCAAAATACCGGATGATGTATTAAAAATTTACTCAAATTTAACATGACATCATTTTTTATATGGCCATTTACTTGTATGGAATGAATTTCAGTGGATTTTTTTATGCAAAGAAGAATACTTGGTTTTGGAATCATTGAATTGGACACGTTTTTTCCACTTCATTCCGAATACTGGAAAAGGGATATATGCGTGACTTTACGCTTATTATCTAACTGAACCTCTGGGATTGGTTTTGGAATATGGATATTGGAGTGAATTGTAGGCAAAGCTATGAATAGGATTGGTAACAGAAAAAAGTTTGTTGTTAATGCAAGCAGACTGCGCCAGAACTGAGCCCTGATGTATGCTAATATTAATCTAGGGAGGAAGAGATCTAGGACGTAAATTTTTTGTAATGTTATATATCACACAAGGTCGAGATTTGGGGCTTAAAATAACTATTGCTATCCTGACAAGTCCAAGATATTAAAGACGAATTCTTATCAAAAAAAAAACATAAAAGAAACTACAAAAATAAAAATAGATGATAATATATTAAAAATTTACTCAAATTCAACATGATATTATTTTTTATATTGCCATTTACTTGTATGGGATGAATATTAATGGATTGTTTTATGTAAAGAATAATAGGACTTGGATTTGGAAGCGTTGAATTGGACAAATTTTAGGCACCTCATTCCGGATACAGGAAGAGGGATATATGCGTGGCTTTTCGCTTGTTATCCAGCTCTGGGATTGGTTTTGGGAAACGGATATTGGAGTGGAGGGTATCATTATGGGCAAAGCTATGAATCGGCTTGGTTATAATAAAATGATTGTTGTTAATGCGAAAGTGACTGCGCTAGAACTGAGCTTTGATCTATACCAATATTAATTGGAATACATAAAATTTGGGAGGGGGAGATCTGGAAGTAAATTTGTTAAAGAGTGTTATATGTTATACAAAGTCAAAGGCACAGGAGCTTAAAACAACTATTACTATCCTGACAAATTCAAGTTATTGAAAACTAACCCCTACCAACAAAAAAGACATAAGAAGACTACAAACACAAAAAGTTGATGACATATTAAAAATTTACTCAAATTCTGCATGACATTTTTTTGTAATTAAAGTTCGAGCCCTTTTAAAATTTCTTTCCGTTTAACGGTCGAGTTTTATGAAGTCCTAATTTTTCCTGGTAATGAGTTTTTTAATATTAAATACTTTTCAGCTACAAAAAAGATATTGAGCAGTTGACGAATTTCAAATTCAAATTAAGTGCAAAAGGAGAAAATTACACTTCGATTAAAGTAGCAGGGAAAATTTTCTGGTTTCTTAAGTATATTCTAATTTGGAGAATATTTTCGATACAAAGTTAAAGTTAAATACACTAAAAAGCAGTCAATTAACATAAATGAATTAAAAACCTCAATAATAAAACAGAGTGCAGAATTTCTTGCCATATATACTGGGTGTTATTTTTGGCATATTTATTTTAGTATGAGATTTTAAACGGCTTAAGAAATTTAAAGAGACATTAAGGTAAGAAAAATAAAGTAAAATTCTCTGGTCATAAATGCAAAAAAAAATTCCTTTTGCCTTTACACAACTTAGAACGGTTTTAAATTTAGTCCTTCTAGTCAACCGGTAAATTTTAGACATTTTGTTGTGAAATTGTTCCTATTGTGTCATATGATTTTTTTTTGATTCTGTGTATTAATAGAGAATATGCGTATGTGTATATAAGCCAAATAAACCTGAAATATATATTTTTTTGTCTTCTCTATATAAACCAAATATTTATTTTAGTTGTTTTTGTCCATTTCTTTTGGTCTCTATTAGCGAAAAAAAACATATTTTCTACTACAAATTTTCATATGAAATTCAAACCTTGCAAAAAGTGATACTATTGGTTGTGACGTCACACTTCATGTAAATAAAAGTGTTAAAATGGCTAGTACATGGTGAATTCCAGATTTAATTCATTTTCTTGATTATTTTCCAAAGGTTAGGAGATTTTGGGATAAGAGATATTACATTTAAATAAAAGTAATATATGTATAACAATGACAAAAACGAAGATTGTGCAAGGAAAATCAGATAATTTGCTGCAAGTTGATGCTTGTATGTTGGATGGCTGCTTATGTCGTTAAAATTTCGTTACAAATATTTTTTATCGTAACCTGGTGCAAAGCTAATCAATAATTTTCCGTAAAAGGCATCCCTAAAAGTCAGTATCGTCAAATTTAAGTAAGCATGTTTGACTGTACGTTTATACAGTCAAATATGCTTACTAAAATTTGACGATACTGACTTTTAGGGATGCCTTGTACGGAAAATTTTTGATTAGCTTTGCACCAGGTAACGTAAGATAAAAAAAACTTTGCAGTCAGCTTTGAAAATGTTCCGCATGTCTTGAATTGTACCTAAAACTATAAAAAGGCAATAAAGGTACTAAAATGTATATACTAAATTACCCTGGTCAAAAATTCGACATATTTGCATTTTCTTAAGATAGAACCTATAATATGGTTAATACCCCCGATAAATGATTGTTTATGACAGAAAGTTACTTTAGAACTGATAGGGGTGTAAACGGCCAGTCGGTGTATATTTAGTACATGAAGCTTTGGAGGAAGATGAATTTCCTGAAAAGTTAGTGGACTACGACGAATTTCGTCATGTTTTATCAAATTGCGAAAGTTTATTTAGATAGCCTGGTACAGTTAATAGAAAAGAGGGCAGTGGCCGACCAAAAATACAAACCAACGAAAATATTTAGGGAATAAAGCAAATTGTAAAAGGTCAGTCTCAAACCCCAATTAGACATCTAAGTCAGCAAGTAAATATTTCTATGACAGTTGCAATGCAATTTTGAAATCGGAATTGCATCTTCATGTTTATTGTCTCAATTCTGTACAAGAGTTACTTCCTAACGACCTGCCGCGGAGAGTACGGTTTTTCCAATGATTTATGGATAACCTACACAACAATAATAGCATATGTGAGAAGACATTTTTTAGCGACGAGGCATGGATTCACTTCTCTGGCTACGTGAATTGCAGCAGATGAGAATGTGCAGCTCAAATAATCCACTTTTTTAACAAAAATGCCTCTACATCCTCAGAAAATTGGCGTCTGGGCAGCGATAAGTAATCGGAGGCTTGTTGGGCCAATATTTTTTGAAGGCACTCTTAATGCGGATCGATACTTACAAGAAATTTTAATACCATTTATAGGGCAATTAGATGACAAACAAGTTTGACCAGGTTATTTTCAGCAAGACGCCAATCCACGTGACTCGAAATTATTGAAATTTTCTGTAAAAAATTTTTGAAGATTGAATTATTAGCCGGAATATGTCACTAAGCTGGCCACCTCGATCATGCGATCTTACCCCATGCGATTTCTTTTTATGGCCTCATATTAAGAATTGAATTGTTAAACCCCATGTATCAACCAAATTTGGAGGAGCTGCAAGGGCGAATCACTTTAAAGTTTGAGGAAATCAACAACTCTCCTGAAAAACTGAATAATGTTTTTCATTCTTTGAAAAAAAAATCGAATTTGTCTGGAAGAGCAAGGTGGGCAAAATTTAGAAAAAAAACAATCAAATTAAATTATTCTAGTATTTTTTCAATAATATTTTCGGATTTGTAATGACTTCCTTCAACGATTTATGCAACAAAAAAATACACGCATATTTCTTGTCATGTTTTATAAAAATATATGTATCTTAGGTTAATACTGGCGCATATAGATAACTTTTTCATTGGGGTTTCCGTGTTGTAAAGGGTTCTAAACTTGTAACGACCTAATTTTAGCATTATTCGGAGTTTATTAAATTTGTATATTTTGTGACAAAAAAAAAATCACAAACAGAATAAAGATAGTTTTTATTTCTTCCTTTGCAATTGAATAAATTTACGTTGTTTTATTCTGCAATTTATCGGTCCAGTTTTTGCTACACTTGTGTAAAATTATAATTTTACGGTTGAATAGTATGGAAAAACGAAATTATGACAGGAAATAATTATTAGTGGAGTTTAATATTGGAAAATTTAATATTAAATCAGGATTTAATAACAGATTTTACGGAATATTTGTATGGAATATCAGGAAAATAATAGTTAAGACTCTGTGCAGCTTGAATAAATTACCTATGTACAGTGTGACAAAAAAGTCTGAAAATACCAAAATATCTACAAACCGAGGCGTTTTCTTAAAATATGCAAAAACATTAGCAGCCAGATTCTCCAACGCTAGTCCGGTCTAATTTGACAATCAAAAGTTTTAAACTGACAACTGTAAGAACAAGACAACTAAATTTTATACTATGAATTTATTTCGGAGCTTTTTCGCAAATTTATGAAGAAAAGGGCAATTTTAGTACGCACTTTCGACAATAATAGAACTAAATTCACTCTAGCAACCAGTTCCAAGATGAAAATGATTTGGAAACCAAGCAAATCGCTGAAATATCCGAATAATTCATAAATTTTTAAAGATATCTTATTAACAACGACAGGATAAAAACTTGTCAAATCATAACTGATCAACTAGAAGATCTTAATTCAAACCAGTACTAAATCTTAAACTTTCTTAGTGAATCTGGACGTAGATTTTTATTTTTGCACATAATATTTTTTTTGTTAAATTTTGACAGTTGTCAAAGTTGTGACGTCATTGTAAACTTTTTTAAATGCCAAAATATGTCATGTGGCACCTCATTTTAAAATGTTTTTCATTCTAAACACGATTATAAGTTGTCATGGTTTTTGATTCATCCGTTTAAAGATGGCAGCAAATACAGGGTATCCCGATAATGATGTGAGGTATATATCAAAGATAAGGTTCATCCCACAGCTTTAGGGAAAATATTTTATTTCTGGAAACGTGAGTTATGTGGATGTTTTTATTTATTTTACTACTACCAATCTTAGTGAGATTTGAAGATGGGGACGAATGTAGTCGTATTTCAGATTGCAAATTCTGGTGATTGGAGGTTTAGTTTAAAGATAACAATTATTTTATGCTTTTAAAGCACAATAATTTATTTTGGAAGTAATACCATGTGATAAACAGTTAAATAAACTTTTATTTGAATAAAGTCATTAACAAATATAGCAAAATAAACAAAATAATGATTTTTTAATGCCAACATTAATAAAGATATGGAAATTATTTAAAAGTCCTGTTGAAAATGATGACCATTTACTTCTTGGCATTACCCTAGCATATCTATGAATTTTTGTTGGACGTTTCGTATATTCTGTGGCGTGACTAAACGCATTTCCTCCCTTATTCGAATTTTCAAATCATCAGTAGTGGTAGGTCTATTAAAATAAACTTTATTTTTGTGATATCCCCACAATAAATAGTCCAGCGGTAATAAATCAGGGTATCTTGCAGGCCACTCAATTGTCTTCCAATCCACCTAAGTACTGGGGAACATTTTATTAAGATATTCTCTAATAATTGAACAATGAGGCGGTGGCCCATCTTGTTGAAACCACATTGTAAGGGTAAGCCTGTTGTCAGCCCCCTGGTAGTCAGAGTAGGGTTCAATGAGGGCAGGTACTAATTAAAACTGTAAGAACTCCAAATACATTTTTCACGTTAGATTTCCATCAAAAAATATGGTGCGATAATCCTGTCTCGAAAAATTACTGCCCATACATTCACCTTTTGCGAGTATTGAATACGGGCCTATTGAATCCAGTGCGGATTATTGGTAGCCCAATATCTACAATTTTGCCTGTGCCATTTAGGTAAGATTTATTTCATTGGAAAATAAAATGTGTCCAGCCAATAACGGGCTTTCATTACAGCGTTTCTGCATGAGTTCACAAAATTCGACTCTGCATCCAAGGTCGTCTTCATTCAGTTCATGTACAGGCACTACTCTATGCGGATGGTAATTTTCTTTACGCACAATATTTTCAACCGTTGTGTGGCTGATATACTTGGCCAGTTGCAGAATGCGGATTTTCCTGAAAGGATAGGAAAACATCTATTTTCATCCATTTTTGATTTAGCCGTTCTTGGTAAATCCTTTGTACAGCCATGTTCGCAAAATCTTTTTACAATTTTGCTTACTGCTGACAGTACAGACCTAGTAATGGGTGGTTGTTTTGGATGAGTCTCATTAAAAAAATCACATACCTCACTAAGACTTCATTGCTGATCGCCCCAGTGTGAATGTTAAAAGATTTATTTTGACCTAAAATTCGTTAACTTAAACTGATGAGATCTGTCATGCTTAGTTACCTTTGTTAAGTAAGCGAATCTTTTGTTTCAAAGCCTACTGCCCGAAAACGAATTATTTCTGCCCGGGATCTATTATGAATGATTTTTTCTTGGCAACTTAAGAAAAAACATTTTCTTCTACAATCATATTTGAAATACGGCTGCATTCATATACAACATGCACGCCCCCATCTTCAAATCTCACTAAGATTGGTAATAGTAAAATGAATAAAAACAAACACATACTTAACTCACTTTTCTCAAAATTATATTTTCCATATTTCTTTGAGCCTCCCTGTATGAAGAAAAACATTTTTAATGAAATTCTTGTTAAATTTAGCTTAAACATTTTTTCCTATAGCTATGGGATAAACCTTATCTGAGATACCTCACATCTTTATCGGGATATCCTGTATGTGCTGCCATCTTTAAACGGATAAATCAAAATCCTTGAAAATCTGCAATCGTATTTATAATAAAAAATCCTTTAAAATGAGGTACTACATAGCCTATGGTGGCATTTAAAAAGTTTACGATGACGTCACAACTTTGACAACTGTCAAAATCTAACAAAAAAGTATTAACAAAATGTGCAAAAATAAAAATCTAAGTTGTTCTTGCATATGTTAAGAAAACGACTCGGTTATTTATGTAAATAAAATGCTCTGTATATGTAGGTAACTAAAAATGCATACAATTCTTTCCTACTATTTTTAGCAATAAACCTTCTTCCATTGCAGTTTAATTGCATGATTTGCCTCTTTGTTCAATACATAATTATTCGTACAAAAATACACAATTACTCTTCAGAACAAACACAAGAGAGGTTAGATACAATTTTTTAACACACAACCGTTTGCGATTGCCCGAATCTAAACGATGATTTTAGGTGATTTATTTTTAACAAAGGCCTAGGCCAACTTTGAATAAATCATGGGTAACTACCCAGATAAAAATTTAGTGCCAACCCAGTAGAATTTAACACGGTGGCAGCTAATTCCGAATTAAATTTTCTTTCGGCAACTCGTCCTTAATATTAAATTTCGCGACAATGTAGATGTATCCAAATCGGAAATCTTCATTTTTCAGTCTTTTATACCATTCAAAAATTAAAAACAAAAAGAAAAATAAAATAATTCTCATTATAAATTACCCTCTTTAGTGCCTATTTAAAATATTTTAGTGCATACCTAAAAAAAACCTAAAAATGCTACAGAATGTGTGACCGTTTTTTATTTCTGCAAAATGATATTTACCTTAGATACCTTTCAAGTTTAAATTAACAAATAAATTTTTCTATTTTCCAAAATCCAACAATCGATCCTGGAGGATATAAAAGAAATATTGCGATCATTATAAAATTATTTTGCTGTGTTTGTGATGAAAAGTATTTTCATTTATTATTTAATTCTGCAGTATAAACGGTATGAATACCTTTTGAAAAATAAAATGGGAATAAATGTTATTTGCATTTACTTAAACTCATATTTGTTTACGTACTAAAAAGTCTAATTAAAAATAATTGTGATACAATTTGGAAAAAGGATATTTGCTTATTACAAAATACAAACATTTAAGTCCCGGCAATATATACCGCTATAATTGTTTAAAAGAATGTAGTATATAACTATCCCATATTTGTGTCATTGGCAAAGATGCCTTTTATTATTATTATGCAGTGCGAGTCGTACTTTCTATGATTATGTTTAAAAACATTTATAACTCATTTTCGTCATCATTTGATGCAATAGTTTTTCATTTATTTGAATTTCGATTTAGCTTGAGCAAATTGAAAAACGTTAATTTTAATGATTAAAACTGATTCTTCATTATTAAAACGTTGTAACTGAAACCTAAAATGAATAACTTACTTTAATAACACGTTAAAAAGTACCTGCCAAGAGATTTGTTTTTACTTCTTTTCTGCTATCATGGTTTTTAGCTATCTTTGATCAAAGCCTATATACGTTTGTTAATTTTGCCTAACCGTGTAATTTTGACAAACGCTAATAGATAGTAGCGCTCTAATTACCTTAAATATTAACCTTACAACTCGCTAGAATTTATAATGGACATATACCTAAGTAGGCAGGTGGTAGAGGAGCTCTTCCTTGACTGAAAAGGTACCACCTTACATATCTACTTAAAAGGCTGGTGAAATTTCTACGAACGTTTCAGGTTCTGTATGTATGAGTCTTACTTTTCCAATACAAGTACGGTACATAGTAATCAGGCTTCGGTCTTCGTTGACTGTTAAAAATTAAAAAATTTAACTTGCATTTGAAACGGACACATAAGTAAATGATACATAGCTGCAGTTTTTTAAACAGAAAAATGAAAATATTTTATCAATAGTCTTATAAACGTAACTTACAAACTTTGAAATTTGTAATTTAATTTAGAAAAATGATAGGATAAATTTATAGCGACATTAAAACGTTTTAAATTATTTGAAATTTATGTGCTCGTAAAGGAAGAATAATTTAAATTTAATATCAATATGTTGCTGGTCATCAATACCTTAGAATTTAATGATTAACGCTCCTGTAATAATTTGCTTTATAACATCGGCTTGACATTTTGATTAATCCTTTTGCAGTTTTAAAT
Organism: Philopedon plagiatum; assembly: GCA_963971165.1. Lineage (NCBI taxonomy): Eukaryota > Metazoa > Arthropoda > Insecta > Coleoptera > Curculionidae > Philopedon > Philopedon plagiatum. The sequence continues at coordinate 100,617,973 of OZ020192.1, read as the reverse complement.
ATTGACCAGGAACAAAAAAGTTATGTCAGTATAGAATGAAAATGTCATATAATTTTAAAGTTTTAGGTTTTATTCTGTGGATACTATATACATATATCAAACACACACAAAATCTTGTTTGTGTGAGTTAGCATTGATAAAGGCGAACTGTTACAGTTTTGCCATTCAAAATATTATATATGTGTAACAGTTTGAAACTTCCCAGATCGTCGTCTATGCCTTCGTGAATAAAGCGTGCTTTTTAATCTTATGATTTCGATTATTTGAATTATTGTAATTATAATGTAAATACTAAGTTATGGTTTCTTCCTGTTCTCCTTATCCTCATGAGTCTTCTAAATTGCCGTTCCTGGAGCCAACCTAAAAGTAGTAAATACTTTTAGTTTTGTTGTTTGGTTGAGAGTTTAAAATTGGTAGACTCTATAATTGATTGTTGCAAAGTCAAAACCTACACGCTACTTCTTCAAGGGAAACGTAAGCTTCTCAGTAAACGATCACCGTTACCTCTTGTATTTGTATCTGACCCCATCTCCTTAAATAAGCTGTTCTTCAGTTTTTAATTACAATTCCATAAGTCTTTGCCAGACAGAAATTTACCGCCGTTTTCATGACGTCTAAGTTATTAGTTTTTTAAAGCCTTTGCAGTGTTGCGTTCGGGCAGTCTAGCAGCGTTTTTGTGCTGATATTCTATAAATTTTGGGGCCCCAACAGTCGGTTGATTAGATTTGATTCAGTTTTATGAACGAAATCCCAACTTTCAGTTGTTGTTTTTTGTTATCATAGAGGCCACACACTATCTCGAGTAAGTTTCAATTTCAAATACCTATTGTTATATGTGACTTCTGCAATAATTATTACTTAGATTTGGTCTATAATTATTTTGAAATTATTTTTTATCTGAAGGTCATGCCCTAAAGCTAGGTTGTGTTATAGGCCTTTCTCTTTTTTCTCAAGGTTGCCTTAACTTTCCTTTTTGTCGTCCTTTTTGGAACTTCTGGCACCATGGTCATAAAAGAATGCTATTTAACACCCTCAGAGTGCGTAGGACAATCGGGTAAAATAACCCTAGGCCGTAGGCATTCACCAGTTGCACTTCACTCACGTTGTAGCCTGAGCCTCAAGTATATAATTATTTTTTAGTTATGTACCTAAATGCCTTGATATTGATCAGTGGCAGCTTCTCAATTAGTGCACGTGTACCGCCAAATAATATCTCTTCTAACCCCAACCTATATCTCCTCTAAAAATATTTCAACCAGTTAAAAATGTTAAAACATATTAATAACAGAAATTAATTTCATTTTATTTCACCCGGTCCGGACCTGATCTCGATACTGGAAAGGCCTAAAACCCCGTGAAGCGTAGTAGCACGGCACGCTGCCAGAAATGCCTTCGTTCACTGCTCAGGCGACCTCGGATTCTAATTGGAGGAACCGTTGCCCGCTAACGCCTTGTTTCCCTCAACAGTCGACATTCTTAACATCACACAAAACGCGCGCACTTTTATGGTTTGTTATTATTTATTTACTAAAAATTTTAAAATGTTAAGTATTTTTTCTGGAAATGATCATATGTGCAGCCCCAAAAAAGTTAACCCACACGCCGCCACTGATATTAATTATGATATATATCATGTAAAGCTTAGTATAAATGTTAGTTTAAATCTCCAACAAGGCAATGAGTAAAGGGGCCTCTTTACTCCCTTACATGTACACTTACATTATTATGCGATTTTAACGAATTAGGTCTTTATAAGGTCATTCCTTACTGACTTTGGTACCTTAATACAATCGTAATTTAACTTGAAACATTATCAAACAAAATTTACATCTAACCTAACTTTGTCCATTATCTTTTAAACGTACACCTATCTGCCACAATCAGTAGAAATGGGCACTCCACTCTGGAGCAAAACCATTTTCTAAACACTCATTGTTTCGTTACCCCCATCAGGGTTGTACTATCTTGTATTGTTAGTAAATTAACAATTTGAACAAAGTGAAAGTTGTTTTATTATTCTAGACTTTTAGATTTCCTCAGTTTTTTTTACAACAGTTTCTGCCTTTTCGAGGGCAAAAACAGGTGGCGCTGTTGTTACCATTTTGGTTTTCCCCCCACTCTCCGCGGCAGAGCTTGCCGTTGTCGCCCATAAGGGACTACACTAAACAGATATAAAACAACTCAACTCTGTTCTCGTGTTCTATAAAATTTATACAATTGAAAGAGCCATAACGCCACCATTTAGTAATTGTATTTTTTGCAGAACAGAACACAACACGGAACAACCGTTATTATAATGATAATTTAGCCAGAAGATACATACCAGTAGTACATGGTGAATCAACGGAATATCGCGAAAATATCCTATTAATATTGTAACGTGGGATAAACTTTCGCTATTACTTATAATCAGAGAAAAGAGTTACCATACGTCTTTGCTTTAAAGTTTTTCCTTGCATCAAAATAATGTTAACTTGGAAAAGATTTTATTTGGAGCACTTGAATACTAGTGCATATAAATTTACGCTTGGCATTTTTTAAAAACGTAATCACGAAAGGTCATCTTTTAGCACTCCAACATTAATGGAAGGAGAGATAGTCCCTTTTTATTTTAATTTATTTAAATTCCACTCTAACAGCAATGTTCAGTTCAACGTGTGTCGCGGCATACATGAACATAAATCAAAAAGCCGGAATGTAAAAACCCAAGAAAATTAAAACTGCATGTTTTAATGCGGCTTTTGCCCGAACCTTTTAATTCGTATCCCTAAAAGCAAATGAATGAACCGTGTTTACATTTGGTATAAAAAGCAAAGTTCTGAAAATACGAACTTTTAAATCTGAAAAAGCGCTTATCACATTTTTACATATTTCGTGGATATAATGTTATAAAAATTTAAAATTGAATGTATTAAGGATATTGTAGAAATGTAAAAATATAAATAAAATATTATTTTACATCATTGTGTTACTAAATCGGTTGTCATGGCAATTGTTGCTACGGTGATGGTTATCATGGCAACCGTTAATATGCTATGACTTGGTAAGTGGTACGGTAACCCAAAATAGTCAATAACAACCAAAAGTTTAAATAAAGCAAAAGAAGAAAACAAGTAGACTTAGCCATGCAGTTATTTCCGAAGAAAAAAAATAAAATGGGAAGAAATAGAAAAAGACTGTTTACAACATTTCGGAGATTTTAAAAAGAATGTGATATAGTTTAGATATTAAAATTTCTTACTGTGTGCTTCAACCCTAAGGTCTTCACACTTCCATTTTTTTCACGTTTTGTTAAATTGGTCTGATCTAAGTAATTTAAGCCCAAAATGAAAATCCTAGATCAACAGTTTAAAAGAAAACGTGATTCTACTATTTTTTTAGGTTAAGCGGCTTTATTCTATGAAAAAAAAATTGTATAAAAATTTTTAAGGCGCATTATCTTTTCTCAAGTCCTGAAAACGATACTTTCTTAGTGGAAACACTATATTTTGAAATAGATTTGACAATCCTGAAAAAAGACAAACAATTAGTTTTTCGTCAGTTTTTGGTTCTCCCAAATGGTACATTCAAATACGATGGTTCATAGATTCATTTTTAAGATAATGCATTTATCTATAAACCAGAAACAAATGTCTGGTAAAATGAACAGGTAGATCGATAGATTCATCATTTTTTGGGATGTCAATTACGTCCTTATTTACTGCGATCTTTGCAGATCTATTGTGATTCCCCTTATTTTATATGGCTTGCTCCAGCTCCGCCTTTTTGGATAGCCCCAAAAGCCCTGCCAGAGACCCCTTTGTATAGCTTTCTGCATTAGAGTATTTAAGGTCAGCTTGTGGGTCCCTTATCCTTGCCAGGCTGTTACATTGACATATGTGATAATTGCGTTATACTAAAAACCCGTACTGATTCGTAAAACACTTTAATGAAAACCTAAAGCTATAAATAATGATTATAAATACAAAAATGGTTCTAGCTAGTTAGCGTCTTTTAGTCCTTAATCTAAATGTGGCGTTATAACACTTAAATTCGTCAAGGCCGGACGCTCCGTATACGTTGTTGACTTATGGAACACTGCTTTTCATCCCGCACCCAAGTTCTCCGGCTTGCCATCTGCAAGGGTAGGACCACACATCGCGTCGAAAAGTCAATGGCGCGCATAGTTTTTTACATCCTCCCCCGGCGGTCAAGGGTCAACTTCTAATGGGTACAGAAGTTGTACTGGCCTACGAAGTTTCACACCGTTGCTCGTTTGGACTTCGCAAGCACGTACTCGTCCATCTCTACCTTGATATACATCTGTTACTCGTACCATCTTCCAATGAAGCCTAGGAAGGTGTTGTTCATATAACAGCACAACATCTCTTTGTTTAATAGTTCTAGACTTAACTCGTTCCGTATGGTGGGCAGATCTGAGTTGCTGAAGATAATCTGTACTCCAACGTTTCCAGAATTTTTTCACTATCGCTTCTCTTATCTTCCACTGTTTTAGAATAATATTTCGCTTAATTTCTGGTAAGCTTAAATCTATAATCTTAAGTCCACTATCTTTAGGACCAATTAAAAAATGCGATGGCGATAAAATTAGCAAGTTGTTAGGGTCGTTGTCGATATAAGTTAAGGGCCTTGAGTTAACTGTGGCCTCAACTTCAGTAAGTATTGTTTGTAATTCGTCATAACCAACACAAGCCTTTTTCAGTGTTAATTTTGGGCTTCCTTAACTGTTTTTACCATCCGTTCCCAAAAACCACCCCACCATGCTGCTCGTTCCACAATAAAACGCCATTCTATTTTATGGGTTTTTGCCACGTCCTGAACTGCATTGCTCGATAATATTAGGGACAGTTCATGCAGCTCCTGCGCAGTTCTTCTAAATGTTTTTGCATTATCGGAGTACATAACAGCAGGTACCCCTCGACGTGAAATAAACCTACGTAAGCCTCTTATACAGCTTTCAGTCGTTAAATCTGGCACTAATTCTAAATGTACCGCTCGCACCACTGCACATGTTAAAAGCATTACATATACCTTTATTTTCCAATTGTCTATGGTAACATATAGCGGTCCAGCAAAATCCACCCCAGTAATATTAAATGGATTTGCAATAGTCGATCTATTTTTAGGCAAGGGCGCAAAAGGCTCATTTCCAAATTTACCCTTCAATCGTTTACATTGGAAACATTTTCCACACACAGATTTTACTTGTTGACGGCCTTGAACTATCCAGTACCTTTTTCTTGTCATTGCTAATGTTGAATTAACTCCACTGTGCATAGCTTGTACATGACAATTTATAATGCCTTTCTTTGTAAAAAGTGTGTTTTTTGGTAATATGATTGGCTGTCTGGTTTCGTACGGTAAAGAAGCTTCTTCCAGTCTGCCACCCAACCTTAATATACCATTATTGTCCATAAACGGGTTAAGTGTCAAAATGGATGATTTTGAACTCAACTCCTTTGCGTTGGATAATGATGTTATCTCCTCAAGATACTACATTCGTTGCGTTAATTTAGTCCAGTATATTTCAGCATTGTTGAGTTCTTGAACTTCTAGAGGGCCTCTTATCTTATCCGTTCCTTTTTTGGCGATATTTACGAAACGTTGTACATATGCGGTTACTCGCAAATCTTTGTTAAGATTTTCAAACCTTTCTAGTGACATAATAGGTTCGTTAATAAGTTGTTTTTGTAAAGTTTCTTCTTTTGGATTAATAAGAAACCTTGAGACTGTATTATCCAAATTTTCATGGTATTCATCGTTAGGCCAACATTGCGATCCCCCTTGTAACCATTCTGGACCACGTATACATAATGTAGATTGCATCAGTAATTTCGCTGAAACACCTCTCGTTAGTAAATCTGCTGGATTGTCAGCGCTTGGGCAATACCTCCATGTTCCTTGAGTTATGTTTTGTATCTCGGTTATTCGGTTCTGTACATATACTTCTCGTTTTGCTGCTTTACCTCTTATCCAGTATAGTGCTATCTTGGAATCAGACCACATCGTTACTGACCTAATATTTAACGTTAAATTTTGTAAAATGTAGGTTTTCAGGCTCGCAGCACACAAAGCTGCTGTCAGCTCTAATTTGGGTAATGTAAGTTCTTTATTACCTTTTTCGTTAATGGGTGACACACGATTTTTGGCTATTAAAAAATTACATTCGTTAAGGTGCAAACATCGTAGGTACGCCACTGCTCCATAGTGTAGCTCCACCTTATTGGTTTTATTTTGTAAAACTACTCTGGGAATTTGAAAATTTTCCAATGATGCAATTTCCGAAGACCATTTAAACCAATTAGACTGTAATTCTTCGGGCAAAACTGCATCCCAGGATAGCTTTTCTCTCCACATATTTTGGAGTAATATTTTTGCTCTTACAGTGAATGGTCCAAGCATACCTAGTGGATCGAATATCCTTGCAATAGTTTGTAGTACGTTTCGTTTGGTTGGTAAATTATTGAATTTTTCGTTGGTTGAAAAGTTTATCGGAACTGCTAGTTCATCTGTGGCGGTATGCCATAAAATTCCCAAGACTCTTTTGCATTCATTTACTAATTTTAGATTATCTACTTCTTTAAATCGTTCAATCGTCGTTTGATCGTTCGAGCACCATTTTCGTAAGTTCATATTGGCAGCTTTCAGTATTGTCTTCGACTCGTTAAATAGTTGGCTGGCTTCATCGGCAGTACTGACTGAAACCACTAAGTCATCTACATAAAATGATTGCAATAAATAACTTGTCGTTATAGAAAACTCTTCGGGTTGATCCAAAAAATGCTTTCTTAAAGTAGCCGATAAAATAAATGGACTGGTAGTTACTCCAAAAGTAACTCGTTTCATTCGATATGTCGTTAAATGCGTCAGTCCTGACGTTGATCGTGTTTTATTATTTATTGGCTCATCGTACCACAAAAATCGATGTGAATCTCGATCCTGCTCTGCCAGTCCTATTTGTAGAAATGCCTTTTCAATGTCTGCAATAAGACCGATAGAACCCAGTCTGAAGTTCAATAGAATCCGCACTAAATCTGGTACCAAATTTTCTCCGGAATATAATTGTTCGTTTAATGACAATAGTCCAGGCGCGTGGGCCGACGCATCAAAAACTACGCGCACTTTCGTAGTGTCCTTGTCGTCGCGATATACTGGCCTATGCGGCATATAGTAGGCCCGTTCGTTCATTTTTTCTTCCGATGTCTTTTCGGCGCAATCACCAACTAAATACTCGCGTATCGCCTCGTCATACTCGCATAACTTCTCGTTTCGAAGTAATTTAGAAGTCAAGTTTTTTACACGCACTAAAGTTCCGGCATAATTTGAGTCCAATGGTTTATTGTCCTTCCAAGGCAGTAAAACTTCATAACGTCCGTTTTTAAACTTAATGTTGTCATTCATAAAGTCCGTTGTAAAGTTATCCTTTATCTGTTCGGTTAGGTTTATTCCAATGGTTTCTAATGACCAAAACTGTTTCAAATCGATGTCATCGCCTTCAGCCTGCACGTGTAACACTATTGCCAAGTTGAAGTTTACCATAAATTCTGACGTTGTCTCGTCGTTACGGTTAGAACCAAGTAATGACCATCCCAATTTTGAATTTACAGCTGTCAGATCATCTGAAAGGGGGTGCGTTTCTCCAGTGTCTAATTTCCAATAGTTATCTGCACCAACTAGGAGAGCTATACCCGGGACTAAATAGTTTTTAAATGGCCTATCTGCAAGATGATGTTTTGATGAGAAATCTCGAATAATCGGTTCTTTTAGTGATGGTGGCTGTAATACATCAAAACATATTTCGGGTACTTCTATGGCGTTGATTTCTATTATTTCGTCGTTATATTGGCTTTGTAATTTTATTCGAACTTTATTACAAAGTCTAGCAGGTGCACGATTTCCTTTCCCAAACGACTGGATTGCAATCCTATGTTTATCAATGATAGGTAAGCCAAGCTGCCTTGATAAACTCTTTTTAATGAAGGTAAGTTGACTCCCTCCATCAACAATAATACGGATTGACATTTTATTTATATTGTTGTCCGACAAAATAAATGCAGAAGCCGTTTTTAAATAAACATTATCAATACGTTCGTTTGTTATTAATGTCGTTGAACAACCACTCGATGGATTAGAAGATCTGGCAACACCGTTACTTCCGTCAATTCGCTTTTTATATTGGGATCACACATCGATGAAACATGCCTAGATTTACATTTCGAACAAGATACACTTGATTTACAAAACTTAGAATTATGATTAGGTTTCAAGCATCTGAAACAACGCCGGTTTTGTTTTAAAAAGTCTTTTTTATCGTTAATATCTATGGAACTGTTACAATCTTTAGTTAGGTGGCTTTTTGCTGTACAAAATAAACCACTTTCGTCCGCACTTGTCAGCAATCCCGCCGCGGTAAATTCGTGGTCGTTACGTTTATTTTTATAACGGTTAAAAAGTCTCTCTTTATCTTTAATAGTATTGTCCCCTCGATTTTCGTAATCGACAACACTCCTTGCCTGATCAATAGAATCTATTTCCACTTTAATAAACAATAATAAGTCCGCAATTTGTTTATTATAGTCCACGCCCTTTTTGGTCAAGCTGACCTGCGAAGATTCACTGGCTACTGATGTACTACCGTCCACCTCAACGTCCGTTAGTTTATGTTTATTAAATGAAATTCGCAGATTATACGGTAAAGCTTTAAATAAAATAGATTTTACAAGAAGTCCATATTAATCAGGAGATATACCGAGTGTTGTTAATGACCGCGTCACTGTTGCCGCCGTATTATAAAGTTTTCGTAAGGCACTGATGTCTCTTTCATGTTTTACTTGCGTTATCGATAAAAGTTTTTGTATATAATTGTCCACAATACGTTCCGTGTTGGCATACTCGCCTTTTAATAGTTCTATAGCATCTTGATAAGAGGAGTGGCTGCTCGTTAAACCGGATATCGTTATGGCAGCTTTTCCCCTCAAAAATGATTTTAAATACGCGAATTTGGCTGCATCGTCTAGATCGGTATTTTCGTGTATTGCGGGAAGGTACTGCTCCCAAAATGCTGGCCAGGATGCTATATCACCGTCAAAACTCGAAATATTAAGTTTAGGTAGTCTTACCTTAAATTTTCCTTGGTTATTTTGTACGTTATCAACACCTTGAGATCTACCAAACTGTGATACCTGTTCCTCGTTATTGTCGTTGATTGGCGTAGGCGTTGCGTTCAGGTGTTCGATTTCCCGTCTTTGGCGATTTTGAAGTCTTGCAATGGCCTCCACTGCACTGTCGTTGTATTCCATTATTTCTAAGCACTCACTTTCAAGTTCTTCCTCTTTAAAGTTTGGAGAAAGACGTTCGTTAACTCTGTTCAAATCCGTTTGTATTGATCTTATACGCGCGATAAGAACCGGTAGCTCGTTAATGTCAATATTTTCCTTTTTAATAATATCGTTGGCGTTGTTAACCAATTTGGTTAATTGCGTTCGGTACGTTTTGCGCAAGACTAGATCCATTTTTTCGACGTTTCTTAACCCGTTACAACGTCTAAACTATAAGTTTCACTAAAGTCCCGGGTTTCGGCACCAAAATGTGATAATTGCGTTATACTAAAAACCCGTACTGATTCGTAAAACACTTTAATGAAAACCTAAAGCTATAAATAATGATTATAAATACAAAAATGGTTCTAGCTAGTTAGCGTCTTTTAGTCCTTAATCCAAATGTGGCGTTATAACACTTGAATTCGTCAAGGCCGGACACTCCGTATACGTTGTTGACTTATGGAACACTGCTTTTCATCCCGCACCCAAGTTCTCCGGCTTGCCATCTGCAAGGGTAGGACCACACATCGCGTCGAAAAGTCAATATCGCGCATAGTTTTTTACAGCATAAGAGGTGGATCGAGCATTCTTCTCTCTGCTTCCGACAGATTCTGCGTATCGCTTCGTCTGCCAGACCTATGGTGCTCATGTGTTTGTTAAGTCTGCAATGTCCTGTTAACAGCCCTATTACTGCTCTAATTGACATTTCGTCCTTGCTTAGAAAATCTGCCATTACTTTAGGTGCTTGGTTTTTGATGAATTGCCTTGCATTATCCTCGGGATATGCTCCCTCCAGATTTGAGATTTATTTTCCATCCATTTGTTGATGACTTGTTTGACTACTGTTTTCGCAATACCGCAGAAGGGCTCTGGGCCTACGAATGCCATCGCGCCTTGTTTCGCCTGTTCGTCAGCTTTTTGGTTCCATTGGTGCCCCTTATGTCCTGGAACCCATGCCATGCTAGTTTTATTAACTTTAAAGATAATTTTTAATCTTCTATTGCCTTCAGCCAATATTCTTTGTCTTTACTATTTATAGTTTAATAATCAGTTAATATCATGTACTCATTTTATTTTTCAGGTCTTCTTACAGCTGTTTTCCCCCGTCTTTCTTCATTTTTGTTTTCTACATCATTAACTTGGACTTAATTTTCTTCAACTTTTACTCTAACTTCATTTTCTTCAACATTAACTTCAACTTCATTTTCTTCTTGTATTTTTTGAATTTTAACGACTTATATTTTCCTAAGTTTCACTGTTAGTTTTATTTGTTTCTCTAGGTTTTTTAAAAATTACATCTCTATATATATTACTTTTTTATTATTTTCATTATCCCACCGTCTATAACCATTTGGCAATGCCGCGTACGAATTATATTTAGCAGATATTTTATTTGTTTTGCGCTGATGCCTTGGTAGGACTAGACGAAGAGACAGGGGTAGGATAGATGTAGCCAGGGTTGCTCTTTTTTATACATTTGAAGAATTATATTTTTAGAACGCTAAAGCAATAAAAGTAAGAGATAAGAGGTTTTCTAACGGAACTAGACTTTTGAAGTTTCGCCGACAAGGGTTCCGGTTTGGAATAGAAATAAATTGAGGGAAAGATTTCCTTTACATGTTTTCTCCGCATGGGCTTTATGTGTAGCCGACTACTGCGTATTTAAAATAAAAGTTAAGTAAACAAGAGATGCTTGCTTGAATTTTATTATTTGCAAGGGGTTTTATACTTTATTGGTTTTTAATATTTATTAGAAAATAAAGACAGAAAAATAGGAATTAAACGAACTGTAGGGTTTCCCCAGCACTATTACAGTACTATACTTATATAAAAGGACAAAATGATACATTGAAAATATTAATTACTCAGTTAAAGGAAATTAAATTAAACGAAATCAATTTTATATTTTTAGCAAAACTCGAAAAAAAACTTAATACAGTTATTAAATGCATTTCGTCATAGCCTTCTATGCGGTTGGCACTGTCAACACTGTCGGCGTGGACATACAGTCTCCGACGATCCTAGCTTTGGTCTTATTGCAGATAAAAGATGATTTTTTTTATTTTGCTTGAAATTGAGTCAACTTTTTGAAGATGAAACAATTTTAACCATAACTTATAATAATTATTATTGAGATATTATGTCACAACATTCTGATTTTTGAATTTTTCAACCTTCTACCCATCTTTTGAACAGATGCAGATAGAGAGGCAATTTCTTTTTTGATTTGTGAATAATTGCATTAGTTTTAAAATGAATTTATAAATCATTGAATTTGAACATACCATTTAGGAGATAGGTACCAAAAACTGACAAGAAACTAATTTTTTCATCTTTTTACAGGATTATCAAAGCTATTTAAAAATACTAAATATATTTCCACTAAGAAGATATTCTTTCCAGGTCTTGAAAGAAGATTATACGCCTTAAAAAAATGTAATGCTTCCTCATAAAATAAAGCAGCTTAACCTAAATAAAATGGTAAAATTAAGTTTTTGCTTCCAAACTATTCATCTAGGATTTTCATTTGCTTAAATTACTTAGACCACACCACTTTACAAAATCTAAAAAAAAGTGGGAAGACCTTTCGGTTAGACTTAGTCGATGCACATGTGCTAGTTTAGGCAATACCGTAGGCGAAAAGATGGCTTGAGCAAAACTCAGTAAGATCTAGATTTAACCGCCTAGCCGCAAAACCGTCACAAAATTTAATTCGGTTAGTCCCGACAAAGAACAAGTTAGGTGTAATTGAAAATTAATTTTACAATTGTACGCATTTCTTTGCTTTATTGATGAGTTTTTACTGGTACGGTGTGGCAGAAGTAAAATTTTATTAAAACCACATTACAAGGCTTTTAATATTGGTTAATCTCTTAAAAAATACCTATCTGTTATTGTTTACTTGATATTAAGTGGTGATCCGAGAATACAATCCGCCTGTTATTGTTAATAATGTAGTAAATCCAAATAAATTTAACACTAGAAATCTAAACTAAAGTCTATTAGAGTTTATGTTAAGGAGCCATCTAATTGGTTTAGTAATAGTTAATATAATTTATTTTATTAAATATATTTTTTAATTTCGTGGAACAAGCAACTTCCTCACTAAACACACATATTGTAAATTGTTCAAAACATATGTATGACAATACTTCTATTTAAATAAATTCATCATTAAAATAGCGTCCAATTTATTTACTTTTAATATTATTAATTCTGAAATTAATAAACATTTTCAATTCGAGCGTAAAATTAAAAAGATTTAAATAAACCCATTAATTTTTACAATTGTCTCTAACTAAAAATTCATTTGTGCCATGGAAGGTACACAACATATAAAATAAATTAATGTTTGTCAATTTTAATAATTGATTTTCTATTTGATGTTTTCAAATTTAGTTCTTATTTTAGTCATGTTGTTACATTAAATAGATATTTTGTTAAATTGCTTTCGCCTTTTTAGTCGAATAAATATGAAAAAAATACGCTTCATTTAATCCACAATCATGATCTTGAATTGTGTTAAACAGCAGCTAACAAAGAGAGTTATATGCAAGAATAGTCAAATTATATTGTCCGATTTTTACAATACAAGTTCTTTAAACTCGCGCGGTATCATTTTAAAAATTAGATTATTCGGTTATGAGTTACAGATTTTCATAATGGAATTAAATTTACAATTATATTACGTCACCTTCATATACCCCCATTACCACATATATCGTATCGCTTTATGTTATTCATAATTTTAATTTTTACTCCTGCGAGGAGCTAATCGCTTTATTGAAAATTCTAAAATTGTATAGCTTTTACTGTCATTTTATTAGGTTTAGTGCTTTTTAATAAAGTTATTCTTACTTTTAAGTAAGTTGAGTTCTTAGTTTTTGACATATACATGTAATTTTATAATTAGGTACATGTTTTAGTGTTAGTTATGTTAATCATATTTAAAAAATGAAATAATCTTCCTTTTAACATCATTAAGCAATGATGGCCATTTTTCGAATGATGAATTGCAAATAAGATTTGTTAACGCATCGTTAACCTACTACTTATAATCATTTCTCTTTTTTTTTTCACATTACTCGGAATCTGAGTTTCTTAATTTAAAAAATAATTTTCAAAATCGGATAACACCGGTTATTTCAAAAATCGAATTACCACTTTAATGCAAAATTTAATTTAAATAATCTCATCGCCAAATCTCTTGACAGTACAGTTACAGTTTCTTCCGCTACTTTTATAACCAATGAGTCCAGATTATGGAACTGCCTTGCAGGCAGAACTGGGAAGTAATCGATTACTGTAATTGATTACATTGCTTGTAATTAGGGATTGCAGCTAATTACTTTTTAGGAGTAATTAGTAATTAGTAATCGATTACAATTTTTGACGAATTTGTAATCATCCGAGAAATCACTGAATAAAAAGTAATCATGATTACTTTCAGTAATCATGATTCCTTATTGTAATCATAATTACCTACCTGGAGTCTTCGATGGCCGAGTTGCCTAGCTTTGCAACCCAGATATCGTGGGTTCGAATCCCACCTCGGCCATGGATGTTCTGTGATTGTTAATTGTTGGAAGGTGGAAGAGGAATTGTTTCTCGGCTAATGGTACCACCTCATACATCTCTTTACAAGGGCTGGTGAAATCTCTACGGATGTTTTAAGCTCTCGATTTGTGATTCGAATTTCCCCAGTACACACGCGGTAGATAGTACTTAAGCTTCGGTCTTCGTGGGGTGTCAGAAGATAAAAAAAGGGATCGGAAAAGTTGCGATTCCTTAAGTAATCATGATTACAATGAGAAATCACCATTCTCATCTACTTACATGTTTAATGCATGACCAATTCCTTTTGATTTAAACCTGATTAATAATATTAATAAATTAATAAAATAATTTTAATACTTATAAGGACTTAGATTTGATATCTACTGAATAGTATGTAATTTTTGATATGAAATTAGCTAGGCGATAACAAAGTTTATACTTTTACGTATGCTTAACATTTATATTCTTTCAAAAAAGGTGGTTTTATAAAAAAATTTGAGTGAAAGCTTCCTAATTTCAATAATGTTCCAAACCTACGTTAAAGATTAATATCGAATAAGTTAATTACCTATTTTTCGAGTCTGCAAATATAATGATATATTTATTTGACAGGATATAAGTTTGCTTACAAATTATTTGATATTCATTTTTTTTTTAAACTAGTCATTCACAAATTGCATGGTTATCATAAGTCATATAGTTCTTCAACTTTTTTAAATATTTTTTTTAAGCGATTAACAATACGTTTTTATTTTCGGCCTAGGTATACAGGGTGAGTTTTTCTAAAGCGTCACAAGGCGATATTCCATAAATGGTTTAAAATTTTTTGATGAAATTTTAGTGGGTTAATAGGGAGATGGGGACATATTTATACATATTTTTGACATTTACCCCCTTTCTCTACTTTTCGGAGTGGGGGTAAGTTTGGAATTTTAAATAAGATGATGTAATTTTGTTTACAAAATTCGAAACTACGTAAAAACATACGTATGTGTAAATTTTTTTCGATTTGCTCTTTGGGTTACGGAATTATGGTTAACTAAACTTTAAGTTTAAAAAATAAATTATTTTTACCAATAAATCAAGTTCACTTATTTCAGAATTATCATTCATTCGTTTGCATGGAAACTCATTATGTCTACTTAAGTCAGTTGAGAATTTTGATGTTTTAACGATTGTTTCTCAGTTTGTTGCTCAGTTAAACATGAAATCGTACTTTAATGTGCAAGTTGATAAGTTGTTCATTCTGAGGGAGTGCAGAAAAAACTACATAGAAGCAGCACTAATATGGACGGAAAGGTTTCCTAATAACCCGAAACCTCACATAGAGTTTAAAAGGCTGGAAACCAGAAGTCGTACTACTGGGAGTCTGAAGATGAAACTACGAGTTCGGGAGCGAACTAAAACGGAAGAAAATACGGCAGTTGGCGTTTTTTTTATCTAAGACATCCCACGTAGACTTCAAGCCTAAGTACTAATGTACCGTGGGTGTCTGAAGAGAAGGGAAATGTAGTCTATTGATACGGGATTTGAAGGATTGGAGGTTGGGACGGGAAGGGAAAACATCTGCAGGCAATTTGTTCCATAATCTCGAGACCCTAGGTATAAACGAGCGAGAGAAGTGGTCTGTTCTAGGCTTTTGTAGCTGGACAGTAAAGGGATGCATACGTAACGCTCCTCTTCTTGTTCTGTTAGGGACATTCAAGGGGGGGATAATACCGGCTAGTTCTTCAGAGCAAAATTCCGTTTAGGAGTGGTAGCTATTGACCTGTATGTAGATTGTAGGTACTTGATGGCTTACTCGAGATGCTGAAATAAGTCAAAAATTAGTTGTGACCATATTGACCTGCTACAATTTTCATCCATACCACATTACACTCCACCACCAACTCCACCAAATATAATAATTGTGGGCAGGTAGGAGTTATTCCTTATCAGTAGAAATTTGATTCTTTTTGGTTGATTTTTTTTTGGGGGGATTAGACACAATATGCACTACTGGGCGTCGGAAAATCCCCACTAGATGAGAACTCTGCCAAATCAACATCAACGGTATTGATATCTTGTGTGGTATAATCAGGGATAGAGTTATTAGTCCGCATTTCTTTGAAGAGTATTTAAATGGAGATCTACACAGATTTTTTAAGAAACCTATTACCACAATTATTGCACCAAAACCTAAATCTTGACATGTGATTTCAACAGGACGGAGCACCACCCCATTATGCAATATAGGTCCGTAATTATTTGAATGAAATATTTGAAAACATGTAGATTGGATCAGCTGGTCCGATCACCTGGCTTGCCAGGTCCCCGGATTTGACCTCCCTTGACTTTTCTTGTTCGGTTTTATAAAAGGCAAACTGATGGCGACTGTACGTACAACTTTAGATGATATGAAACACCGAATCCGCTTTGCCTGCTTATTAGTGAGACCTAAGATGTTACCGGGGGAACGAAATTTATTTAGAAAAAGGGTGAGAAAGTGTTTGGCAGTTGAAGGGCGACATTTCTAACAACTTTTGAAGCATGACAAGCAATAAATAAGTTTAAATTAAATGGTAAATATTTTTTTTATTTTATAACCTATGAAATCATAATTCCGTAATCGAAAGATCAAATCGAGAAAAAATTTGTACGCCCTACGTAGTTTTATACGTAGATTCAAATTTGACAAACAAAAGTTTATTATCATACTTAAAATTCCAAAGTTACCCCCACCCCTCAAAATGGAGCGAGGGGGTAAATGTCAAAAGTATGTTTAAATCCCATCTCCCTGTTAGCCCACCAAAATTTTATAAAAATATTTTAAACCGTTTTCGCGATATCGCCTGTATAAAAATCTTTCCGTATCAAATACCATTTTCAGTTTTTTTAATAGAATTGTATTTTTATAGAATATCTTACTTTATTCGAGCGATATTTGCTTTTCTTTCAGTTAAGCAAAAAAGAATACTAGGTAATCGATTACTTTTTTAACCAAGCAGTTGTAATCAGGAATCGATTTATTTTTAGCTATAATCGTTCAAGCTCTGCTTGGAGGAGTTTTGCTTTCCTTGTCTGATTTTTAATCTTTTTCTTTCTTATCCCGTATATTGCAACTAACTTCAAAGTACATTAGTACTTCCCGACTACAAGACGCTTTATGTTTAAAAGCTGATTGTTGTCACAAGTAGGTACTAGATGATATTCTACCCTAACATCATACGATATGAATAATTCGTATTAATAAACCAATTAATGCATCTATTATACATAAAATTGATATCTGATATAGAATATATTATGCCTTACTCAATCTCCTGTTAATATTGACATTTCATTTGACTGAGGTGTGAAATTAAAATGTGCGATGCCATAAAAGTTTAATCTTCTTAAAATATCGATGCCTAGATGAAATTTTCGTGGGGTGGAAAGTCATTACGCGGTCGACGATTTTTAAAAGGCGATTAAGTCATTGAAGCAAAACATAATGGCTAGGCAGCTTAAGTCGGTTGCACTGGTATTAATGGACTTTCGCGAGCTGCCATAAAATAATGGCTCAAATATTACTGTAGGTCAAAAAATATAATAATACCAGGCCCCCAGGCCCTTATTTTTAACCCGGGTGTAGGAGTATTTTACCTTAAAATTTTGTTTTGTTAATTTTCGTTTTACTTTACAACAGAATTTAATTAAAATTCCTAAAATTCTTTGTCCAAATTTATTTTATGTTTTTCATTATAATAACCTTAAAATGCTAATCAAAATTGATGACAGTAATTTTAATAACCTAAAAATTAAACAAGAATCATGAGTGCATAGTAAATTTATATTAATTAAGGCAGAATATACAAGGATGAGTTTTGTATCGATACAGTCGCGAAACAACCGCAAATCGGTCTTTTGGTGCAGTCTTACGCTTTAAAACTATTTCTGTAGCTCATGTGACTTCAGTAGATTTTAGTTATTTGTGGGTGGACATATTGATGACTGTGATGAGACGAGAAAAAATACTGGTTATGAATATGATATTCTTATCCTCTGTAGAGCAACTTTATATGAGTACGTATGCAGATATCTATATAAATAAAATGGGTAGACGAGTACAAACTTCACAACAATTTTGCACCTTTTCTATTTTAGCAAAAACAATTTTGTAGCTGTCTTTTGGCGGCTTTGCTTGATTTGTTTTACCTCTGGTAGGTTAGGTTAGGTTAGAGTAGCAGCCTTCCAGCACCTGCCGACTAGTCTCATATAGACCTGATGGTCCACATTGCATTACCACATTGCCTTAGCACCAACCCATGATGATTCATGCAACTGGAGATGTTGCAGGGGGGATTGTGTAAGCCTCACCAGAACCAGCCGCTACTATTGATGAACCTCACCAGACGTCCAAGTGGTTCAGTGCTGACCTCCTCCAGTTTGCTGAAGAACATCTCACCAAAGACCTCAAATCCTCTTCTTGCAAGGACAGGACACTCACACAAAAAATGTTGAACATTCTCTACCTCTTTTTCATCTCTGCAGCTTCTGCAGAAATCGTTTGGTGGTATTTTCATACGTTCTGCGGGACTACCAAACAGACAGTGTCCGGTCATCACAGTAGTTATGTTGCGTAGGTTCTTCCTACTATGTCTTAACAATGCTGCGGTTCTATTGTATTTGTATAAGGGCCACAGTTGCTTAGAGATGCTACAGGTTGTTAGCTCTGTCCATCTGGTCTGAGCAAGTTGCGTGACTTTTTGATAAATTTCAACTTTAATTATTTCCATTGGTCTGGCCACAGTGCTCTCCGCTGGTGTGACTTTCATCTCTGCGCCTTTCCTAGCCAGTGTGTCGGCCTTCTCGTTATCCCGAACCCCGAATCATACAGTGGCCCGGAACGCAGCTTAAGGTGCGGAGGTTAATGCGACAGCGCCAAACAAGATTTGATTCGACTTTGCTCATTGTGATTGCCTTAATCGCCGACTGACTGTCGATATAGACGTAAATCAACCTACCTTTCCGCCGATCAAGGCGTTCAAATAGAGTTGTCGCTGCCTTGTCAACAGCTAAAATTTTTACCTGAAATACACTGCTGCGATTTGAAAGTCTGTACGACTTCTGTAAATTCATACTTTCCACAAAGATTGAAGCTCCCACGCCTGCGTTCATTTTTGAGTCGTCCGTAAAAACGGAGTGATCTACCTCCATAATAAGCAATTTCCGTCCCATTTCCCCCTATCTGGAATGAGCGCAGAGAAACCTCTCTCGAAGTTAAACTTTAGGACAATGTAGTCAGTCGATTTTTGTAAGTTAGCTCCTGGATGGAGACTATGAATCCTGCTGTGCCAATGCTTGGCGGGATTCCAGCAATTCGATTATTTCAGTCGCACGGTACTCTTTGCGGCTACACTTCTGCTGTAAATAGCCAGGGACAAAAAGTGCAGCATCGTCACCAACGCTGCTGTTGGTGTGGTCCGCAGGGCACCAGTTATACCTAGACAAGCTAAATTAGTTAACTTTTTTAGGTGAAGTGTTTTTCCCAACGCGGTCCACCAGACTAAGACCCCGTAAGTTAAGATAGGTCTTATAATCGCTGTGGATGTCCAGTATGTGGAGCTTTCACCCTCATTTTTTCCCAAAATAGATTTTTGCAGGCATAGAACGCACTGGATGCCCTTCCAAGCCGCTTTTGTGTTAAATTTGGAATCCAGTATCACACTCAGATTTTTTGGTTGCTTTTTCAACACTAGCTTGCTATTCTCTAGCATTGGGAGTCTAAAATTTTCTCCTTCGTGTGAATAACACTATCTCTATTTTTTGTTGTTTATACTAAGACCGCATGCGCAGCCTCACAGCTGGAGTATCCTAAGGGCCATTTCTGTTACACCACTGATAAGGTTGATGAATTTGCCTGACACAAGTATTACTACAGCATCAGCGTATGCAACCACTTTTATTCCAGCTCTTTCTAATGATAAAATAATTAAAGCACCGCTTATCCGAAAAATATGTTGGAAAGTTTAATGGAACTAGCACACAACGTATACCACTGGTGAAGAGTCCCAAGGATGCTCAACTGCTTACGGTCGTTTTAGAAAACAGAAAGGGTCTCCTCCTAACAGTACGCCAAGGCAATAGCACGTAAGTATAAATAATTTGAAATATTTGTGTCGCTGGTCACTCAACTTCCATCCAATAAATGCTTGGTTCTCCCAAGATTCTCCCTTGATCTTCACATTCTTTCATATTAGTTATTGATTCTTTTTTACTGTCAGTGTCATTCGGTGGCGCAACAAAGAGGCTGCTGCCTCTCTTCCAATGAACTGTCGGATTTAGGCCTAATAACTACTGATAACTCGGCCCCCTCTGTCACCAACTTTAGGTAATCAAGATTTAGACCCCCGAGCTTCCCTGATTTAGGCCTACTAACTACCTTCAATTTCTGTCCACATTGAGGAAGTTCCTCTGCATTCGAATCTGGCTAATTCGCTGCTGCCATGGCTGGAGCAGATTTGACGGTCGTTCAACATTACGCTAATCTACCCGCAGTTATAATCCTCGACCCCTGTTTTTAGGGATATAGTGGCTGCAGTCAAACACACTCGGACCAATCATACCGGACGATTCCCCACTCGTATATTAAGGTATGTCATACAGATCATTTTTTTGTCGTAGAGAATCTTGCATTTAATTAAAAAGACTGTTGATTTTATGCTGAGCATTTTAAGATTAAATGTATTGGCCTCAATTAATTAGTTGTTATGCTTTCCCTATACTTGCAATAACGGACTTGACATTAGTTTTTTTTCTGGTTTCATTTTATCGCTGAAGGCTAAATATACCACCATTTAGAGCCTATCTTTGGAAACTAAAACTAGGGTGGCGCCTCTCAATTTTTGACTAGATTTGCCGATTTTGTCTATAAAAGTTGAACGCTCCAACCGTCACGAACACATAACCTACCCCTTGAGAGCTAGCGTATGAAGGTGATCTACAAGTAGCTAGATTTGGTCGATTAGGTAAGAGCTGTAAGTAGGTAACCTTCTCAGAGCGTATCTATAGTACATCTAAAGGTCCAGATACGTCTTCTATATAAGATTTTTATTATTCACAGATTATTACATAAATACCGGTTTTAGCAATTTTATTCTTCATTTACATATACATACTATTTAGATTCTTGCAGAGCATATTTTACGTTAAAACATTCTTAACAGCTACAACCATTTTACCTCAGTCTTCTCCGGTCTGTGTACTGCTTGTCGTATATCATAGGGGTGCGGACTGACTTATTTTTTTTTTAATTGTATACTTTATTAAAAATTTCTCCTTCACTTTTTTCTCCTTCATTACTAAGTCGTGTAATGTTTTCCCGTTGTTTATATCTTTTAACATCAGGTCCATCTTAGGAATGTTTATTGTGATCTGTGTAGGAGTTATCATTTCTTCTTTTCCCTTTTATTATTTCTATCCATTCTCTTGAAAATGTAGGAAGCTTAAGGTTTGTTCACGTCATCATTTTGATAAGAACTATGCTTATCTTTGCTGTATATTTGAAGTTATAGTTTATATATTTAATATATATTATACAGTTAAGGCCTGGTAAATCCTTACTCCTTTCGTAAAATTCTACTCTTAGCAGATTCTAATAAGCCCTAATATGGCGGAACGTCTCTAAGAATGAATCTATGAAAGCAATAAAAAACTTCTCTCTATTTTTGTTAAATGAATTGGTATTTCTGACCTGGAACTCTTCATTTCAAGAATTCCTCCAATAAAACCATCACATAAATGAAACTTCTTGGCTATTAAGCAATAATAAAAATTTCAGTAAACACCAGAAGTAGGCAGCACCTTTAATTTAACCATACTTTGGTTTTAAATTTATGTCTTTATTTGCTGCATAAATCGCCAGTCATGCCGGGCATGCACAATTAGAGCTTAATAAACCACGTGGATAACAAAAATAGCAGAGCAAAAGGGTTTAAAAGGGTTATAGGCTAGTCAATCTAGTGGGTCGCGGTGGAAAAAATTAGTAACAAGCTGATCTTAGCGGGAATGTTTAGATAATAATTTCCTATTTAACCCGTCAAAAGTCCCATTTAGTCCCAGTGGGGGAAGGTCGAAAAAAATGGCCGCCATCTTGGACTTTTTATTTTTTTTTCAAATATCTCCGTTCGCATTGAATTTATCAAAAACACTGAGGAGGCATTTTTTGTAGAGAATAAAATTATAAACACTTTATTTTTAACATTTTTTTTCTTTAAAGTAAGTGATAAAATAGTTAGAGCTATTTTTAGTATCTGTTTTATACATTTTCCACTTTTAATATCTTTTTTCCTCACAAATATGGACTATGTTTATAATTAAACCTTAGATTAATTTTATTTACTACACTAGGACCACACCACACTATTCAAAAAATTCTTCGATTACGTCATCCTCCCCCCTCCTCCTCTAAAAAACAAAAGTTTGTGCAACTGATCCCATAACACTGGCGACACTTAGAACATTTAAGTCCCAGTTTCCTACAGGAACAGTTTTTGGAGCATTGGCTTTCTTTGCAATTGCAAAAAATCAATTTTAAAAGGTCAGGGGGCGCTGCACTTTGTGTGCATTGTACAAGTATCAGATTACCCTGCTCATGCTTTTTCCACCCATACTGCAAAGGGTCCAAGTTGTTGCCAATCCATTCTTGAATCTGAAAAAATATGACAACATATTTGCAAAAATTCGTTATATTTTTGCAATTACCTGAAAGTATGTTCTAAGTACATGTTGCTGTGCAGAGTCCTCAGTTGGGGGCAAAGTAGCCAAATTAAATATAGACTTAAGTCATTGCCTTGATGCGATCCTGTTGTAAAGAGTATACCTCAAATGGTTGATATCCTTAATATGTCGTAGACAGCGATACAGCTTCAAAAGATAACTTAGTTCTGACTGAAGTAAGCCATTCTTTTCTGCTTTATGATTCAAAAAAACGTCAACATTTTGACAAATATCGTTGTCTTTCTTTAGTAGCGACAGACATATTTTTTTTTTGATTTATTAAATAAAATAGATGTAGTGTCGCAACCTGATATGGCATGTAAAAACAATATGTGTTTGTTAGATGTCCCAGTTTGTCCTGTATGTCAGATATCCGTGATGTTTTGTCACCTTTTGCCGCTTTGCCCGGACGAAACATGTATATGTTTTTATTTTTTGAATGATGTATAAGCAAAACCATTATATCAGTATCCTCTGATATAACTGTGACGGTTTTTTTTTGACATGGATAGTTCTACAGCTGTTAAGGTGATAAAAAATCTGCATCTCTTGCGGCTTGATGCACAGTTGTACCTACGTCTACGAAATAGTTTCGAAGGATCCTTATAAATTCCTTTTTGTTGTTGCTGTTCTTTAGAAAAACCTCTTGTGGTGTAATTGCTGAACATGGACATGTATGGAAATTTCTACACTTCCCTTTTTATATGCCTCTTTCTAGACTTTCTTTGGTAGATATAGCCTCCTGATAATAGCCGTCGAAGACTATGACAATCCTTATTATTCAATATAATGACATAACATACCAAATGCGTTTTCAAGAGTATTATCTACAGGTCTTCCTGGTTTTTCATTAGTTTTTCCCTTCAAAAAAATTCTGTAACAACTAACATGATATTTTGCTTCAGCTGCTACAAGATCTATTTCGTTGCATATCCTTCTGTGTACTTCTCCACTCCACTCATCGTTTCTCTACTTGCAGCATGTAAGAACCGAGTTTTTGTTTTAGTATAACATATAACACATTCATAAATAAACACAGTTTTACATTAAAATGTTGCCTAAAAACCACAGAGATGCGTTCTTTAGAGAAATAATAATTAAACTAAAACAAAATAATATTTACCATGGCCACGGCTTCGCCTAACGCGGACATTTTTGGCTCTATTAACTAGGGGAACGTGGGGTTAAAACAGACGGAGGTTTAATTATTTATAGGCATCTTCAACTGATTTCTTTAAAATAATTAGACAAATAAATTTATTAATTGAATAATTTTAGTCAATAGTTCAGTAATAATTTTATGCTCCAAGTAAAGGAAATTAAAAAAACTTTAAAGGAAAGCTTTAAAACGCACATATCTCGTTTATTTTTATTTTGAGAAAAAAAGCTTTTTAAATACAATGATCATAATTCTATTCTCTACAAAAAACGCCTCTTTAGTTTTTTTGATAAAATCAATGCGAATGGAGATATTTGAAAAAACTAAAAATTCCAAGATGGCGGCCATTTTTTTCGACCTTCCCCCACTGGGACCA
Source organism: Philopedon plagiatum (assembly GCA_963971165.1). Lineage (NCBI taxonomy): Eukaryota > Metazoa > Arthropoda > Insecta > Coleoptera > Curculionidae > Philopedon > Philopedon plagiatum. The sequence goes on along the minus strand of OZ020192.1, from coordinate 100,593,822 downwards.
AATGGGACTTTTGAGGGGTTAAATAGGAGATTATTATCTAAACATTCCCGCTGAGATCAGCTTGTTACTAATTTTTTCCACCTCCCACCTATAATATTCAGCTAGGTTTATTAGCCTATTAGTTTTTATATTGCATGAAAATGTTTATTTACAAAATTTTCGGTAAAATATAAGGTTAACAATTATTAATTAACAAAATTAATTAAATTAAAATTAATTATTTATATAATTGTATAAATGTAATATAATATTATAAATGTGTAAGATTGGACTATTTTAATTATAATTATTAGCCGTTATACGGGTGCGTGGATTCAGATATCTCAACGAACACAGATGAAGTGACGGTACCAAAAATGAAAAAGAAAACAAGGAGACGGAATGACTTTACAAACTATGAAACGAAAACAAACACAATATAGCATAAATTAAGTTCCAATGTAGACGAATTTTGTCCTTCTCTTTGCCGCTCTGCTGTTTAGCCGAGAGAGAAATAGAAATACCCGAAGGGAACGACTTCCAGAGTTCAGATTATTGAGCCGGGAGAACAGTCCAGGTGTATAAAGCTTGAAATGTGCTAACTGCCAACAAGGGTGAGGATTTTGCGGGGTAGCCCGCACCTAGGGACGCAAGGTGAGGTAGACACGTCAACCTTGTCAGATCCGGCATGCTGATTTTGTCTGATGCATTAGTACATCTTTGTTTGAAGAAAAAAAAATTATTCAGATTGGTGCAACCTGTGCTGATTCAGTCTACCAAATAGGGAGTAAATGTTATTTTACTTTGTCTTTCTACTGCCGATGCCGGTTGTCTACTGTAATACTAAAGTTTAACAAATATTTCTTTCTTTGTGAGTTGTCGTTGATTGTGAGTTGTCCTTGACGCCATTTGTTTGTATAAATAATAACGATTTTCTCTTTAAAATATTCCCTTGTGGCTTTTTATTTTTACAGACTGTTTCCTTTAGATTTGAGGCAAGTAGATAGTACATTCATCTAAAGTTTAATAAAAACATTTTAACTATTCAAATTTAACCGGAATATTAAGAAATAGGGTCATTAACACTTTTTCTAAATTATTTTACAAAACTGTTTTTGAATGGATCTATTAACTAGATTTTACGAAGCCGATCATCCGACTTATAGATAACATTAGATTAACGTAGATGCCCCATTTACCATTAGAAAAATCACAGTGAGAGGTGGCTGATAACTAGCTTAGTTTTACATACATTTATGTAGGTGAGATGCATCCTTTCACATCAAAATGTGTGGTTTAAATCTGAGCTTATAAGGCTAAATTATTAGCAAAGTAAAATAACCAATAAAATGTTTTTGTTTACTATTTTTATGTTAAATGCAATATCTTATTTGTGATTGAGAGTGGGGAATAATAAATTATAGTTTAAAAAGCACCCATGCGAAAAGTAAAGCAACTAACAAACTGCGCCTTTCTTTACTCCGCAATCATGCATACCCCGGTTTTCTATTAACTTCTATTCTGCTTCTATAAAACAGTTCGTCTTTTAATAGGTAATTAAATTTAAAAGCGTGGAGCGCATTTACGTACATAGCGGTCTGGGCATACATTATATTTTATTTATTATTCCTAGACTGATATATAGCTGCGCCCATGGCTGTGTGGTGTGACATATGGTGGCCATGCAACAAAACTCCTGTGACCAATCCATCTTTGATTATAGTACTAATCCCAATATTCTCTGGCTTCACGATAAAAGTGTGGGGGGGGGGGGCACCATCCTGTTGGAGCCACATACTTTGACGTTCATTAAAGTCTACTTCTGCCAATAATCCTGGCAACTCCTGATACCAAAAAATATAAGTAGGTCCGTTTAAAGGTTCATTAAAAAAAATATTTCCCTATAATTCTGTTGTGAAGAATGCCGCACCACACATTAACCAACCAATGGTTTTCGTGTTGAACTTCACGGACCCAGTGTGGGTTCTCAGTTGCACAATAATGCATATTGTGTCTCGTAACAGCACCTTTACTTGTAAGTGTAGCCTAATCTGAACACATTATCAATTTTTAAAAATTTTGGTTTATTTCAATTTGGGCACGTAAGCATTAACAGTAAGTTACGCGCCTTTGAAAATCTTCGACATGAAGTCCCTAATGTAAGGAATAATATGGTATGGATGGTATTTACGAGTATACTTGCGCGTTGTTTGGTTTGCCGTTGAGTGTGACGTAGGTTGCACACAGTGGAGCTAATTTACGGCTACTAACTTGGGTATTCTCCTGAACTTGTAACAGTATTTTGAGTTCTTTCTCATCACTTGTATTCATTCTATTGACAACTTCACGTTCGGAATGTTCCACACTGCCGCTTGAATCAGAACGTTCCACTAACTTTTGGAAACTCCGAGGGCTGGGTGTTCCCCGCTCAGGATATTTCATCCTGTATAATATTTTGGCAAAAGGACAATTTTTATCTGCCTCGCCCAAAACATAAATGAGATATCAAATAGTTCATAGTGGATATATTTTTTTTTGACTTAATTCACTCAAGGTACAAATTATGAATCGCTTGAAGTCAAAATTTAAATAGTACTTTCACGATAAAGAGAAGCTTGCAAATGCTAATTTTTTATTACAAGTCGAACTATCTTGAAAACTATGACTTGTCTATATATTAAACCATAGTGAAGAAGTTATGAAATTAGACGTAGAATTTAAAAATCCATTTAAATACAAGGTACCCCATTTTAAAAATCTAACTTTGTGACACCCTACTTTTTGAACGCACCCTGTATAATTAAAAATATTTTTAAATTGTGCAGAATATCCAACCATGCCTTAACACAGAAGCCTATTATCGACAAATCGTATCTTCAAGGCATAAAATTACTCAGCGCAATCGTTGACTCACCCGGTATATTAGCACGAACACGTCTCTGAACAAGTACATTTACATAATTGATATAATAGGTACGTACAACTAATTATTGCTCGTGTATTAGTTTGAAAGTATAACTTGAAAATACTGTTTTATTTAATTTTTTTAAAAATGTATTAAATGGTGATATTTTTATCCCTAAGAGTTCCATTATTATGTTTCTCATTTTAAAACCCTGTATGTTGGTTATATCAATATCCGAACTTAAAAGTTTTGGGTAAATTGCCATATTTTAGTCTCAGGCTTTCACTCTTGCTATTGCGCTTTAGTGGGTCACCTTTAGGGCTATAGATCGCCATGAAGTATTGCCCATTTAATGTCGGCAATGATGGTTGATTGTGGTAAAACCTGTGAGCAGTTTCTTGAGATTCCATGTTGATCTATTTCATTTAAGAATTTTATAACTTTCCATAGATAAAACTCTTAGGGTGTTATTCCTGTGGCACTTCCATGAAAACTGCCTTCTTTGATTTTTCTGTCACGTTTGAAACTATAGTTTTCATAGCACTTTTGATGATGTCAAAAATGGGTTCTCAGATTATAAATCTAGCCGGCTTGGACGAACGCGTCGACTTTTTCCTTGTCCTCTTGTTGTTCTATTTAATATCTTCATGGGTTTCCTTGCAATTTGCAATTTGCTACAACCAATGCCTGTTTATAAAATAACAAGTGGGTAAGTCAAATCTATTTTTATAAAACCGTATTCTAAAAGGCACTAGCGTGTGTACCGGGATTAGCTGAAATTTTGACCTTTGATTTGCTGCTGAACCATTCTTCACTATTTTCAAAATTGCCAGTGTATTCACTATCGTAATTTCTTGTGTCTGCTTTGCCATTCGTATATATATATATATATATATATATATATATATATATAAATCTTTTATTTTGCATTTTCTGTAAAGTTGCATAAATGGCGCTTACTATCCTTTGCCTGGACAAGGACAATATACGCTCCACTTGCCTAAAATACCAGTAATAAAATTTGAGCCATAAACCATCACACAACGAATAAATAACAAACAATAATTGAAAGCCCTTTTAACAAAAATAAGTAATCGACGAGTCCGATAATAGGCGCTAACGGAATCGTTATTTTTACATCACGTAACATAAGGAGAAATAAAAATGTCTTTACTTGCAAATCGATATTTCCCAGTCTTCCCTTAAAGTAAAAGACCGTGATGTGATTTATAGCATAACCACAGCAAAGTAAAAGATGTATGGGGAGCAGAAATTTATGTGGGAGAAACGTTTCCCTTGTAACTCGAAAGCTCTTTGTTGAGTATAAAGTTTAGTTTGGAAAAAACCAGAAGACAGAGGTTTCGGCACATCCTCTAAAAGTTTTCCTTTTGCCCGAATAAGTTATAAAACTTATGAGGCGTAAATAATGAATAATAAAATATTTCGGACAAAATGCGGATGACAATCTTTATTTTGTTCACAAATCATATAGCGCTCGAAGCGGAGCTTTAGTTTTAACTGCTTTTGTTCTTTTAAATTAAAATAGAAAAAAAAAGAATTTCCATATTTAAGGCTTTTTCTGTAATACCTGTTTGGATGTTTAAAAAATTATAGAAAATTTAAGATCGGGACTTATGTTCTTGTGGAAAAATACCATAAATATACAGTATGTCCGCGGATAAGGTTTAAAAAGGGACAAATGGACCAAATTTTGAAAGATACGTAAGAGTTTCACTCCCAATAAAAGATTTTGCTTGTAAAATAAATAAGATTCACTTTATGAAAATTAGAATCTTGTATACAGGGAGCATAAAAATTTGAAAACGTTATTTTGCGTAAGAGTAAACATACCTCTACACACATTTTGGTAATATAAAACATATGTTATAGTAGATATTCCTTAAATTCGGAAAAAACTGAGGCATGGAAAAAGATCGATTGAAACAAGCCTTTTCTAAATTTTGAATTATGACTAAAAATAATGGCATTTTTCTTAAAAAAGAAAAATAAAGATAGTTTACTGGTAGCAAAAATTCGTATTTTTGAAGCTTTTGACCTCCCTGGATACAAAAACTAAATTTTCTCACCGCAAATCGTATTTTTATACAAGCAGAATTTATTTTAATGAATAACTTTTTGTCAAAAAATTAGGTCCATTTGTGGTATAGGTAACCCCATCCAGGGACAACCTGTATATGTGTTTTGAAGAAGAATGCACTCTTATTTAATATAATGAATAATTTCCATTACCTCAATTATGCTAATATTTAAAACAAATAAATCATGTTTTATAATTTTAAAATAATTTTTATTTACAGTATTAAACACACATAATTGTTAAGACATTCTGTAAAAATTTAAATATAAAAGAACGACACCAGTTTTTAACGCGAACACCGTAAACTTTGTATATTTATTTCACTCAGAATATAGGATTCTACTTCTTTGCAATACTTTTGGCTTGTATGGGTACAGCATTATATTTTCTTTAGGGTACAGGATGCAAGATGGAACAAATTTGACGCTTACCACTGCATTCGAATCTTCTAAATTTATGGCTAGATGTGGTGGAAACCATGTCTTAAACTTGCGATCATGTTTAATGTTAACAGTTTTTTAACAATACGTATCGGCTGAGTAAACAGTCCTTATAAAAGACCAACCAAGAGAGATTTACAAATAAAAAATACACTTATTATTGCAAAGCTTTTTAGATTTGTTTTACTTACCATAAAACACTGAAATGAGTTGCTCCAGCAAAAGATCTATTATTTTTGGCGTATCTATAACGCAACAACCAAACAGGCTGCAAGCTTAAATGTCTATTCAACGAACAAATAGCGACAGCACAATTTTTAACTTACATGGGGTGTCCGCTAGCAATAGAAGTAATATTTTAGCCAACAATAGAACCCATTGATTTAATATTTTTTTATTATTTCTCTAATACCTATGCTTGATATGAGTGTTTATTTTAATTGAAATGATATAAGGATTATTGACTTAATTTTTACATTTTTATTTAAACCGTAGTTCTTGTTGGTTTAATAAAATATGTTTTAATTTGAATCACACCGCCAACAAATAACTATTTTTCACTCAATTATATTTGAAGCAGTTCAATCAAATAGTTTAATTTTTTGGCTCTATCAATTCTACACTCCAAGGAATAATAGAAATTTATTGGATTCCAATAGTATTTTGGTCATTGAAATAATGGCAATATAGTTTTCAAAGAAGTAGAAATACTTTTGAACTCCAATAAGGAGTCTATATTTAAAGCAATATTTTTTTTGGTTATTTCAATGATGTTTTGTTAAGACAATATTAACTTTAATATATCCGATGTGATAGTGGTCAAAAACAGTACTATTATTGAAAACAGCATAGCAGTTTTTTTCTGTGTGGGACTTTAAAGAAATAGTGTGACAAAAATCGTTACTTTTAGTATTTAATTTTTATAATGAAATCTTTCACTTTGTCTTAGGGTTTAATTTAAAACATATTTCATATTTGTTTTTCTTTTAAATGATAGACGAGGTATCTACTCTTACACAAAATAACATTTTCGTATTTTTTATGTTCTCTGTATGAAAAATAAAACTTTTCGTAACATGAATCTTATTTATTTTACAAGCAAAATGCATTATTAGGAGTGACATTTTTACGTATCTAGAAAACTTTGGTCCATTTGCCCCCTTCTGAACCCCATCCACGGACATACTGTATACGTTAAATAGGTATGTGAAACTTAAATGAAAAGCGAAATACGACAAAAAATTAGTAAAAAAAAGATATTTTGATGAATTAATCAATTATTGTGTATCTAGTAAGAAAAGCCTAACATTTCCAGACGTGTGTAAAGATTAAGGGAAAGTAACACAGAGTCCAAAAATGTGGCTTTACTGGCAAGGTACACATACCATTTTTTCGTCGATCGCTCAAAAATCTAAAGGAAATATTAAAAATTTGTTTAGTTTTGAAAATAGCATGATAATAATTTTATGCACAAATAATTAAAATTTCCAATAAAAATTGGTTGTGTAACCACGGAAACGTATCAATATTGTATAATAAAACTTAACTTGCGTAAATTTAATTTTTTTTTTCAGAAATTCAAAAAAATTTCTAGGATTCAAACAAACCAATTCATGCTCATTTTTGAAACTATCTCAACTAATATGTAAATACAGATAGTATGTATAAAAATGTAAATAATCTATGAATGGCAAGCCATCAAAAATAGGTTAAAATTGAAAATTTTAATAAAGGTTTATTTGTTGGGTACAGTGGCAACTTTTACAAATGGTTTCTGACCAGAAAAACACCATCAAAAAAGTCAGTGGCGCTCAATTTATTAATACAAAATCAGTGATCTATATCACAGCAATCAACATCAGCAGGGCGAATCCACGGAATCCCCAACACTTCGAAAGATAGCTACGGCTCATGTTATTACGTAAGTAATAGGGTAATAATGTTATCTATTTTATATCTAGTATAAAAAGGCAAAATACTGAGTGACGATAATTCTTTTATTACTGGAACTCCTTTAGAACTGGCGGAAGCAGTTAATCCTGCCACATTAGATTTACTTCTTTATTACAATCCTTGTTTTAAGGACTATCTAAAGAACAAAAATTCGAACTCTTTCTCGTAAACCGTTGAAATGGCATACTTTCTGGAGCTGTGTTCAAAGATAAATCGTTTAAATCGTTTTTTATAACTTTTGCCGTACACAAATATCTGCAAGAAAATATTATTTCCTTATAGTATGTTGATATGTACTGTAAGGAAATATTATTTCCTTACAGTACAGAAATGAATATTTCCTAACAGTAATTTTTTGTGGCCTAGCAACGACTGGATGTGTTGTAGTATTAATGTTTCCTACAAGAAATGTTAAAATTTTTGGACTGTCGAGGGCCAGATCCCCAATTTACGACAACAAAATGGGATTGTGCGATATACTTAAAAATAAGCCAAAGTACCTAGTACGTGTTGTCTGACAACTGATTCGTAGCACTCCGTAAGAATTTTTTTCATGAACGCAACAGAAGAACCTGCTCGCACACACACACACAAAGTTGCCCTTTCTCTGTCGTACCCAGTCACGAGCCAGTTGTATCCGAATTTTTGTCGGCATGATAACTACGTTTGCAGCATGATTGAAGTATCAACGTTTTTAGCATGGAGAGTGTAGCATCAGGTATGTACTTTTAACTACTGTTGTTTTATGAGATAGTTTTAAGGTATGGAGGAGTACTAATAAGTTTCTTAAAGTGGTACGTTTGTTCTGTTGCTGTATGATTGAAGTATCGACGTTTTTAGCATGGAGAGTGTAGCATCAGGTATGTACTTTTAACTGCTATTGTTTTGTAGGATAGTTTTAAGGTATGGAGGAGTACTAATAAGTTTCTTAAAATGGTACGTTTCTTCTGTTGCTGTATGATTGAAGTATCAACGTTTTTAGCATGGAGAGTGTAGCATCAGGTACGTACTTTTAACTGCTGTTGTTTTGTAAGATAGTTTTAAGGTATGGAGGAGTACCAATAAGTTTCTTAGAATTCTTTTTTTTGTCGTAAATTGCTCTTTAATGTTTACGTTTGTTAGACTTATAAAAAAAGTTCCGTCGAGTACCGCCTTTTTTCTCCATGTCTAGGAAAAAGTTTCTCGTGACGATTATAAAACAGTAAAAAACAGGTCTCCTTATCCCCCCTCTTGCTAAATCAAGTTGCTTTTTTAGGTGATCGCGACGACCTCACGTTATAGGAAAGAAAAATAAAGAGAAGAGACTTTTGTATAGTGATGATGAAAATTATAATGGTGATGACGAAAGTTATGATGATTGAGTTAATGACCAGGATAATTAGTAGATATTTAAATTTTGTATTAGCTGTAGGGACAAATTTTTGAATATAAATATTGGTAAATGTGTTGGTCAATAACCAGTATTCATTATGACAAACGTCTCCGTAGGTGGATTTTCGACCAGGATGATTTGGTAGTACTTAATATTAGGACTATTTCAAGGACAAAGAGTAAATAAAACCCAGTTTTCTATTTTTATCGTTGTACAGTGCTAATCTGGCCCTATGTGGGTCGCCGGAAAGCAGTTTTGTTTGTGGTTCAGTCAGTAGATTAATTTTCATAAGTAACACTAGCTTCCTGATATATATCTAAAATTATTAATATCAATCATTTTACTACATTATTATGTAGGGAAACTAAAAATACTGATCCACTTGTGTCATACTTTATTTTCCCCGATGTGCCACTTGACTTTTAGCAATTTTATTTTGATAACGATTGATTTTGTTTTAGTTAATATTTTGTTCTAGTTAAATTTCGATAAACTCATTATTCAAATAATTTTAAATTTTATTCACGCTGTACATGCACAACCGGGTTCATCAGTCAGACTTTTAGTAACTGAGAACGGATATAGAACACAAAAATATTAATACAAAAATGACGTCGGGTTTGACGTGGCTAGCTCTTAGACCATTACGAAAAAAAAATACTTGACGAAACTTAACTAGAGAATCAGGAATTTCAGTTTCAATTGCATTTAAAGCCGATTTAACGATTTAAATCGTAAACACCTTTCGTGAAACCGAACGTCAATATTTAATGTGACGAAGATCCCTGTGCTAACCCAGGACAGGCAAATTATTCAAGAGTCCTGCGACGACACTTTTTAAATATTCAACTCCGAATTTTAAAAGAGTTGTTCTAAAAATATACCTACATAATTTGATGAAAACATTAGCAAAAAAAAATATGTTTAGGTGTGCAGTATTTTCGCTAATAAAATGCACAAATAAAAATTTCTGAAAACCAAAAAATAGAAATTATACAGGGTGAGTTTTTAAAGGTTTACAACGCGATAACGGCTTAGAATAATTTCATGACATTTTGGCTAGTTTCTGGGGAGACGAGGGGACGTATTTAAACGTATTTTTGACATTTACCCCCTCTCTCTATTTTGAGGGGTAGGGGTAACTTTAAAATTTTAAATGGGATGATGTACTTTTATTTATAAAATTCAAATCTATGTGAAAAACTACGTACGTGTAATTTTTTTTTGATTTGCTCTTTCGGTTACAGAATTATGGTTAACTAACATTGGTTCTAAAAAATAAATACATTTTACCAATAAATACTTATTTCAGAATTATTCTTCGTTTCCATGGAATTGCGCTATTTTTACTTAAGTCAAGTTGACATTGCAAATTGGGAGCGGTAGCTATTGACCCGCATGTAGGTCCCAGGCGGCTTGCTGGAGATGCCGAAATGAGTCAAAAATCAGTGGGGCCATATTGCCCTTGTAAAATACCACACCGATACCATATCCATACCACATTACACTCCACCAAGAGCTACATGGGCAAGACTTTGAAAATCGCCTTACATTCTGCAATTGGGTCACAAGACAAATGCAAGGAAATAACAGGTTCCAAATGAATGCTATTTTTTTCTGACGAAGCTACTTTCCATAATTGTGGCCAATTAGGATCTTATAAGTAGAAATTTGATTATTTTTGGTTGGTTTTTGATACCCCGTACATTAATCAACATTTCTATCATATAGTCCTACATTTCTATTATTACCTATATCAGATATCAAAATCGATAAGTTGATTTGACTCAAATAAAAAATCCTTCTAAAGACGTATAACTAACGTTATCTAAGTCGTTTATCAATATTTATCACTAGGGGATGCGTGAAAGCTATGTTACTGCGAGGCTTTTACGGGCTAATAGAATCAATCACGATAAATTTGCATGCCATTAAGATTATAATTTTTGGTCTACGCTTTGGATCTAAAATAGCAATTTAGAGTTTATTTTATAATTTCTACATTTTTGAAGATATGAAAGGTTATTTAGATTTAAAAATTATGACAGAATATAAAGTTGCAGATATCGATAAAGAAAAACTCCCTGTTGAAATAGATGTCTTTCTTTTTCTTACTAAAGAGGTGGAGCAAGGACCACTAATCTTTTTTTCTTAAAATTCCCATTATAATTCTTAGTTCTTACTCACAACTTTAAAAAATGTATTTAGGTCCCTTTCGTTGGTTTGTCAATTACGTTAAAATAATAAATAATTATGACTGCGCTGGATTTTTGTATCAGGGTGCCCACTTCAGCATTTTATTCTTTTTTAACGAACCGTGTAAACATTTTTGAGCTTCAGATATAATCAACAGTTTCAATAGACGCTAACGGCGATGGAGACGGGCCTGTAAAAAATTTTCAAAACAATTTACATCAAAGTTATTAGTTCGAAATTTGAATTTTCTAAAGTGGAAAACACAACTATTCGAGGAAACTACACTACTTCAATTAATTAATGCAGCCCAACGAATTTATCATAATTTTGGGAGCGATTTTCTTCTGACCCCTTAATCCGACTGTACAAAAACTTTTTTTTAGGTTGTAAGCTCATTTTTTAGGAAAGTAAGTATACCAGTATTTTTTGAAAAAAATAAATTTTGTACAGTATACAGGGGTTTAACAATACTGTTGTTCTTTCCTAAAGTTTGTAGCACCCTATAGATGCGATTCACATTCACAACTAGACTGTAGCCTCATCTATTATTAACATTTTGTTTTTAAATTCCCTCTAATGTCTCAGTTATTGAAGGAGATACCGGGTTGTTAAAGAGTGATGATTTCTATTTAATATAATTTGAAAAATAACAACAAATACAACTTAATGAATTCATTTTTTTAAGAAAATACAGCAATTATAGACCAATAAAATTTAAAGTAACACCTGCAAGAATATAACCATTAACATAATAACCTTTAAAGATTAAACACTGTAGGTGCGGTAATAGAAAATTGAACGGTTAAGAATTCTAAAAACTAAAAAAGCAGCGTCAGTGTCAACAGCGAATATTACCACATTTTGCGCGTATAACAGCTTGACACCGATTCGCGACTCGCACCTTATTTCATTTTGATCTAGTCCATTCCAGATCTCAACAAGTCTCTGTCCTACTTTTCCAAATTGTTTGATGAAATTTTTGAAGTTTCTAGCCACCTACCAAGGATGTCCAAGAGGTGTTCAATGGGCTTTAAGTCTGGACTTCTTGCAAGCCACCTCATAATATTTACACCCTCGTTGTAAAGCCAGTTTTCAATTTTTGTTATTTTTCAAAGTGCATTAAACCCTAGAATACTAACCATTCGTAAAATTTACGAATGTGTTAGAAAATTTTTGTGATTTGGCAACTGCGGGTTGCTCGTAGGATCTCGGCCATCCGTGTAGCTTCGTTAGTCGGTGTCTAGACCATAGACAAAATATATTTAGACCATCACAACGTATTCGCGACACCAGCTGAATCCGTCCAATGTATGGGCGAAAAAGTGCGTTTGTACGCATTGGGCGCCAGTCAGATTTTTAAACGGCCGTCCTCTCGAGGCATGCGCACTCGGGACGTCTCGCAAAAGTGGTTGTTGAACTCGATGACCCAACTCGGCAATCAGAACTGGGCCGAAAAAATCTCAGTCATTTTTATGTTATGGTATTTTTGGTTCGGGTGGCGAATATAGCGAACATCTGAAGCTTGTTATTTCGATACAAAAATATTCTGTACAAAGTGTTAAAGACATTTCATATGTTTCGCCAATTATGTATCAAACGTTTAAATATAAGGAATTATTTTGTAGTCTATTTCTTACAATTAGTGCATAAATACAAATAGTTTAATTCCAAATTTAAATTATATCAGTATGTTAAAGAATAGTAGGTAAAAAATATAATTTATCTTAAATGCACTCCGGTGTTGAAGTGAATACACACACGGAGAAGTAGAAATATTTATCAGTGACGGTTATTGAGTGTGGTCAAGGTGTCAGAAAGGCACTGATGGGGTGTGTGTGTATTAGGGGTATTGTATAAGGGGTAAGGTGGTGTAAGAAGGTCATAGATAGTGTCAATTCCTTCCCCTATATTGCATAAGGGTGAGTGTCCAAAAGGCATATTTGCGCTTTCGCCAAAGGGGCACTAAAAATACTAGTGGATTAGGGTAGAGGGGAGTATTTTAAAAGGGATGATGAAAGAAAAAAGTGCTTTCGCCAAAGGATCGCTAAGATATCAGTGGATTAGAAGGGTGAGTGTCCAAAAGGCATATTTGCGCTTTCGTCAAAGGGGCACTAAAAATACTTGTGGATTAGGGTAGAGGGGAGTATTTTAAAAGGGATAGCGAAAGAAAACAAGCGCTTTCGCCAAAGGATCGCTAAGATGTCAGTGGATTAGATTGACATGGGGCCGTAAGTAGCGCTTTCACCAAAGTATCAAGTGCACACACTGTAAATAGGTGTAAAAATATTTTTTACATCTTACCATAGAACTTGGTTTGTTCAATAATTATACAGGATGGGATGCCAATCCAATAATATATACACATAGTTTTGGTAATTTTTGTTATTTACTATTTTACTTCTTAAAACAGTTGCATATTTTATTTCTATTGTTTAGAATACTATGTTTATATTTTATTTCAACTTTCAATTTTGTAAATGTAACGTTTAAAAAATTAAGAGGGGGGACATTAAAGAGTCGCACTGTATATGTATAAACTGAGCTATTTTCGAGGAATTATCGACAGTTTTGTATAGCAAGAAAACTCAGAGTTAAACCAACAAACTATACAATTTTTGTTAAAATCTCACTAATGGTTACATTTTTATCATTAATAAAAAGAATAAGTACAAGTAATATATTTAGCAGTTATTACTCGATAAAAGATTCACGTCATGTGAAATAAATTTTGAAGTACGGTCCTGTCTATCACAAGGCAAACGTTCGACAAGGCGCAAGCCCGCAGAAGACCGTCTTTGTTTACGGATTCAGCTTGGTAACTTTGCCACATTCGCAAATGACATTATTTCTCTATTATATATTTTCTCTATGGTCTAGACCTGTTTAAGTGAAGTGTTTTGGTTTAGTGCATAGTGTAAGAGTACGTATCTACGTAATCGTCTTAGCATCGTAATTTTTACGAAAGTTTAGTATTTACGTTATATATTTTTAGACGTTTTAAAATTTTGGTTTTTATTATTTTAGTGATAGTTATTATAAAATGGCAAAAAAGTGGGAGGATAAGAGGCCTCTTACTGATAGAGAGAATTACTATTGCCTGGTGAATCGGATGGCATAATTCCATCGTCAAAATGACCAATCCAGTGACTCAGAAGTTGAAGATGTGCTGGAAAAGTATTTTAACCCTTCCGAATCAGAATATGAGACCAGACCAGACTCCTCCGATGAAGAACGCCACAACTCAGATCATACCAGTCCCAAACAACGAAGAAAAGTTAGGAGAACTGTGCCCGTGATTCCGTTTCAAGAATCCAATTGAGTAACTAAAGATGATTATAGCAACAAAGTTGAGTCTCAAAAAAAACACTTCTTTAAAAAATCATAAATTATGTCATGATTGAACAAGATGAAATTACTGAATATGAACAGGATGATTTAGAAACTGGACAAAATTTGCCAAAAATCTCAAAGGTAAAATTATGATGGGAGCAAAACCTAAAACAAAAAAATTATTCCATTTTATTTTTAGGTAAAAATGGATACCGCTGGTGTACCGCCGTTAATACACGCAAACGTATAGCCCAAGTAAATTTTGTGGACTTTGTCCAGCTGGGGCAGCCAGTGATGCTGAAATTCCTCTAGATGTTTTCCGTTGCTTAACAAACGAGTCTATTTTTGAGAAAATTCTGTATCATATCAATTCCCAAATAAGGATCAGTACATACAAAAAATAATGACACATACGGGTCTAATTGATAACCTCTTCGTGAAGTCAGTTAAAACATAATATTTTTCTTATTTTTTGATGAAACACATAAATCGTTTCGCGTCATAACCTATAAACTGTCAATGATTAAGTTTTGTGTAAAAGTCTACTCGTATTGTACCTATAGTCATGTCACTTGTGTATAATCGACAGGGACGGATTTGTAAAAGAATGTGTTTAAACAATATCGTTCAGATTCACTAAGAAGGTTTAAGATTTAGTACTGGTTTAAATTTAGATCTTATAGTTGATCAGTTATGTTTTGACAGGTTTTTGTCCTGCCATTGTTAATAAGTCGTCATTAAAAACTTATGAATTATTCTGATATTTCTGGGATTTGCTTGGTTTCCCAATGATTTTCATCTTGGAACGAGTTGCTGTAATGAATTTAGTTATATTATTGTCGAAAGTACGTACTAAAATTGACCTTTTCTTTGTAAATTTGCGAAAAAGCTCAGAAATAAATTCCTATTATGAAACTTAGTTGTCTTATTCTTACACTTGTCAGTTTAAAACTTTTGGTTGTCAAATTAGACCGGACTAGCGTTGGAGAATCTGGCTGTTAATTTTTTGATAAAACTGCTTACTAACCTAAGCAAACCTTATCTGCGATATCACAGGCAGGTAGGCCACTTAAATATTCTTTAGAAAGATTTGTTGTGGGGATGACCAAATCAGTGGTTTAAGCTTATATCGAGTCTTACTCTTGATATAAAATTTTACTCTAGGGGTGTGACATGTATAGTTTATCTAAATGATTAGGTACGTTTATATAGATAAAGATGTCTTATCCCATAGGGGACGACAAGTGAAGTTATAAAAGTGTGTATGGTTTGTTCTAATTGTTAAATAAACTTATCAGTTACAATGGTTATTTTTATTTGTTAATAGTTGTCTCACTAGAAATATTTTCTACGCCCCTACCTTGAGAATTTATTTTAATAATCTAGTTGTTTTTTTCAGAAATTATTTTTTTTTTGTTCATAGAAACGACAGACTCTTGAGTCATACTGTACTATTTACGAAATTTGCTTCTTTGGACTGACCACGTCAGGGTGAACAACTTACAATATCTAATTGTAATAACTTCGTTTCGCGAAAAATGTTCCGTGCAAAGATAAATCTTGCGAAGAGTAGTTTACTGATCAACACATGACTTACAAGCACAGTTTTCCCTTAAACAGTTTCTATATAAGTTTCCTGACTGAAATACTACAGTTTATATATAATTAACAACACTGCTAGAGCTGTCGGATCGAGTCAAGTCGTCACTAAAAAAATTGTATCTATGTACTGTTTCTATTCAGTATATAAAATTTTATTATTTTCGCTTTTCCAAAAATTTTACTTAATAATTTTATTAGCTTCCCCCACCTTATATAATGGGTCCTTAAATTCCTTTCCAGCTGTGAAAAAAAACTTTATGTTATATTTTAGTTGGTACTTAAGTAAAAAAGGGGCCGTTTGCATTTATACTATACTTTAGATCCCTTGACTTCGATAAAAAGAAAATCGTCTTGGTATACGATTTTATCCTTTTTGCATGATCTAATCCCATTACATCGCCCCCGAGCGATTCTGTGGCACTTTTAAGAGCAAAAGCCATTTAAAGGGTTCTTTTGATGTATTTTTATTTAACGAGAATTATTGTCTGATGGGTCTTTAGTAAATTTAATGTTGGATTTAAAAATTGCGTAAACATTACTGTTTCTGTTGCTATTTTTGGTTTAAATGAAACAACAGTAATAACTGCAAGTTAGAAATTTGGGGAATCCAAGAAAATTCTAATATTATGATGTTATGATCATTTTAGAACTTCACATTATTTTAAAAATATATTTTTCATGCTATCCATAAATTTTGGATTTATTATTATTTCTTTATTTCAGAACGATATGACACGAGCTTCATTGGTAAACCTAAACATAATGAACTCGCGATCTTAGGTAACTATAGGTAGCATATCGATCACACTATCACTGCAGTTACCGTGTATGTTAACATTCAGTTTTAAAAAATTGGAATTTTTAAAACTATAAAGATGAAAATTGCCTTAGTAAATCATTTTCACTATAGTACAGAACAACATCAATTTAAATTATTATGTATTTGACAAATTCTCAATGGCAATATTTATATCCTCTATAATGTTTCGAATTATTTCCGTTTGGAGTCCGATCAGTCGTTCGCGAATATTAGTATACTTTAGTGTCCACTTCTATTCAAGATCGTCCCTCTTCTTTGTTTTTGCTTTTCATAAACATGTTTAGATCGTTTGGTCCTGGCAATTCCTTAAAGTAAGTTAAACCAATCACAAATCGCTACTTTGTGTATATAAGCATGTCAAACATCTTAACAAATGGGAAACTTTTTTATTTTTGACTTTATGGAAAAAGTTGTTCTTTATAAAAAGTTCTGCTTTTTAAGAAAATAACACTGAAATCAAAAATTTACCCAGCATGTACGGGGTGTCAAAAAAAGTAAAAACTATAAATGCCGTGGAAGAAAAACTAGCTTTAATTTTAATTGCAAAGTACAATAAAGTAAGAAAGTGTCGGCCTGAACTCAATAGTCATGTCATGACTGACTGACTGACTGACTGATTCATCATCGCCCAGCCGAAACCGTTGAAGCTATAAATATGAAATTTGGTCAGTAGTTTTATTTTATAATGTAGAGACTCACTAAGAAGGGATTTTTTATAATTCAACCCCTAAAGGGGTCCTAAGGGGGCGGAAAGTTTGTATGGAGAAAAAATATTAGTTGGTCCTATTAACTTGAAACTTCATAGAAGTACTGAAAAAAATAAATGATCAAACACGTGTTTTACAGTTTTGAATAAATCAACCCCTAAAGGGGTAAAATGGGGGTGTAAAGTCTATAATCGCTAGTAAAATATAAAATTTGACTAAATAACTTGACTGAAATACTTTAAAATATTATTTGAATTTGAATTAAATGACTCTCGTGATCGTATTTAACTCAGCGGTTCTCAACCTGTGGGGCGCGCCCCCCTGGGGGCGCGCGAGAACTTTGCAGGGGAGGCGCCAAAGAAATAGACAAAACGAATTCTAGAAACTTCTTTATAAACATTTATATTAAATTTAAAGTTACAAATGTTTAATCAGAACGAAAGCATAAAAACTAAATATTGAAACACTTCTCACGGTAATCAAACAGAGGACAGAGGTTTAATATGATTTCTTCGTGACAGCTTTGAAGAAAACAGCTTTCGAAACTGGGTTGTATATTTGAGGTAATTACCCTCCCCCTTATAGACCAAGAAAGTGGCGTATTTTTCTACTAATTTCCTAAATTTTTTACGAATTTGAGGACAAATTTTCGTCTGCGGCGCTATTTTCATGGTAGATAATGAGCCGTAAATTTTTACGCCCCACATATTTCGAATCTGTACTCGCCACTGTTTTAAAGCAGTAACAGCAGAAAAAACAGTTTTATAAAGGCAGGACGTAGGAAAGGTAATAAAATAATGGCGTATTAAAATTACAGTGGCGTAATTATTGTAATCCCGGACAAAGACACTTGTCGGTATTTTTCGCGGGCATTGAGGTAAAGCGCGAGAACTGCACCTATAGTGGTAGCCAATATTGTCAATTCAAGCTTCAATTCCTGCATATTGGGTTATCATATATCCCAAATTATGCGGGGGGGGGGGGGGTGGCGCAGACTTAACCAATGTAAAAAAGGAGGGGCGCGGACTACGAAAGTTTGAGAACCGCTGAATTAACTCTATCTATAAAAAAAACCTTCACCGAGAGGAAATATTTACAGTTTTATCACTCTTTACCGATATAAGAATTAAATAGGTTTTACACGAGGCGGTAAACTGGACAAGAATTTGCAATTCTTTCTTGAATTGAATTAAAACATTTCTTGAAAATAGAAAGCAAATGTATATTTTATCGTGACCGAAAAAGCGAACGTCTAAATTCTAAACAGGTAATCTATGTTAGGGTTCTATGTTAGGCCCCGATCTTTTTATTTTATATTATATAAATAATATTAGTTGCATCTCTGCTGACGCCATGTCTGTTTACGTGGATGATACGTCATTTTTGGTCTCTGAAAGACTGGATAGAGATCTGGAGATAAGATGAGTAATGTTATAAATGACACGATGGGGTGGTTTAGTGACAACTTTTTATTTTTCAATAGCAGTAAAACAGCTTTCATTCGGTTCCACAATTATCTGATAAATCTTTTTAAATTACTGTCTTAATTTTAAAAGGCTCTGCGAGTATATTTCTAGTAAGGTTAACACTATACTGTGCATGTTTAAAAATTTGAGCACCATTTTAAACGAAAAACAGCTTCTTTCTTTGTACCTACTATGCACGGGTCTAGACTTGACTGCGATATGGGGTCATTTTCTGGGGTTAGTCTCACCCCTTTAAGGTTTTCCTGTCACAAAAGATCTCAGGTTTACAGCTCCATTTTAAAAAAAAATTTAAGGCGTTAACACCCCATAGTTTATTTTTTTAATATATGTATATATATTTACATTAATAAATGTAACTTTAGTCTACTGAAAGATAAACATCAGGTAAACACTCACCAGCAAAACAAATTTTATGTTCCTTACAACAGATATAAATTAGGATGTAAGTCTGTTGATTCTCCAATTTTTAATAAATTGCCAGACTATGTGACAAAGTGTCCTACTTTAAAAAAATTTTAAACCAGATTAAAAACTATTTTACTTGATAAATGTTTTCATTCGGCAGAAAGTTTTTTATATTATATGTAGTAATGTTAGTGTTAAGTAATTAGAAGATTGTACGATTAACGATTGCTACAGAAATTAAAATTTGAGTTAAACGAATAAATAAACACAACGGGACAAAACGCGTGTGTAAATGAACTATTTTGGGACAATACAATGACTAATCTGTCTACCGAGATGACCTGGCTGTCTATCTAGGAAGCCAATGTCTTCTTTCCTCACTGTCGTCATTTTGTGAACGCACTCGGGATAAGACACTACGACATTAAACATAAAAGTATTTAAATATATAAAATTCCAAACATCGAACAAAGTTCGATATTATGGAACGTATATCAGTTTTGATTTCTCTCTGGCGTCTCATCCCCGGACGCGTTTCGCCGTATCACGGCTCATCAGCGAGGCTAGAGACGACAGAGAGAAATCAAGCTCGAAGGTACTAATAGCTGTACCAGCATAATTACTACTGACGAGGATCGTCTTTGAGATGCGCACCACCTAGCGGTCACCCTGCAATTGTGACTTGATGTCTTTGCAGGTGACTTCCATTACTAATTGTGACATGTGTCTTTAGTGTTGGCGCTGGTGTGTGTATTACTTGGCCTAGATCTGCCGAGATGGCGCTACCCGTAGCGTTTTGCCATAAAAGTATTTAAGGTGATTAAAGAGGACGGCATCCTGAATCCATGACTATGATGATGAGTATTGATGAGCTTAACACCGTCTTGTTGAGCGTAGTTGTAGGCAAGTAAATTGTTCATAAAGCACGGAACAATATAATATTTTTCTATCCCGCTTATTGTCCTTGAGTAAACCCACATTTTAAAATAGCCACCAGAATGCAAGTAAACTTGAACCTGGAGAAAACCCCGAATTGCAAAAAATTGCTTCCAATATTCTTTCTGCCTAAGAAAGTACTGAATTTAAAAGTTTATACCATATCCACTTACCAAGTAGACGACAATTACCAAAAGAAATTATGACGTTATTTGTTGTTACTATTTAGATGAGCGAGAAGGCATCGCGGATGTGAGGAAGTGAAGTTGGTAACGTTTTTGTTAACTGAGATGCAAATAAATCTGCTAAACGTCATTGAGAACAAACACTGAAATAAAATTTTAAAAAATTATCACGAAGTAAAAACCTCTTATTTTTCGAAATGCTTAAAATATAGTTAAAATATTGAACGTGTCTACAAAAAGAATTTCTTAAGTTTCTCATGCTTCCCTGGTAAACCACGTATTTACATATATCATGATCAGTCACAGTTTTTATCAGGATCAAGGCATTTAAGTAAATCTATTTCTGTTTCTGTGTAAGATTAAAATGCTTGGTTGTATATTTATTTATTATTATCACAATTCTAAGTAGATTATTTAATATGAATATCTGTACTATTTACGTGTTTCTCGCATCTCATTGGCCTGCATAAGTGCTTAACTATATTTCGATTTGATTTATCTACAATATGTCGGCGGATGGGGTTTAGAAGACAAATGGGCCAAATTTTGCAAGATACGTAAAAATGTCACTCCTAATAAAAGTTTTTGCTTGTGAAATAAATAAGGTTCATGATATGAAAAATTAAATTTTTTATACAAGGTGCATTAAAAATACGAAAACCTTATTTTGCGAAGAGTAAACGTACCTTGTTTATCATTTTCTACCAAAAGAACAAAGAATATGTTTTAAATTAAACCCTAAGCCGAAGTATAAGATTTCATTAACAAATTTAAATATTGAAAGTAACGAGTTTTTTCACATTATATTTTTAAAGGCCCAACTATTCTCTCTCACACACTCACACCTTTAACCAGAGTATTAGTTTCTAGATATTAAACAACAATGATACCTATGGACATGTTGTCAATGTCTTTATTAAATAAAGCAATTATTTAATTTAAAATATTTCCCATCAAAATGCTATCTACTGAACAAAAGACTTTTATAGTCCAGTGTTATGGGGATGGCAAAGTATCATACCGCTATATCAAGGAACAATTTAGCGAGAAATCTGTAGAAATCTCAATAACTAAAATGACAATCTATAACATAATCCAAAAGTTCCTAAGAACTGGTTCGGTTTTGAATTTCTAGAAGAAGAAGAAGAAGAAGAAGGAGTAGGGTCTCATAACACTATCCGAGCACCTTTAATTTTGGAATTTTAAAACTCTTTTTATTGATTGTTTGATACCTGTTAGTTACGTTTATAAATCACCTTTAGTGGGGAAAACACAATATTTAAACTCAGAAATTACTTTAGGTATTAGTAAAAAATATGATTTTTATCAACTATATGATGGTTTTGAAATATATTTGAGGTTATGGTAAAAATCAATTTTGGATGACGTTTTCGATTATGGGACTACAGTGTTGCCGCATTTGTTTTGGCGTTTTAATTCTTTTTGTGAAATTTTGGCATTAAAGCTGTTGTTACAAATAATATAAATTATTTTTGTGGCCATGGAGTTGTGAAATACGTTCTCGGACAGGTTTGCTCAGTGTCAGGTTTAATCAGTATCTTTTTTAAATATTTTAACTTTGTTAAGTTTTTTACGGTAACTGCGCAATTCGTGTTGGTTTAAAATTTCAAACCCAAGCAAACCCAAGCAACAACGCATACAACACATTTTATTATGCAATTTTTCAAATTTCAATATTTTTTTTTTAGGAAAGATACTGAATATTCTGCACATCTTTTTGTAAATAAATATTATTTTAAATACTTATTTTTCGATGACATGTGAAACAATTCGAAAAAATTCTTAATTCGGGTGTCCGGAAAGCGTTCCGGATCAAGAAGAAGAAGAAGAAGAAGAAGAAATAATATGACTAAAACAATGCTTCCATAGTTTTAGTTCTTTAATCTGTTAGAGAAAGTCCTGTGATGTCCCCTAGAAATCGTGCTAAACATAATCTAGAAGTTGTGAAAAACAGCTCATATTCAAATGATTTTAAAAGAAAATAAATTATTTCCGTTAAAATCCCATTTTAACCAAACATTGGAAGAGGCAGATGATGCGATAAGACTAGATTTTTTTATGGGTGAGAGATCAAATTTTAAATGAAATAATCCATTTTTGTAAATTTATTACATTTCCTGATGAATGTACATTTTTTACTAATGGAACTGTAGCATCCCGGCATGTCAGCTACTCGTCTGGAGAAAACCCCGAATTTGGAGTAACGAGACAATAATATTTTACAAAAATTGTCGTGATGCCCAATATCTGTCCATTTTTTAGCGACGAACTCGAAAATTTAAATTCGCAACAGTTTCTACGTTATAAATGAATTCAAAAAATACAAAAATTGTTAATGAAATTGTTTAAAACACAAAATAATTATTGCACCGACCTGTCACAGATCGCGGCGAAATTTGGCAAGTCGTCAGCTCTCAGCTGTCTGAAATTCTGAAAGTTCAAAGAACGACTGAAATGATGGTTGCAGAAGAATTATCCTACAGTGCCACCTCTTTTTACGCTGGCACACTAATGGTTTAACGGTCGTGTTTCCACTTATTCAATTCAAGTTTCACCCATGTGGTGGAACCTTTACAAGTGATAGCTTTTAGCGGTTATTATTTTTTTGATACTCAAGCGTTAATATCCTTTTATGTTATAAAATATTATGTGTTGGCTGTTTTCTCAGTTCTCTTAATCCTTCTGTGTAATAGTTTAGTATAAATCATTACGTTATTACTTGCGTAATATCATAAGCCCTAGCCAGCTTTCGGAGAGTTGGAGTTTCCGTGGGTTTTTCCAACTACTTTACTTGCTGTTTGATAAATATCATGTGATGTTTTAAATTTGAGCACCACTGACTCTTTTGAAGATGTTGTTTCTGGTGAGGTCAGAAACCGTTTGTAGAAGTTACCACTCATGTACCTGAATATCGTACATAAAAAGATCTGGGTCCCAAACAAATAAACTTTTGTTTCAGTATTACCTGACCCTTTTTAACTTTTAATAATTATACATCATTTACATTTTTTACATATTTACACATCAATTAAGATGTTTCTAAAAATACTTCAGCATGAATTGGTTTGCTTCAATGGTAGAAACCTTAAGTGTAATATACTCGGTAATATACATATACTAACCGCTAATCGAAATTCATTAACTTCTATTTATAGGGCGCAAATCTTTTAACTAAAATAAGAACATTATCATCGCAACCAATTTGCCATTACATAATGAATGAAAGAAACAATTCTAAGGTTATCAGATAAAATTGTGAAATAACTTAGCGTTGTTATAGGACTAGGAGAAATAAAATCATTTATTTTCGCGCTTATCAGTGATTAGTGGATAGGTACACTTTCTTAATGGGTTGCAAGAAAAAATATGCTCCTAGTTACAACACAGTTTTCTTAAAGAATATCACGCACCCTCCTGAACTTATATACTTGTATTATATTTTCCCTACACTTAGAGTTGTTCCTTAATGTATCTCAGGTTGGGAAACAAACGCTATTGCAATAACCAGCAGCAGAATAGGATTTATTCCTTTATATTACCTTCCCTATTACGTAGGTGTAGGTATAAAAACTTACACAACCTCCGGAAAAATCAACAATATTTTTCTTGCATTTACAATTATTATCACCTAATCAAACTTCACTTGCTACTTCTAAGCTGACTAATACAAGTTATTAACTCTTGTGATTTCCCTAATATACATAGTTATTTATCACCTGACTTATATTATGCGAAACACAGACTTGCAATATATTAGAAATTATGCATTTAAATATCTTTAAAATAATGGCACTACATGTATTCATCAATAAAAACATATAGTCTCAATTTTTGACTGGAACTTACCAGATATTAAGCTATTGCACGAACTCAACACCAGTATAATTTATCAAAGCAAACTCACATAACCTCTTGAAAATAACTTATATATTTTCCCTGCACTCACAGTTGTCACTTAATATAACCCAGGGAAACAGATACTTTAAAAGCAGGCTGACATTGCCAAATCGAAGCTGAAAGCGAGACAAATGCTTGCGTCGCGACGGCACCACGGGCAAACTAAATTTCAAATTCGCGGCGTCGGAGACGGTTTGACTCCCTGATATCGCGCAGAATCTCCATCTGATGCCGGTTAACTGATCCAGCAGGAATGTAGATTTTTCACTTCGTTTTCCATTTTTTCGATGATTGTGTCCGTTTTTTAATTTTTGTATATTGCTGTCGGCTAAAGTCAGCTTTTAGTATAAATGATATATTTTTTAATCTAACGTCCGGTTGTACAAACAATTTAGTCACGAATTAAACTCATTGGACACTACTTGTAATGTGACAGCACTCATGTTAATGTCATTGCCAAAGATTAGTCTAAGCGTCAATTAAATTTACTACTTGATTAAAAGTTTTGTGCAACCGGCTGTTAGTGTATTGAATAAAACTATAGTAACAGTTAATTTGATTTCGAAGGTTTGTGATAGTACTTGTAACTATAAATTTGGTGTGGAAGCTCTCGGTTGTGGTTGTACGAGAAACTTGAAGGGCCTTGGTTCTAAGTTATTTTTAAATTTTAAAAATACCCTTTTTCATTTTCACCTAGACTTCTTTCCAGGAAGCTGCGGCGCCGTAAGTAATAAACATAGACAACGTTTTATTACGATACTTTTGTATGGATAACCGATACTAAAATAAATAGAATCCTGTGCCTCCAAATAATGAGAAATATAAGCATGCAGCAAAAAACAGTAATTGTAAATACATGAATAAACGGAAGTAAAGCTCCTTTTAAGCTCTTTCGTTAGTCTATTGCTTGCAATAAGCCATTATCGATACAAGATGTAATAAAACCCGGTAAATATGCATGAACTGTAAACTGGGACTACTCCAATAAAATAACAGGTAAAGATAATTCTAATTATATTCTTATATCCGTAAAGGGTATGACAAAAGTATTATTAACCTGTTTTAATAATTTCGAAATATTTTCGTTTAGTTCGAATCCATTTGGTAAACCGTGCATGTATACAGGTCGGTATACATGCACGGTTTACCAAACGGATGCGTCGCCTCAAGGTGTCTTATCTTGAGGCCAATTTCCACCACACACGCCGACCGACGACAGATTGAGAACTGCAGACATAGACCATTTTCACATTTACCGACACCGGCACGATCACAGCACTGCACCGACACCGACACGACAGGGACAGGATGTTTTCACATCAAACCCAGCCCGACCAGCACCAAACCGACGTAAGGGCCGGGAGAGCTTACATGTGATGCTTACAAAAAATGGCAGAAATAAACAAATTCTATTTGCTATATTTGTTTTACCTAAGATGTAAGACACAAAATTGGTTACATCCAATTATGAAAGTGAGACAACAGACGACATCAATGGGGCGACTGCTACTCGCCGACAGGTCGGTGTCTGTAACGACACGGCTCCGACATGTCGGTAAGTGTGAATGATTCCCCTGTATTTACATAATATAAGATTTTGTGTCCACCAGCATTGTTGTCGGTGTCATGCTTAGAGATGGAACATTCTCGAGATTTTATTTTTGGGAAATATTCTCCGAGAACAATGAGAATTTATCGGAACTTTTCCAGAATTTATTTTATATAGTGGAGAATTTTATGTTTTGACTGCATAAACTGAAAGAACATATTATTTTACCAAAAGTAGTACATACAATAATTTTATCTGAAAAAATAGAGAGATGTAGAGATGGAACATTCTCGAGAATTTATTATTGGGAAATATTCTCCGAGAAAAATGAGAATTTACCGGAAATTTTGGAGAATTTATTTTATATGTTGTACAGGTATATGATTTCGATCGTATTTTTTGTTATCCCTGATGTGCTAAAAAATGTGACGTCCTTAGAAAGACGTTGCTTATAGGGCCTCCGGTAGTGCTAATTTAAAAAGAAAATATTTTTCGCCAATGCCAAGCAAATTGTTACAAATGTGTATGTTTATTTATTAAACAGGGGGATGAATGTAAATGCAGCCGCAGCAGAAACATCTTCATTAACAAAAACTCCTTTGTATTGTGACAGAGCAAATTAAAGGCAAAAAGTACTTAGTGATGCTGGTGGTCTTCTATAAATATTAAAAAGATTTAATATTAAGAAGAAATATGTATGTGCTACCATAGCTGCTGATATGGAGCATACGGTTTTAGTCCTTCCACCCTATAACTGTATTTTTAACCCAATCGAGAATATGTGGCATTAGGTAAAATCAAATGTTAGAGGATAAAACACTTTTCCGACTTTAAGAGCAAGTGTTGTGACATTAATTAGAGAAGTTGTAGGTAGCACTCCTATAGAAAGTTTAAAAAATTCGATTAACCATGTTATTAATATCGACGATTCCAATGTTTCATTTAGTAATAACAGCCACTTGTCTTTAATGTGGATGAAAATGACAGTGACAGCGAAACCGAATTAAATTTAAGTAATATATTTTATTGGACAAATAAATCGAATGATATACCTAAATCAATAAAAAATTCTAAATCATTAGTTATTTAATAAGACTTTATTTTTTTCCAAAATTATTCCGATTTCAAACCACTCCGACTCGGTGCCCAAAACTCTGTTAAAATTCACATTATTCCAAGGCTACAGAACTTATTTAATATTTGTTGTCCAAATGTAAAACATTTTATGCAAATTTATTTGCTAGGGTTTTTACACCGTTCTATACCAGCAAGGGGAAAAGTTAACGAGTAAGTAAGAGGGCTCTCTGAACAGTTACCCCAAAATTAAAATGTGGACCAACGTTTCATTTTGTATTATGTATACAGTGTGAGGCACAAGTATCAAAAATGTAATGCATCTGATCATAAGCAATAAGTGGGTATACTTGATGGTTTAATTTAAGATCGATCATGTATCATTTTCAACACTTCCTTATTAACATTAAATCTCTCTAGAGGCGATGTTTATGAAGCAGAACAACAGGAATATATTTCGGATTAATGTCATTAAATATCATCCCGCTCCAACATTTTAATTGCACTTCTCTAAAAACACCCTTTTTACATGTCTATTTTGAGTAGGAAAAGTCCATTTTTACCATAGTACAGGAAAATAGGATCAATTAATGAAATGTTTATGTGTTGTTATTTTTAAAAAGGTATAATGAAAATTATTGTTCATTACGATTTCATAAACTGTTGTACCCGTGCTTGCATGACTTGAAAGCCCAGTTTCTGAACTCGTAATTAAATATAGGGTAAGCTATATAGTTACTGGACACCATATTATAGCTATTGGACGTGCTAGTGTTAAACCCTTAAAATATGATTTTTAAAGGAATAACTGAATCGGCGAGGGCTAGATGGCGAGAGCAGTACATTAAATTTTTAAGGCGATATAACCTTGTAAAGTGCATATAATTTTTAGTGCTGTGTTTGACTTTTGACGTTAGATAAAGCGCATTGCGACCTGTAAAGAGTACCTTACACGGTCAATAATATTGATATCAATCAATACTGACAATATTTCAACAATCCACTTCAATCTCTGTATCAGTATTCTTCAACCTTATACGATCAGTATTATTGTCAATATTTCCTTCAGTACATAACCTAATATTATCCGTGCCTGTTGAAAATGGATCCTCGACAGAGAGCATGAATTACGATAATTTAAAATTTAGGCATAAAACGTACAGTAAAGCGTAAGCGCTGGATGAAAGATTGGTTAAAAAAGCGTGCTTGCTGCTTCCATTGTTGACAGCAGCTGACGTTACACTAAGGATTGATCCGATATTGACAGCGCACCCTAGACGTTCAGTAATACTGACAGTAACCCCCTACTCGCTGATGTTGATGCCTGATATTTGGAAATTCGAATTCGCGTCAGTTCAATCCATCATACCATCAATATATCCACGTTACGCGGTCAATATTTTTGTCAGTATAATAACATATTGTCAGTATTATTGACCGTGTAAGGTACGCTTAAGTAATTTGCTACAGTTATGTTTATCATTGGGTGGATTAAAATTCTTTTATTAAGTACTATTTTTTTTAAAGGTATTCGATGCTGTGTAGGGATAACATTGTCTAGGTAGCATTTTATTATTTTAGCATTTTAACGTGACTCCGGCCTGTCCAATAACTGTCTTTTAAAAGTGGCTATAAATCTGTTACTGGACACGTACAAGAAAAATACATTATATTTCTTATGTCGTTCGATTAGTAATAGTACACTATTATGGAATAATTTTTTTGGTGTTGTATTGTCTACTGTGAACAGTTATTGGGCATGTGTCCAATAGCTATGCACATAGGGGCCAATAACTATAATTTTATAATTTATTATTTCGAGAAGTCTAAAATGCCCAAAATAAGGGATTATGATAAAAGTTAACTGTAACAGGCAGTGCGGAATGTTCAAAATAAAAGAGAATCATACCGATTAGAAGAACGAATATATATATATATATATATATATATATATATATATATATATATATATATATATATATATATATATTTATATATATATATATATATATATATATATATATATATATATATATAAATATATATATATATATATATATATATATATATATATATATATATATAAATATATATATATATATATATATATATATATATATATATATATATATATATATATATATATATATATATATATATATATATATATATGATATATATATATATATATATATATATATATAATATATATTATATATAGTATATATATATATATGGGATACCTAAGTCAACAATAAGGAATATGCACATA
The DNA here is from genome assembly GCA_963971165.1 of Philopedon plagiatum. Classification (NCBI taxonomy): domain Eukaryota; kingdom Metazoa; phylum Arthropoda; class Insecta; order Coleoptera; family Curculionidae; genus Philopedon; species Philopedon plagiatum. The sequence continues at coordinate 100,564,594 of OZ020192.1, read as the reverse complement.
TTTTTTTATTGCATAAATCGTTTAAGGGCGTCATTACAAACTCAAAAAGAAATATTTTGAAGAAAAAATGTCACATCATTTGTCCTTAATGAAAAATGATGTCAGATCAGCAAAAATAAGTGTCAATCTACATGTTATCGTAAAGCTTAACCTAAAGTCCCACAAGTTTGTCTTTCTCGGAAACAGTCAGAGGGAGAGAAACTGAATTTTTTGGGTTGACAGAAGAATAGTTCAACTAGCTTCGGTAAAAAATTCAGTTATACAGGATTTTTCGTTTCGGAGCTATTAAACGTCAAAGTCGGAATTTCCGCTATTTCCGTTGAAATCGGGTACAGGTCGCAAAAGTGAATTAAATAGATGTAAATTTTCGGAGGTTGTAGGGAACCCGAGAGCTTCAGAACTATACTGAAACTGGTGAAGATCAGAAAATGGAAAGTAATTCTTTTGAAATATTTTAGGTCGAAAAATGCCATTTGCAGACCCGTCTTTGGTACCTAATAACTCGAAAAGAAAACGTCAGCTCGAAAAACGGACTCATAAGTGAAACTTCAAAATCTCAAATACTTTTTTTGCAAACATTAAATAAACCTAAAATCACTGGAAAATGGAAAAATTTGGAAAAGACTGGAAATATAGATTTTTAACCCAAATATTTCACGGTTTTTAATTTTTTGTGTGGTCAGAATTGTTCAAATTAAAATAACATATACGCCATCGGAAAGAGCTCGTCGAAGTATGTAATATCCAAATTTTTAGTGTCTTCATTCTCTATTGGAAGGGAGCAATCGCCCGACTAAATTCGATATTTTACTTTTTTTCCCACGTACATTTGAATCACTCTGTATTTTTTCCTATCCAATTTTTTCCCAATTTGTCACCACTATTTTGTGAAGGGATAATCACGCTCACATCATTAGATTGAGTGGCCAATCCGACAGCATTATTTTAAAGTGTCATAATTTATTTTACAAGGGATAAAAAAATTATGCATTTACTTAGAATATAGGTAGTAAAAATCTCAAGTTTTAGATTAGATTTTGTTTAAACACTACATATTATGGAGAATTACAAATATGAAAAATTAAACACTACTTCATGCATGCATTACAAATTATTTTTGGGGTGGTGATGCATTTTATTTGTCCGTTTCCAATGTTTAAAAGGTAATATATATGTCAGAAAATGCAAGAGCTTAGTGCAAAACGCAAGACCGTAAAATGACATAAAATAAAATAGCAGGGCAATTCTTTTTCATTCTGGTCTGGGTGCCCTCCTGCATATCGCGATTTATGTGCCCCTTACCCTTCATCAGGTACTTACTTTACTTTCAAACATATTGATTACTTACACATCTACATTGACAACTTACAAACTATTTACAAGTGGTACAGGTTACAACCCCCTACTAGGTCCAACCCGACAAGACAACGGGAGAGCGGGCGGGGCTGGTCTTAGCCCAGGTGTAGCGGCGGTGCAGGGGAGGCGACTCTTTCTGCCAGGCTTACAGAGTCAGGTGGTTCAAATTTACACAAGGTTTTAAAATTATTTAATATTTACAAATTTCTATTTAGTTATATACAATTATTAACACATAAAAGATCGCTGGAAAAAATGACAACAAAAAACCAACTTAAAAAGGCCTCATCAGGTAGGCTCACGCCTAGAATGACTGAAGAACAGACCACATTTTGACCAGAATCAAAGAGAGACCTTACATCCAAAATGTTCGGAAAGGATGTGTTTTAAACGTTATTTTCTCAGCTAGGTGAATTGAGCAAGGAGGTACAATAGACTAATGAACTAATGCCGTCTAATGTACTAATGTAAATAATTTAACAGAGCTTACTACCAAAAATCCTTTTCCACTGAAATTCGAACTTAAAAGGGAAAACAACAAAATAAACTCTAAATAAAACCATACTCAATAAAATACAATTAAAAGAAATTTAAGTACACAGCAATAATAATATTGAAAGCACTTGTTTTTTATTGCTATTTTATTAAAATCTGAAACGCTTAGGGTTCTCGTTTTATGTTTAAGTCTCCTTGCCTTGGCAACTTTTTCGATAAAGTTTAGTATCACTTTGAAACACTTTTAAAATTTTTGACTATAGGAAAATTGACGTTTTATTACAACTTTATGACGCTTTTTTAACGGTTTATACAACATCCAAGGAAAGTGTTTTAATATTTCTTTATAGTGTAGTAAACAAAAAAAAATCAATATAGCCATAAAATCGAGTCATATTTTTATAGTGATATTGAAACGTACTTAAAGAGGGTGTTTTAAGCCGGCACTCTACGTAAATATTATAATAAATTTCGTGTATAAAGGCAAGCAAAATTGGTTTTATAATAAATTCAGAACGAAAAATAGATTGACATAAAAGGAATCAGTAAGTAATTTATATTACATGCCTTAAAAATTGCGGCATCTAGAACTAGTGCATCTACCCTTATGAATTTATTAAATACTTTTACAGGGTTTTTCAAGGGAATGGAACATAGCTAGCATATTTTAAGAAACATGGTTATTGATTTAAATTATTCCCATGTTATGGCAAAGTCTTTTGGATTAATAAATTTACTTTTTGACAGGCAGCTCAGGATATTTTTTCAAGTAGCAACCTACCCTTTGTCGGTGCTTTTTAAAAAGAGCAGGAATAACTCCATTCATTGAACGTGTCACAAATGTCATATAGTATTATACAGGGTGATGTAGAAATAAGTACCGAAAATTTAAAGGCAGATATGTTAAGAGAGAATATAAAAAGGTTAAATGATATTTTGATCCAAGTCTTACTGTTTAGAATATATCGAGTGTTAAAAAGAACATTTTATTATATAAAATCCGCTAAGAACTACATACCAATTTGAATTTTGGGACACATTGTCACTACATAAATGCCAACTAACCTACCAAACAATAGCAAATAAAACACTGCGTAGAACACAGGCATAAGCACTACATTGATGGTCATATTTTTTTTCTCCAGGGCATATTACCTCTTTTTGTTATTATTTTTAATGGCCTGGTTTGCTTACTAAAATTATTACTCTTAAGATTTTTTCACGCGAGCTATCGTCCGAGGTTTATTCGAATTAGTGCGCTGAAGTAGTTTAAAATAAGTTTTCCTGATTTTCATCGTTTAGGTTAAGCAAGTCATATGGCTTATCGCTACAAACGAAAATGAAGGTGCTTGTCATACTGCATTAATCCGCTTGTCAAAATTCAAATTGATATGTCGTTCCTAGTAAATATTTTTTATATTACACATCTTTAACACCCTGTATATTCTAAACAGTGAGACTTAGACAAAAATTGCATTCAACGTTTTCACATTTCCCCTAGATCTATTTGCCTTAAAATTTTCGGTACTTATTCCGAATCACCCTGGATAAGGAGTATAATAATTATAAATCACTTTATTTGATAGTTTATCTTTCTCCGGTTTAACACATTGCGCCTATATTGTCAGCAAGAACATCCAATCGACTTTGACAAACCTTTTCCTTTGGTCAGATAAAAATTCCAGTGAAGTCAGATCTGTGAACTTAGGAGGCCACCCTATGGGACCTCCTAGGTCCCATAGGTGACTCCAGTAGACTTTTATGGGGCTAATTGAAAGGGTTTGTCAAAATCGACTGGATATTGCTTACAGCAACGGCGAGGTGAATTAGACTGTAGAAAGATAATCTATTAAATGAAGATATCCATTTTAGCTTCTGACAGAGAGCGCCATCTATTTTTTGAAAATAATAACTTACCCTTTATGGGAGCTCATTAAAAATGGCAGAAAAAACTCTATTTAACAGCATCATTTGTAAATGTCATTATTTATTGTACAAGGAATAAAGAATAATTCATTTACTTAGAATGTACTAGAAATCTCAACTAAAATTTTGATAAATGATATAGATTTTGATAGTTTATATAGATGTGAAGAATTATGAATGTGAAAAACTAAACATTACCTAATGCAATTGTTTGTTACCTGTTTTCCAACATTTTAAAGGTTATTTTCTCAGCTAGGTGAATCGGGCGAGTAGGTCCAATAGTGTGGCCTCCTAGGTCCCCCGACCTGACTACACTATACTTTTTTATGAGGCTACTTAAATGAATGCGTTTGTCAAAATCGATTGGATGTTGTTGTTGACAATATTGGCGGAACGCATCAAACCGGAGAAAGATATCCCATCAAATGAAGTTATTTATAATTATTCTTCTATATAACATTATATGACATTGTAACACACCCAATGAATGGAATTATTCCTGGTCTTTTTATTAAGCACCCACAAAGGGTAGGTTGCTTCATAAAAAATGTTGGTCAAGTGCAAGCTATACTTGCACAATTAGTGTTCCGTGCCATTAGCCCCCCACTTAACCTGAGCAAACCTTGGCCACCCGATTCCCGCCCATCTGCCGCGCTACCCGCCGACGACGGCATCAACGCCGTTTCACATCGTATATGCACAGTGCAACAAAAGTTGTTCCTTACATCGGGAGAAATATTTTTTGTTAAAAATCTTTTTCTCTAAAACCAATGGTTTAGCAGTTATAAGGAAATAAACAATGAAATTGTTTATGGCAATTGATCGCGCTAGAATTTTTCAATCCTGATAATTTCGGTTCAATCCACACCTAATTCTCAATGTTCATGATTTTTTTCAGATTTTTCGGAGCGATTCTTTTGGTAATAACGGTGAGGGACAGCAATATTTTAGCGTTTTCCTCAAAAAATGTTTAAAAGAATGCAATAAAAAAATTCATCATATATATTGTTAAATTCGTTGATCAATAAGTTTTAATTTGACACCATACACGATGCCCTTGATTTTTTTTTATTTCTCGATTTACTTCCTGAAACCAACGCCCAGAATCAAAATTTAACTTTTTATACTCCACGTCTATAATTGGGTCACCACACTCTATCTCTGTGCCAAATTTCAAATTTTTACGACAAATAGTTTAAAAAAAAATCGCCTGTGACCGACGGACGGACGGACACCGAAGTGATTCCATAATTTCCGTTTTCACGGAACACTAAAAATATCTTGATGATGCGGCCAGTCAAATAGTTATTTACCTAACAAGTGCGGAAAATGTCACTTTTCCGCCCGGGACAGCAGTTGGACGAACGACGCGAAGCGGAGTTCGGGCAAGCCGTCAAGGGCGGGAAAGACACTTTATGCATGTGTTAGGTACAACATTTATTCTACGAGCGCCGGTTTACTTCAAATTTAATAAAAATTTTCAGAAAAACAAATTTTTATTTTTACTAAATCCAAGAAAACGGTTTTTTAAATATGAAAAACATGCAAAGAGCTATTGTTTCTGTTTTTTTTTAAATATCGTGAGGAAAAGTAACTTTTCCGTACGCGGAGCATTGGTTATTCTTTAATACAAACGTTATTTATTAATAAGAAACATTAGGAATGATAACTTTTAAAATTTTTGAAACTTAAGGAATGATAAATATATTAAAATTAAAAGTACAATTTGTAGCGCATTAAAGATTCATTGCGGATTACATTTCTTTTGCCTCGGTTACTGTAGTTTTTCCATAGACAAAATATATTTAGACGTTCACAACGTATTCGCGACACCATCTGAATCCGTCCAATGTATGGGCGAAAAAGTGCGTTTGTACGCATATGGCGCCAGTCAGGTTTTTAAACGACGCCGACGGTTCTCTCGAGGCATGCGCACTCGGGACGTCTCCCAAAGTGGTTGTTGAACTCAATGACGCAACGACGCGACGCAACTCGGCGATCAGAACCGGGCCGAAAAAATCTCAGTCATTTTTATGTTATGGTATTTTTGGTTGGGGTGGCGAATATAGCGAACCTCTGGAGCTTGTTATTTCGATACAAAAATAGTCTTTACAAAGTGTTAAAGACATTTCATATGTTTCGCCAATTATGTATCCAACTTTTAAATATAAGGAATTATTTTGTAGTCTATTTCTTACAATTAGTGCATAAATACAAATAGTTTAGTTCCAAATTTAAATTATATCAATATGTGAAAGAATAGTAGGTAAAAAATATAATTTATCTTAAATGCACTCCGGTGTTGAAGTGAATACACACACGGAGAAGTAGAAATATTTGTCAGTGATGTATATTGAGTATGGTCAAGGTGTCAGAAAGGCACTGATGGGGTGTGTGTGTGTAGTAGGGGCATTGTATAAGGGGTAAGATGGTGTAAAAAGGTGATATATAGTGTCAATGCCTCCTTCCCCTATATTGCATAAGGGTGAGTGAGTGTCCAAAAGGCATATTTGCGCTTTCGCCAGAGGATCGCTAAGGTATCAGTGGATTAGAAGGTTGAGTATCCAAAAGGCATATTTGCGCTTTCGTCAAAGGGGCACTAAAAATACTAGTGGATTAGGGTAGAGGGGAGTATTTTAAAAGGGATGGCGAAAGAAAAAAGCGCTTTCGCCAAAGGATCGCTAAGATATCAGTGGATTAGATTGACATGGGGCCTTAAGTAAGTAGCGCTTTCACCAAAGTATGAAGTGCACACACTGTAAATAGGTGTAAAAATATTTACATCTTACCATAGAACTTGGTTTGTTCAATAATTATACAGGATGGGATGCCAATCCAATAAAATATACACATAGTTTTGGTAATTTTTTTATTTACTATTTTACTTCTTAAAACAGTTGCATATTTTATTTCTATTGTTTAGAATACTATGTTTATATTTTATTTCAACTTTCAATTTTGTAAATGTAACGTTGAAAAAATTAAGAGGGGGGGACATTAAAGAGACGCACTGTATATGTATAAACTGAGCTATTTTCGAGGAATTATCGACAGTTTTGTATAGCAAGAAAACTCAGATTTAAGCCAACAAACTATACAATTTTTGTTAAAATCTGACTAATGGTTACATTTTTATCATTAATAAAAAGAATAATTACAAGTAATATATTTAGCATTAATTTATTACTCGATAAAAGATTCACGTCATGTGATATAAATTTTGAAGTACGGCCCTGTCTATCACAAGGCAAACGTTCGACAAGGCGCAAGCCCGCAGAAGACCGTCTGTGTTGACGGATTCAGCTTGGTAAATTTGCCACATTCGCAAATGACATTGTTTCTCTATTATATATTTTCTCTATGAGTTTTTCTCGCAAACATTGACATTGACTGATTACACAGGACCACAAATGGGAACCGAAAAAAGTCCTTTGGCGAGATTGATATCATATATGTATTTTGGTGCGCTGATTACGAATCCGAGGTCCATATACCCCCAGCACATCACGTTCAAGGTCATTTGAAGGTCAAATGCATATATTACGGAAAAACAGAAAATCTGACCACGGATTCGGAAAGAGCGGGAAATTTTACGTCCAAATAAGTAGTTTTTATTTTTTCCAACATGACCCTCCAAGGTCATCTGGGGGGTGAAATGACTCACCGATAGACCAAATTCTTATTTCCCATATAGGTACATCATCACAACTACAGACTTTTACGTACAACTTAGTCAGGTATCTTTAGGTTTTTTGACGCGCTGATTACGAATCCGAGGTCCATATAATCCCAGCACGTCACTTTCAAGGTGATGATGTATATGGGAAATAAGAATTTGGTCTATCGGTGAGTCATTTCACCCCCAGATGACCTTGGAGGGTCATGTTGGAAAAACTAAAAACTACATAGTTGGACGTAAAGTTTCCCGCTCTTTCCGAATCCGTGGTCAGATTTTCTGTTTTTCCGTAATATATGCATTTGACCTTCAAATGACCTTGAACGTGATGTGCTGGGGGTATATGGACCTCGGATTCGTAATCAGCGCACCAAAATACATATAGGATATCAATCTCGCCAAAGGACTTTTTTCGGTTCCCATTTGTGGTCCTGTGTTATCGTTTGAAGTGTAATATATATTTGTGGTTTGCTATAAAGTTGTTCCTGCTTGAGTTAAACAGATACTACTGCTAGACGTGTTATCTGATGAGTCTAACAACAGAGACGTGGTTGACTGAGATCTGTTTCTACAGACATGGTTTTTCAAGTATTTTCGAGCAATTTTCTTTTTATTTTTAATACACTTATTAATACAGTTATTATGTCAGGGTTCGTTTTACTAGTTAATCTTATTCACGAATGCATATTTAGTATTTCTTTTATAATTTACCTTGATCGAACAGTTGTATCTTCATTCTTACACTGAGTAAGTTTGACTTGCATTGTTCCCTAGGCTGCTTTCTAGGGTTTTTCCGGTGGGTGCAAAGAAGCCTCCCTATTGTCTACGGTAGGGGCTAGGAGTCATCCTATCTTTGTCTTGGGTAGGGGCTAAGGAGCCTCCCTAAGTATGTGTTACTGAGGACAGACTTCCTCAGGAAGTTTTTTTTGTGTGTAATTTATATATTTTGCGGGGGCAAAAAATTGCCCAACAACTTTTTTGTTTTGGTTAACGATGTAAACACTTGTAACAATTTTTGCATTTTTTTTTGTAGAAATATATGTATGTAAGGTTAAGTGTATTTACGTTGTTTTATTCAGCTCACTGCGCCCTACGCTTTGAATTTAAATTATGAATAACAGGTTTGTTTTGTGTTGAAGCAGGTTCCTAGACCACCAAGGCGACTTCCAGTTTGTGTCGGTGTAAAAAACTGGTGGCGTCCAATAGAACCTATCCGGCTAACTGAGCTAATGACTAATTTGCACGCGCTCTACTACAACTTGCTTCGCTCAGGACACCCTGTTGTTTCTGTTTTTCTCTTGAGCACCTTTCGGAATTATTTTAAAGTTCTTTTCTTTCAAGTTCTAAGCGGTAAGTACTTGGTCAATGATACTCATCATAGAATCTTTGACAGTTTAGAACTGAATACTTTTTCTTTAACAAAGTGCATCGCACAGTCTTCAATATAGGACTACGTCACTGAACTGGATTTCCAGCAACCGTGTCTCTTAATGTTGGTAATATTGGAGCCAGAGTTTGCCAACATTGTCGCTAAAGATCTACGGAAAGAATGCCCGGTATACATCTCAGGATTTTGCTAGCCTAAGTACGTTTTTTTTTGATTCGTGTGGAAAAGTAACTTTACCGCGTGCGGACACTTACTACTTTCCGTATCTAAAACAGTGTTGAAAAGTGCACTTTTCCACACACTCGTAGGAAAAAGCTAATTTATTAATCCAAGATACACTGCCATAAGATGGGGAAAATTTAAATCAATAACCAATATCCATATTCCTCAAAATTTAGTTTCCTGGGAGATGTTAGCAATATTCCATCTTTTAACAAACCCTGTATAAATATTCAATATTTCATTAGGATAGATGCCCTATTCCTAGGTGCTGCAATTTTTAAGGCAATTTATATAAGTTACTTTCCAATGATTTCTTTTAGGTCAATATTTTTTTTCGTTCTGAATGCATTATAAAACCAATTTCGCTTGCCTTTATATACGAAATTTCTTATAACATCTATGCAGAGTGCCGGCTTATAACACCCTTTTTAAGTACGTTTCAATATCACTATAAAAATATGACTCGATTTTATGGCTATATTGATTTTTTCTTTACTACACTATAAAGAAATATTAAAATACCTTCCTTGGATGTTGTATAAACCGTTAAAAAAGCGTCATAAAGTTGTAATAAAACGTCAATTCTGCTATAGTCAAAAAATTTTGAAAGTGTTTCAAAGTGATACTAAACTTTATCGAAAAAGTTGCCTAGGCAAGAAGACAAACATAAAACGAGAAACATAAGCGTTTCAGATTTTAATAAAATAACAATAAAAAACAGGTGCTTTAAATATTATTTGCTGTGCACTTTATTTTTTTAAATTATATTCTACTGCATATGGTTTTATTTAAAGTTTATTCTGTTGTTTTCGCTTCGTTCGAATTTAAGTAGTGAAGGTTTTTCAATTTTTATTATTCGCAGTAGTTCACCGACTTCCTCGGTTAAAGCCATGAATTTCGGATTCTAACTTTGAATAAAATATTATTTGTATGAGCGTGTGGTAACAACATTTCGCACTTATATGCATGCTGAAAGTTGCACATTTCCGCACTGATGCTAAAAATATTTTCAGCACTAAACAGCGGGAAACAATACATCAACAATTACATACCTACATATATCGCCACTTAATTAGACTTGCTGTGCTAATTAACGTCACTGGACCCGGACCGAAGAGGTCCAATTTAACATTTAGTAAAATATTGTTGGGAAATACTCAAAAAATAACCGGCCAGGTTAGTCTCGTAGTTGATGACCAGCTTGTGTTGACAGTGATATTGTATGTATTATTAAAGTTTTTAAGTGTTTATTTTGCTATCTGTGTCGTGCAAAAATATTCCTGGAAATTGTTGTGGCTTTTGCAGACGTAGCTATGTAGTTAAGTTTGTATTATTTACCTATTTGTTGATTGTCAGTATAGACGTTAAACTGAAAATACAAAAGCTGTTCGACTTGTACCCAACTTTTAGGTACAAAACCGAGATCAAAGAAGAAATTAAAGAGAATATGAGTAATGGCGTACCGGAAAACATTCTCGAAGAAGCCAAAAATGTGAACGTCGAACTATTACCAGAAAAATTGAAATGCCGTTATGCCACAGAATTGGAAACATTTAGTAAATAGTGTGCAAAAAAGAAAATAAACAATTTCAAGAGAGACGCGGTAATTCTAGTATACTTTTCCGACATTTGAAAAACTTGAAAACCATCCACGTCTATATTGGAATAAAATATTTTTGCTTGCGCTCGTAGTATTTTCCGCACTCGACTGCAGACCCAACTCCGGTTCGCGTCGTTAGGTCAACTGCAGTCGTGTGCGGAAAAGTATAACTTTCCGCACTTGTTAGGTAAATAGCTATTCTAAAACTAGATATTTCTGTTATATATGTCTTTGTTAAACGGGTAAGAGATAAATTTACGCTAGAAATCATATTTAAGACAAAAAATATTTAAAACTTTCCCAGCTCACCACGCATTCATCAGAAATATCAGATTTCAGATACCATAAATCCAATCAGCAATCTGATCAGAACATAATCATTTTGAAAGCACTAAAGTTAATATCAGCAAATATCTGTCGGAAATACGAACGGTTTAATATTAATGTTATTAATGCACACTTGGTATCGATTTAAAGATTAACCCTTAGGTACTCCCTGAACCAAAGTGTCCAAGGTGTTTGAATTTTCTGAAATTGTTGTTACATTTTGAATTTCTGGCAATGCTTTAATATTCAGATGACAGCGCTGAAAAAATGCCAGTGTTCACGGTTACGCTAAATAAGGTAAAGTAAGCTGGTCAGGACTATTATCCTCCTCAACTCTTCAGATGGAGAAGACACTTTCGCGCGTAGAGTCCTCAATATTAGAAAAATTATTGTAACAAGCAAAAGTCTGTGAGATATTTATATTATATTACAATGCAAGTACGGTAGGTACGTCTTTACCGCATGTGCGTGATGGTTAACAAAACGAGCCGAAGGCGAGTTTGGTAAATCACGCAAATGCGGTAAAGATACCTACCGTAAGTGTATTGTACGATATTTTATCTACAAGCATGTTTTAGGGCACCAATATTAAAAACTAAAAGAGCACTGTTTAATTTACCCCATAGGTGCCTCGTAACTCGTTATCAACAATGCATTAATATCAGGTAGGGAAATAAATTATAGAAATTTAATAGTTGACTTTTATATGACAGATGTAAAACTTGACAACGGAAAAAACGATAATTATTTTTGTAACAATTTCGTGAAAGTGTGTTTTAAGTCCCTTAAATGGAAGTCAGTAGCAGCAGTGATGATGAAATTCCGAAAGAAGTTCTGGACATAGCTAAAGCAGCTACCCTTAATTTATTGCCGGATAAATCACGGCATAAATATGAGAAGGAATATGGGCTCTTCATGGACTGGTGTAGATCGACAGTTCGTGGTTTACGTGGAAGGATTTTCATCAGAAATTAATAATATTTCAATTTTCAAGAAGTATAGAGCCCTTAGACCCGATCATACTGCCCATACACGGTTATTTATTGCATATAAAAAAGGAAGATGCACTATCCAACCACTGGGTATAAATATTTTTGGAAGAATACCTTCTCAAACCCAATCATATTTAAAGTTGTCCAGTCCCAAAGAATATACGGAACATTGTTATCGAAGGACGTCAGCTACATTATTAGTAGATGCTGGCGGGGATATCATGAGTTTAAAAAGACATGGTGGATGGAAGCCCTCCAGTGTTGCGGAGGGCTATATTGAAAATTCGGTGCAAAATAAAATAGGAATTGCAAAGCAAACAAATGGTGTAGAAGAATATGCAGAGAGAACCTCCTGTCTTAGTAAATCTGTAACTTTCAATTCTTGTGTCTCATCGGATAGAAAAACACTTCCTTCACGGATATCGTTTGGAAATGTTACAAATTCTACAATTAATATTAATATTTCCTAATTAATAAGTTTGGATTAGTTTAGAAATTTAAATATGTAAGTATTTGTTATACATATAATGTTTAATAGAGTTTCTTTTAAAAATAAAAAATACACTCGAATAATATAAAAACTTGTTTTTATAGTATGTAATTACTTACAGCACTAGTACGGTAAAGTGATACTTACCGCACTCAAATCAGTGCGGTAAGTATTTACTTACCGCACGCTTGTAGATAAAATAATGTAAAAAGCTTTATTAAAAGGAAAACTCAGGAAATCAGTAGTCAACAATGTTAATATATGCTCTTGTTATAAAGCACCAAGCTAGTATTGATATGTTAAAGAAATCTTTGACACATTGGATGTACCGCGTGTTAGGAAATTAATCTCGAATATTTTGGTTCCCGCCATTGAAGTCTTTGTTTGACCCCTTGACGATGCTCAATCAAACCTTATTTGGTTATTTGGTGGTTTTATGGTTGTTTCTTGGTAGTTTTTTTACTTAAAAGTTTACATTAACCATGTCTGTCATGTGCATTTCGTAAATAGATTATATTATCCACATATAACTTATTATTAAAGGCTAAAAACATCTGGCATGAGACAGTCACCAAACTAGGTGGTTGCCTCTTGGTAAATATAAGAATCAGGCCTGTCAGACTACCTGTTGAAGTAAAAAACACAGACTAATCCACCATTTTATGTGTTGGATCCACCAGCTGAAGTTGCTAATAGACGCATAGTGTTATTTTTAGGCAACACTTAAAACTAAATACTATTTGAGACGGCGCCGTGACCATAGACAAACTAAATATTTTTAATATCGAAAGGAGATCAGATATAGAAGGATGCACTAATATTCGGTCCTGATGCCACTTTACTATTGTAAATCGCTCTCGTATTGACATAGTTCCCATAGGTGGTGATATTGCGTATTTTCTACCCTTTCTGTCATACGATATTGTAATAAATGAGCGAGATTGCTACTGAGAAAATTACCCCTAATAGGAGTGAGTAATTAGTTATTGGATGACCTGCACTTTAATGCAAGAGTGGATGTCACTGTATTTCTAATCCACTAAAATTTTTATCCTTTACAATTATTACGGACGATAGGTGCTCTTCTCAATGTTATAGATATTTTGGCTGCAAATCCTAGTGTGTACAAACCCTAATGATATGCACAACAATAATGATTGTTAGTGTTGCTCTCGCGCATGTTTATTGATTCATGGGGTTCCTATATAACAGTACTATAGCTAAAACTATATTATTGTAAACCGTTCTTGTATTGCAGCAGTTCCCATAGCTAGCGGTACTGCGTATTCATCATCGTTTCTGTTATAGGAAATTGTAATGCACGTGCGAGATTCCTACTGAGGGAATTTTCTAAAGGGTTACCGCAGTCTGATGATCCCCAACAAGGATGTCAGCGAACTGTTTATCCGGCCCGAGGATTTCACTTTTTTGCAATAACGGAACTGTATTTTTCAGTCCGCTAAGCTATTAATATTTTAATTCTTGAAACTTATTACGCGATAAAGGATCTGGACAAAAATGTATATTAACGGTTGTAAATAATAGATTATATTAAACAAAAGTTAATTTGGAAGTAAAATTGCTTTAAAATTTACCAGACAAAATATTGGAATAAGTTTCAGACAATGGAAAAAGGGTTCGTCAAGAATTTAATAAATTGTCTCTTTAATAACCTGAAAGCTCGAGAATTTTTTTCTTAATCTTACAAAAAACAGTTTGAACAGAGTATATTAATTCTTAGTTTAATTAACAGAATTAAAGATGTCTGGTGAATAAATGATTAATCTTCGTATTGTTTATTTCATAAAGTGTTTCTCATCAGTAGGTTTATTAGGCGAAAAGAGCTTTGTTTCTTTTGAATATCGTTTTATTTCAATAATCGATATGCAAATTTAGTTGCAATGTACTTTAAATCTAACGGGGAGATGTGCTTAACGAGAGATAATACCTAGAAAACTAAAGAATTAGCAGCAAGGTGTGAATTTTCCAAAAACCACAATGCATGGAATTTCATACGACTCTCTTGAAATGTAAAATTGGCCCCACTGCGCATTGTGTTGGATGTATCGAATTTTTGACTATGTTTGATTGGAAAGAAAACGTAGTGATTGATTAAATTGTCACCGAAAACGGAACCCATAGGTCAGTAACCGTGATCCCTGTCTAAATTTTCCGCCCAGAAAAAATAACGCACAAGAAAATTTGCAACAACTTTGATATTATTTATTTGCTGAACATGAGGTCTAATTAACATACACATTTGTTTTGACGTTTCAGGTTCATTCTTAAAAAATGTTACTCTGCACAGAAAAAACACTCTCGTATATTGAATTAGACACGAATTCACTAAATGACACACTCTGTTAGTAGGTATATACCTACTTCTGTTCGGTATTGCACAATTCAAATTCGGTTCATTTCAATGATTAGTTTATGATTGTTAACTAATAGATTATAAGATTGCTTGAAATATAAGGTCTCATTGGTTTTTTATAGGTCGTTTAAATAATATAACACTTATTTTATGCAGTAATGCCCTATTCTAAATTTAATACAAAATATCATTGGTTTCCGTCAGCATTTTATTGTAAGAATATACATCTTATTTAATCAAAATACTTATTTCTGTTGCAAAGCCTTTTAGATTTGTTTTACTTACATACCATAAAACACTGAAATAAGCTGCTCCAGTCCTCAGAATTTCAAAAGATCTATTATTATTGGTGTACCTCTAATGCAATAAACCAACAGGTTGCAAGCTTAAACGACTATTCAAGGAGCAATTTTGACCTCTCCAAAGGGCGTCCGCGAGCAATAGAAGTAATATTTCAGCCAACAATAGAACCCATTGAATAAATATTTTTTGTTATTTCTCCAATAGCTTATAGATTTTATTCAAGTGTTTATTTAAATTGACATGATATAGACTTAATTTTTAGATTTTCTATTTACACCGTATAGTAGTTATTGTTAGTTTAATTAAAATATATTATAATTTGAATCACAAATAGCTTTTTTCGGCCAATTATATTTAAGTATTCTCATCAAATAGTTTAATTTTTTGACTCTGACAATTCTATATTCTTAGGAATAATAGAAATTTATTGGTTTCCAATAATATTTTGGTCATTAAAGAAATAGTAATATATATTAGTATTTATTACTACTATTATTATATTTCAAACAAATATACTTTTGAACTCCACTAATAAGTCTATATTTAAAGAAATATTTTTTTGGATTATTTAAAAAAAAAATTTAAGACAATATTTATACTATATAAACATTAATATAACCAATGTGACAGTGGTCTAAAATAACACTATTATCGAAAATACCATAGCAGTTTTTTCTGTGTGGTCGCAATTTTTTTCAATAAGTTAATTTTCATATTATGCTGGATGTAATAAGAATTTTTCTTTTACCCGAAGTTTCGTAACACTCTGTGGTAAGAGAAAGAGCAATAAATGAAAAAGGAAAATGTTAAGAAAGCATCAGGCTAAAGTTTGATTTCAAGTGCGTTATATGATTGCTAATTTACCGGACAGGGTGTCACGAAATTTGGGCAAAAACATCACATTCTAGTTTCTATTTTTTATTGGTATAAAATGAAAATAAACTTTTAATTAAAAACTACGACCACAATACCATTTTTGTAAAATACATAAATCTGAAATGCGAAGAAAAGGTTGTTTAAATCGGACCACAGGTTCAAAAAAAAAGTTGTGGCAAATTTGTGCTGGTGAGTTAATATTGGTGGTCACTGTAGATAATACGTATGGTATGGCGTCCTAGACTTACTTTCCGTCATAAAACCCATAAAGGCTTCCAGCCGAATTATTAGCACCATGACGAGAAAAAGCAAAGGTAACATAGTCTCAAACAGGGAATTTCGCAATACACTGTATAGCTGTAAGAGTAAATTCGGTAGTTAGGAAAAGGTGCGCAATTTGCCTTATTTTACGAAAAGTACAAAATAATTTCAGTTCTGTATTATGGATTAAAACTCAAAAAAGAACACACATGGTAAGAATTACATTATTGCGTTCAGTATCTCTTGCTCTGAAATTAAAAACACTAAAAAAATCCTTACAAAATATGATATTTGTATGGGCTTTAAAAACAATGTAAAGTATAGGTAAATAACAAATAGCTTTAATGTTTGCGACAAATATAGACAACCAAATTCTGAACTATTTCTTCTTCAATTTGTTTTTCTAAAGCCAATGCATTAAACTGTCATACTTTTAAGCTCTTCAAGGATACAACCTACCGGTTTTGAATTTTAATTAGCACTTAACACTAATATGCCATTTATCACCAGAACCACACAATATTCTTAGATTAAATACTGTATCCTTTTTAGTAACAACTCTGGTCACACAACATAACCCCGAAAACTTAAAGTTTGCTAACACAGCTATGTCGCAGCAGCTGCCGAAACGGATCGTAGCGTCGCGACGGCACCACAGACAAACTAAATTTTGAATTCGCGGCATCGCAGACATTTTACCCCTTCAGGAGCGCGCAGATTCTCGCCTGACGCCAAATAGATAATCCAGAAGTTTTGACTATGCAAGGCATTTTCGATTATTGTGATAATTTTGACCGAAAACATTGTAAAGCCAACAGATTTTTTAAAACAGAGATTAATTGAAGAAAGTTGTTGTCGGTGTTTGCTTTGTGCTTTCAACATTTAAATTTATTGTAAATTATAATATTAGTACTTAAGTAGCGTCAGTGTGGGAACAGTGCAGGGGCGGATTTAGAATTTTGTCAAGGGGGGGAGGGGGTTGCAACGTCACCTCGAGCTACTCAAAAGTACAGACAAAAAATTACGGGCAAGCTCTAGTGCGACATTACTTTTTTATTGTTTGGGGTTCTAAGGAATATACACTATTTCATAATGGACGAAATATCTAAACCTGTTCTTGCGAAAACAGAACGGTTTTTCATCCTAACTTACCAATAGTCTACCCTCTTTTAATTACTTATACCTTCTGACCATTTGGACTGATATTTGAAAATTTTTCGAATACATATTTTTTCGGAAATATGTTTTCGGGGGTAAGTGCACAAGTGCATCAAAATTACCGATAATTTTTGATTGAAATGTGTTTTTTTATAATTGCAAGAGTTTGTTTTCATATTTTCGCGAAAAAGCCCGACTCCGCAGGAGGAGGGCATTTTCGTAAAATATGAAAACAAACGATTGCAATTTGTAAAAAAAAGCACATTGAATAAAAAAATTATCTGGTTATTTTGATGCACGAGTGTAATTTATTTGAATATTTCCCAAATTAATTAAGAACTCGAATCAAGTAAATTTAAATTTTTTATTTAACAGAAAATACTAACAATAAAATTAAAATGCTTAAAAATTACAAGAATTGCAATGAAAAGTGCAATTATTGTAATTAACAATATTTTGATTTGAATTCGTAGACATGGTGGTTGATGCAGTCAACGAGCGAGAGCTTATTTCCGCGGGGGACTCTATTGAGCTTGACGGTTGGTCATTGTCCCGCATTTTTTCAATCAAAAGCATATTATAACAATTCTTGACAAAATGAAAGGAAAACATTCGTTGACATTGACTTTTTTGTCTGCTGTCACTCAATAAGATGACGTTAATTGTCAGAATATTACATTTTTTGACGTTTGTTAACAATAAAATCCCGCTTTGACGTTTCGTCAACAATATAAGCTTGCGATGCAATTTTCGATTTCTGGCAGTGCTGTTTTCGGGGGTAAGTGCACAAGTGCATCAAAATTACCGATAATTTTTGAATGAAATGTGTTTTTTTATAATTGCAAGAGTTTGTTTTCATATTTTCGCGAAAAAGCCCGACTCCGCAGGAGGAGGGCATTTTGGTAAAATATGAAAACAAACGATTGCAATTTGTAAAAAAAACACATTGAATAAAAAAATTATCTGGTTATTTTGATGCACGAGTGTAATTTATTTGAATATTTCCCAAATTAATTAAGAACTCGAATCAAGTAATTTGGAATGGCTTCTGTTATTTTCTGCTCTATTTCGAGGATAGATTCTTCGCCAAAACGAGACATTTTTGTAGTAAAATTACGTCTACGGAAAAGTTCAATAGCGTTGTTTACAAAAAAACAAAAAAATTTACGTTGCCACGGGTTATCCCAATGCAAAGAGATAGTTATTAACAATTCTTGACAAAATGAAAGGAAAACATTCGTTGACATTGACTTTTTTGTCTGCTGTCACTCAATAAGATGACGTTAATTGTCAGAATATTACATTTTTGGACGTTTGTTAACAATAAAATCCCGCTTTGACGTTTCGTCAACAATATAAACTTGCGATGCAATTTTCGATTTCTGGCAGTGCTGTTTTCGCTGTAATTTTGCGAAAATTGCATTTCTCTTATAGGAACTTTAACATATTATGAGGGAAATATTCGCTGTAATTTTGCGAAAATTGCATTTCTCTTATAGGAACTTTAACATATGAGGGAAATATTCTCGAAAACAGAACTTTTTCAATACAGATATTCGAAAACAAGTAATGTTTTGAAATTTTTTTTTCTGAAACCAATTTCGAAGTTTTTTAACCACTTACTACTAATTACTTTTTTTCTACTAACTAAATTTTTTCAAGAAAACATGTTTTTAGAAACAACATTTTTTTAACAATGTTTCGAAAAAAACTTCGAATATTCATATTAAGAAACAACAGTTTTTTGAAAGTAATTCACTACAGAGTAACATAGCATACACAAGGAAACGTAAACCTGACCAAACACAAAAAAGGTTCGTTTAGGTTAGTTTAGGATCTTTTTTGTTATTTTTTCATTGACATTTCATTCATTCATTGATAATTTAAATTTAGAAAACTATGTGCTGTAAAAAATACATTTCCGGAAAATGTATTTTTAAAGGTTTTTGTTAAAAAAATATATTTTTGAAGAAGTTGTTTTACGAAAAAATTTACTTAATTTAAAATCAAAAAAGATATTTGTTGAAAAAAGAAATAGCTAAACGAGTTTTGGTCATCTTAGCTAACACGCGACAGGACAAATTGTTTGATTAATATGGATGTGTGTGTAGCATTTTTTTTTATTTATGCCTTCTGCTCATTTGGGGGATTTACGAGTACTGTAAAACCAATTTTGCAATTTTTTTTAAAGCACTTTTCAAAAATACATTTTTTCAGTGAACATCTTTTTCGAAATTAAATTTTTTCGGATAGTATTACTTTTTTCAAGAACCGGTTTTTTTGAAAAAGTAACGTACCAAACCTAAGGAATCCTGATCAAACCCAAAAAAGGTTTATATTTTCGAAAAATCTACTTACCTGTTTTAAAAATTATTTGTTTGGAGACATTTTTGAAAAAATGTATTTTCGAATCTGGAGAAAATTTTTTCAAAATATTTTATAAATCGGTTTTCTCAAAGCACCTCTGAAAAGAGGTCAAGACATTTTTGAAAAAATGTAGGTTTGAAATATGTTTTCGAGAAAATGTTTTTGGAAAATGTCGTTTGCTAGGGTGCATGTCAATTTTCGTCATCACTATACAAAATTCTCCTGTCTTTCCTGTGAAGTGAGATCGTAGCGACTCCCTAAAAAAACTTGATTTAGCAAATGGTTACTGTTTTATAATCGTCACGAAGAACTCTTTTCTAGAAATGGAAAGAAATGGCGGTACTAGACGGAACATTGTTTATAAGTCTAGCAAACGTAAAAATAAAGATAAATTTACGACAAAAAAGTATTTTAGGAAACTTATTAGTACTCCTCCATAACTTAAAAATATTTTACAAAACAACAGCATACCTGATGTTACACTCTTCATGCTAAAAATGTTGAGACATGTGTTAGATATTCTACAGCACTAGAACAAACCTAGTTATCCCGACAAAAATTCGGATACGACTAACTCGTGACGGGGTACGAAAGAGAAGTGGCAACTTTTTGTGTGCGCCAAGGTTCTTGTGTTGCGTTCATGAAAGAAATTCTTGCGGAGTGTTACGAATCAGTTGTCAGACAATACGTACTAGGTACTTTGGCTTATTTTTTAGCGTATCGCATAATCCAATTTTGTCGTCTTAAATTGGGGATCTGGCGCTATCGCTGCCTGCTGGAAGCAGCCTTGTTGCATCTCTTCATCGTCTAATGCGGATACAAAGTTTTCTAGAATTTTATTACGATATAGCGCCGAATTGAGTGTCCCTTCAAAAAATCTGACCAATTACCCCTCGTTTTGATATAGCCGCCCACAGGTTAACTTTCTGTGAATGCAGAGGCTTCTCTATAAAGAAATGTGGATTTTCAAAACTCCACATTTGCATTCGTTGAAAATTTACATAACCAGAGAGGTAAAACCATGTCTCGTCAGTAAAAAAGGTTTTTAAAATATGTTTTCATTATTATGCAAATTACACATAAACCAGTCTAAAAATTGTATTCGCGGCGGCTTGTCGTTTGCTAACAATTCCTGAACTGAGCTTAGACAATAAGGGTACATATGCAGGTCACGTTTCAAGATTGTATTGCAGGTTCCGTAGAATACATTTACTTGCTGGCTTAAACGCCGAATAGGAGTTTGTGGGTGTTTATCAACAATTTGCCTCAATTTTTCTGCTTTTGTGCAGTGCGAACTTTGGATCTCCCATTGTTTTTCTTTCTATTCACACTTCCTGTTTCTCTAAACAAAGCCACAGATCTAGTCAAAATTTGGCAAACTGGTCGAAATCCATGACTATGTGTGGAAATTCTGTTTAAAGATCCTGAATGGCGAGTATTGAATAAACCGACTGGCCATCAACTCTTCCACCATTTCTAAAGTAACTTTCGATCATAAAAGCTTTTTGTTCTGGCGTCATTACCATATTTAATTTTCTTAAAAATATAAACTTCAGAACCTGACAGTTCCATTTCTCATTCACCTATTCCTGGTGTGTTATCTGTGATTGATTCGACGGCATACCTTAAGGACGTTTTTTTTTTATCTTCCGTCATTTGTAGTATTTTCAACGGCCGCAATTTTATTTTTAAGGTTATCTATACATTTCTTATTTATTTCGTTTGGGAAATTGTTACATGTATTATGCTTTTAAGTAAAACCATTCTCTTTTTTCGAAATCGGCCTGTGTGCCTTAAATTTAGATGGATTTTTGTGCAAGTAGCATTAGCTTTAAAATGGCGGGTCGGTATATAGTGAATCATGCAATTGTGGTAAACAGTGAATCTTGTTTCACTGTATATTTTTGCCTTTATATCCAAAAATGTTATTGAAAACTTAATTTTTTAAGTGTTTTATATTATTTTTTAGAATTCCGCGTAAAAAGTTCTGGATAATCGAAATAAATCTCTATACTTCTACATAAGTTTTCTGAGAAAGGCAGGAACATCTAACCAATTTCGTATGCCAGATAATCCAAATCTTGTTTTAGTTAAGGGCTGCGATGGAAAGTTTATATTGCCAAACCCAATTGCTTGCGGAACTACACTAATGCAAAAGTCATATTTCTGTTTCGCTCTTGATTTATCTTTACTGAATATTCGTTAAAATGTTTAAGACACTCTTCTACTATTTAAATAAAACTAACAGACACCATTTTTTTCTTAATAATTTACCATTATTATAATTTTTTAAAATAGCTGAAAATGCTGAACATTTCAGTTTAAGTTGCTGCTTAAACCATAAAAATGTTATTTTTATTTTGGGAAAGTTCATTGATATGTTTGTTGCTTACGCAAATAATTGATTTTAGGGTTGCCTAAGTACTAGCTGCTTTTTACTTAAAGACTGACATTATTGACATTGATGCCAAAATAAATTAAAAAAATAGTTTATTACCTAATTTGATTTTATTGGATGCTTTTTGGGTGATCAACCACTGTTCCGTCTATTGAGCCACTCTATACTTGCATGTGATTCACTGTGTCCACCATGGTGTACACAGTAGCTAAAGAGGTTTTCTTTTTAAAACGGCTTCTACCTTTTAATTCTTTATCATTAGATAGAAGAGTCATACCTACAACTTTCGTGTATGAACTGAACAATATTATTTTTTATGGCAAATTTATTTTATAGAATAAATATCCCTTAAGGAATGTAATGAAAATAACATGATCCACTGTTCCCACATCGACTCTACAGTATGCAACTGCAGTCTTTTTTTATTAAAATTACAACTGCTTGCGTTTTCAAGCATGTCTCATAACTGCTGCATAAATTAATTTACTTATGTTATTGAGTTCCGTTATTTAATTAATGATGGACTAAATACTAATTTGAAATTATTACTGTTCTGCATGAAAATCCCCCTGTGAAACTAATGAATTTTTGTTTATCAGAAAGAGACTACCCGACATTTTGATTAAAATAATAATAATAATAATAATAATTATAATGATAATAACAATAGTAATAATAATCGTCTTTATTCAAACTCAGGTTACAGTATACTTAATTAAATTTTTGACCCAAATGGGCGATTTTATGTTATTCTTACATTTAATCGAGATAATACTACCAACGACCATGAGTTTATCAGCAAGGGCAGACGAACTATTCATTCACTATTAGCCTTTTGTTCTGTTTCATATGTTGGACATGTGAAGGACAGAAAGAGGGGAGAAATAACGCGCTAAACATCGGCTTCTTCGCGCCATCGCTATCTTTCCGAGCGGTCTATATTCAAGCGACACTACCTGTAAAAAGGCTGTTCCTGAAGGAAGGATTACAATTTTCCACATATGTGACACTAACGCACCAATTTCCAGAGTTTATGGATAGAATCTTAAAAAAAAACTGAAAATTTCACAACAATACCTAATTTTCACTGCTAGGAAAACCTGTACACAAGAACGTACTAAGCCCCTACAGCTGTTCTATGAGTGACCAGGACTAGAGAAAGAAAGCTGAATAAAAAATAATGACGAGAAAACCGCGGGAAATTTAAACCAGTTATCAAACCAAGACAATCTCGCCCAAAATACAAACATTGAGCAAGTGGGGACAATTATTTATAACATAATTCCACCCGATGCATGTAGCAAACGCCACTAACGAAAATTTTAATTTAATTTTTTTTCAGGTCCTTATCTCTACAATTTATTTCACAAATGGAGAGAAAATTATCTTAAGGAAGTGTTTACTAATAACGGCAATCTGCTTAACAAGTTGACAAACTTGATTTGAGCATAAACTTATAATCAATACCCAGGCGTTTAAGAACAGAGTTAAGTGCTTGTATAATAAATATGTGCTGTATTATTTAGTCGATACCTTGAGCATTTTATGTTAGAAGAAGTTATAATTTAAAGATTTATTAATTCCTAAGTTAGTTTGTAGGCTTTAAAAGTTACCCAGTAATGCGTTCATTCTGGGAAGTAATTCAAGTTTTGGTTTAATTAAAAATTCTTGTAAGAGTTTTTAAATATTCAAAAGATGAATGATGACATTCTCTCTATGAACCGGATCTTGATAGAACATAGTGATAATAACAGATAATAGAACAGTTTTTACCACAGAGTTCCCTTAAAATACATAATAAAATGGCTTGACTGGCTTTTATCTAATATATTTTGGACTTGCTAGAGATTTTCCAACTATGCTTAGTGTTAGAGAAATATTCGTATAAAAAATAAATAAAATTGCCACGTCACTAAAATAGAATTAAGTTGGCAGTAATACAATTTTCTTTTTCTTCTTCCTCTTCTTCTTGGAATCTATCTTGCTATTCTGAAATTGGTTGGACTTGAACTGTCTAGAACCGAGATAAGGAAAATTCTTTTTCATTTACCTTTTGCTTTTGCATTCTCCTTTCTGCTCCTGCTCCTCCACTGAACTTCATATGTTCAGTTCTTTTTCTACTGGTTTTTCCATTTAAGAAGGATCTCTTCCTTACTAAAATATCATCCGCAAACATGATGCACCAGGTGGATTCATCTCCTACTCCGTGACTTATCACATCCATTACAAAAAAAAGCTGTATTCTTTTAAAAAGTTCGATTGCCTCCAGTTGATCGTGATTAATTAGACAAATTTGTAATTAAAAAGGACAATAACTGATCACATGTTAAATTCCGACATATCGTTCTGGTCTTCAGTGCATGGTCCTTTTTGGATTCTTTCTATTTTACATTGATATGATGTGTAATTAAAAGGAAAACGTATCAAAAACTGTCAAAACCCCCACCCTACAAATCCAATATAAAAGTGGATAAACTAAACATCGAATTTCAATATTCACTTTTGTCAGTTATCTACAAAATGAAACTAGTCATAGAACCTTGAAAAAAAAGTGATCACATTCACTTGTGTCACTTTGATTAGTGAAATCTCTCCCGAACGAATACAGCTAAAGTTCAATAAATAAAAAATTTCAATAACAATAGCGACAAGGATCCTTTGTGAATACCTCACGAATAGGCTGCTTACTGTTATCGGAGTTAAACATGACATCGAACGTAGATAACGCCTAAACGAAGGGTCCTGTCTACTGACTGAAAATGTTGATAATAAATAATATAAATTTAACATGTACAATTAGACTAACGAGTAATTTTATTCTAATAAAATCTTAAAATCTATCAATTCTAAAAAATCTTAGTTTGTTGAGCTTTACCCATTGGTATGCCTCATATTTTCCTAAACAGCTAGATTCACACAATAGCGCTTTTAACGCGAACTTTACTCTGCTCTTACACTAGCACTATTTACACTAACTCAAAAGGTTTTGTTCTTTTAAGTCTCCTCACTATTCTAGTACGATCCGGGAGTTGGATGGCCTCGACATTGACATGGTTATGAAGTCTGCGTTCGTGCTTCTTCGCAGATTCTTTGATTACGTCTGCGA
This sequence comes from Philopedon plagiatum, assembly GCA_963971165.1. NCBI lineage: Eukaryota > Metazoa > Arthropoda > Insecta > Coleoptera > Curculionidae > Philopedon > Philopedon plagiatum. The sequence continues at coordinate 100,539,280 of OZ020192.1, read as the reverse complement.
CCATCTCCACCCCTAGGTCCCTGCAGATCACTATTTCTTATGTACCAAGATGCATTAACAATGCCCTTTAGTACTTTGTTTTGAAATCTTTGTATTATTTGGATATTAATTTCGTTGGCACACCCCCAGAGTTGTATTCCATATGCCCATATATGCTTTAGTACTTGCCTGTATAACATTATTTTATTTTGTATTGACAGTTTATAGCCTCTGCCGAGAAGCTAATGTAATTTTCTGTATTTCTGGTTCAGCTCTTCCTTTTTCTTTTTGATGTGTTCTTTCCAGCTAAGTGTGATATCTAGATTCATGCCTAGATATTTGTCTGTATGGGCATATGGTAACGTTGTTGTTTAATATAATTGGTGATTTATTTAATGGTATTATGCATATTTCTTTTATTATAGGATTAATCATTTTTAGCAAAGGCTACTCATACTGTTTTTATATTACTGGTAGTATGAATATAATATAACAACCACAAAAAAAGAAGAAAATAACCATACTCTATTAATGTTATAATTTTGTTGCAGGTAGAGGATTTTATTGTTTTTCATCTTCTTGTGCTGTTTCTTTGTTTCGTCTTTTCTGTATTTGCTCATAATTCGGATTAGCCGCCTTCACAATGGCCTGTCCTTAGTTTGCTAAAGCGCTCTTCTGAAATAACTCGTGCGTTGTATGTAATACCATTTTTGAACACTTCTACCTCATTACCACCACCCTTTTACGGTAAGTATATAAACCTGTTTCTTCCTTAATGTCCTCTTTAAGCTCCTCTTCAAACAATGCAAAAAGGGTTCGAGTTTTTGTTATTCTAGGACTAGTTCCACAAAAGTTCACAATTTACATCAAACTTATATGTAAATGTTTCTACGGAGTCCTAGAATTAGTTTAGAACAAGCTGAGGTACAAAACTTAGACCAAAAACATATTTATTAAAGAAATCAAGATGTTATTTCAAATTCAGACTTATTAATTAATAATTTTATAGCTTCTGTTGTCCATAGAAACTTGGCAGTTGCCATTTTTTTTACGTCAAAAAACTGTGATCATATATTGCGAATGTCTTATCTATGATGACAGAAATATTATGTAGAAAAATGTTATAAACGTTGATCAATTATATTGTAATATTTCTTTGATCACAAAAATTTTATGTATATCTATGATAGTCGAATATCGGCCTGAAACAAAACTTAATCATTGGCAGTTTTGAAGTTATGATAAGAAGCAATTTATATGTTTCACTAAAAAGTCAGGAAAAGTTATTGGATTCTGAAAGTTGTAATCCTTAAGAGAGGGAACTAAATCAAATAAAATATAGTATCGATATTAAAACAAGAAAAATACTTCTTTTCTCTCAATATTTGTAATCGCAAATCACAGCACGGACATATTGTGCACGGAAGACCAAGCGAACATCTTTTTCAACATTAATAAAGTTAGATTCTCATTACAGAACTTCATAAGCAACAATGTCACATTTCCGTAGTACATCGTATTCCAAACATGCAACTAACTTTTTCTAGATAAAAATATTTCAAGCAATTCACTTTACTTCATGAAATATAATGTTAAAAGGAAAAATTAATAAAACATTATGTCTTAAAGCTACACTATTTCCACCTAAATGGTGTAAGTTAAAACAGACTGGAATTAAGGTTACAAAACTACATGCAATTTTTTAAAAGCAAGACAATATAATATTTTCTGGCACTGTGTTACAGAGTTTATGAAATTTTTAAAAAATGTTTCTGTTTAAAACAACTTTATTAAAAACATTCCGATAATAAAACTGTACGAGTATAATAAATATAATAATAAAATAGAACTGTCAATTCTGAAGTTTTTATTTTTAAGAAAATTAGATTACTGTCACCTTTCAAGAGTAATCATTATTGAAGACATGTGTGATTGATTCCACGGCATACTTTGAGGACGTTTTTTTTTATCGTACGTTACTTGCATGTGCGCATGTGCATGCGTTCATAAACATTAAATAATAATAAAATTACTATGGATAATGTGTTTTTATTTTATCTACCTTTTTTGGTGAAAAACGTTGACAGGAAGGTTCTAAGGAAAACATAAATGGTCACGTTAAGCATACTCGTACTGGCATACCCCAAGATTCGGATTTAGAACCAAACCTATTTCTTTTTGACATTAATAACCTGCTCTCCAATCCCATTTTCAGTTACGTTAACGATACTATTCACTTCAACATTCATTTTCCCAGACAAGTCTCGAATCAACTGCTGGATAATGGACGCAGATCTATGCACCTATCTCTTTCCCAAGATATTCAATTAATTTTAGTCCGGAGCGCCAGAAACCTTGTTCAGATCAACATCTCCAAAACCCAGTCTTGCTCCCTGTCGCGCAAAAAATCCGGCAACACTTGCCCCATCTACATGAATACCCAAGCCCCACACAACAATAAAATTTTCGATCTTGTTGGCATCGCTTTCGAACACGATCTCAGCTGAAACAAAACACATTACTTCAGTAGCTACATCAGCAAATCAGAAAATACTTCTCCCCCTCCACTCTTCATGTTTCCCAAATAATACCTAACCTAGATTACTGTTCCCACATCCGGAAAGCGTAATTTTAAAAAACACAAAAAATAACCGCTATATTTTTAGCAATAAATACAAATATACTATAAAATACCTCCGCTTTATTGCTATGAAGTGTGTCTGTTGACAGGGAAACAAAATTTTTGTTTAAAATACCCGCATCGCCAATGTACTTGTAATACAATGTAATTTTAAGTCGACTCGCATAACATGTTTAATTTTGGTCGCATATGACCCTTGAGTAAGAATATGACAAAGGTTCTTTATAATAAAACTCGGGATATAATATCTATTTACCTTACAGGATCCGAAACACCCGTGGCTATTTTCTTTTGTCTCTTTCCTTCGACGACTTGCAATATAAATACTTTATGTTTATTTAAACTCTTTGATTCGTTTACATTAGCAGTAATAAGTTTGTTCCTACGATGTAAGGGTAACTTTAGTATCGGTATTTTGTTTTGCTCAATACTTATCTTGACCTATTATTTATTTGATAGATTATGATGTCTTAACACTTTAGCGTAATCATTGTTTCTTAAAATGTCTAAACAAATAGTGCATGCAATGATATTATTTAGTTAAATTATGTAATACACAAAATATGTACACAATTTATATAACACAAATTACTCATCTAGTAGAATTTCTGCAGAATTGTATTCACAAGAATTTACATTTCTATGAGTGTATGTTTGCATCTTGAGCATACTTTCCCTCTTCAATTTTGTGGAATTGAAAACAGGATTACTGAATCAGATGTAAAGCTTTACACACTGATAAGAAGTAGTAGTAGACTCTAGAACACGCAAAATAATAAATTCAATTTATTAACCGTAAGGAATTCTCGTGTTGTTTGATTGTGCTTTTTTGATTTGGCAAACTGATCAGATTTGTATATTTATATATTATTTATATATTATTTGTGCATTATACTTGCTTATATTTATTAAATTGTAATAATTCGTTTAACCAACATTTTTGGAAATGTGTAACATCATATTAAAGAAATCAGTTTCTTGGGTACACAACTATGCCAAAATTTCGAAAATCTCTTCAAATTCATGCGAGTGACAAGAGCCGATTGACATTTTGTGTTCTAATTTGCGATTTAGTTTTAAATATTGTTAAGATATTGTACTTATTCTACCTTAAAGTAGTTTATTACGTAATAAGTCTAGCAATTAAATAATATTAATAATAGTCTATTCTGCTTTTCCCTTTCTAAAATCTGGTATATTAACTAATTTGTTTTTGATTTATTTTTTTATTTCTACAATTAAAATGTATGCTTTGCCTTATGCAGGATGCCCAAAATGTATAAAACGATCATTCTTTAGCCATTATAAGGAGTTACAGAAAAATTAACTTAAATAAACATTTTTTAGTCTAATAAAGCGGATATTATGACAATGTTAATTTATTTTAGCTGTCAATTTAAGGTAACGACGTCATACAATGGTAAAATAGCCACATTTTGTTCTACTTCTATTATAGAAAATTGACATTTCGAGCATTGGTTTCTAGATCGAAATATCATGTTTTTTATTGTACCTAGGTGATGTTGTCTCAGCGTTTCCATGACAATTTAATGGCGGCTCGAGGTGCTTTTGTACGAAGTATTTTTATTTTATTTAAAAACAATCACGCACCTACACGTGTGAATAAAAACAGATAGTTTAGCAAAATTAAAAAAAAACTTTAATTAAAAACACATAGATATTATGCCAATGAGCGAAAATTGATATTGACCATGGATTTATTAAGAAAGAATTCGATGTCCGTATACTGTGAGCGTATCGAACGTGAAGCCTTATATTTGTTATTTGCTATGAAAACATTTCCCCCAGGAGATTAGTTTACGAACTATGTAATTGAATCAAGAATGGTAGTAGAAAGAGATAAAATAGCATTGGGGTGTTGGAGCTCAGAGGTGTTGCTGTCTGTGCTGGTTGCTTAGGATAACGACTGAACCTCGGTCTGAACACTCGGTTATACGTACGTCTTTATCTAATGAAATAGGAAAGAAAAAGTGCGATTTATAGATTTATAAATGACTCGGAACGACTTTAAATAAACACCTTTAGAAATAACATAACCTATAAATAATAAAACCCTTTTCACTTAAATTTCTTATTATTTAGCAGAAAAATAAAATATTTTAGGGCTTTTATTACCTTTAGTAAATCTTGTACGTATCTTCTAACGTATTTTTTGTACAAAAATACAAGGTAAAATAAGATATGGCCAATGTTTACAAATTGTGTTTACAGTGTCGTTTAGAATGGTTTGTTTTGGCTTCAACGAATGTTAAATCATCCCGTATCCATTCTTAATAAATCCATGATATTGACAGTGCAATTTGTGCAATTTGTCATAAGAAATATATTTAGGAGAAAAAGGGTAATTAAAAAATTTATTGTGTTTTTCGTCTACAGTCGTAGAAAAAATAATGTGTACATACGTTTCGAAAGTGCTTTCGAATATGTATACAAATAACTATTTCTTGATTTCGGTAGATCATATAGCTGTCTAAACAATCCTATACAATTGATTCCTTTGATTAGAACATTTCTGAGAGGAAAATGCCAAAAATTCAACAATTAATTGTAATAAAAAATTCGTGTTTACGTAAAGACTAAATTGCAACAAGAAAATTTTTGATATTTTTGGCATTAATATTGAGTTGTCATGTAAAATTAAAAGTAATATGAAGATATTTTAACAAAAAAGAGTACCACACCAATTGAGATTAAAAATATTTTATACTTTTTGATATTTTTCTCAAAAATTTTCGTATCTAAGATACCAAAAATTGTATGCGGTTATTTAGACAGCTAAACGATCTACCGAAATTAAGAGGAAATGTATGTTACCATATGACAAAAAATTATTACGGCATCACTGTAAACTAGAAGCTGAAAAAATGTGTTGACTTCGAAACAAGCTTTTTATTAAACCCAGAATCTTTTTAAAGTTTTCTATTTTGTAACGCCTAATAAAGACTGTGTAGAACCATTGTTCTGTATATTTTGGACAGCCTGTAAAATGATTATATTTTTACAATACTACAACTAGAGGACGGAATATATGCAGAATGCATATATATATATATATATATATATATATATATATATATATATATATATATATATATATATATATATATATATATATATATATATATATATATATATATATATATATATATATATATATATATATATATATAGATATATATATATATATATATATATATATATATATATATATATATATATATACAGGGTGTCTAAAATAGGTGATACCACTATTGCTATCTCCGAAACGGTAAAAGATACGAGGTCAGTTAAATTAGGGAAATTGTGCCATTTTCAGTCCCTATTCATATTCCGCTTACGGAGTTGCCAAATTCTCTATAGTTTCGTATCTACAGGGGATTTTTTAAAAATAGTCAAAAATTTAATTCTTAAATATCTCGAAAATTATTATAGTTAGAAAAAAATTGTTTTAACAAAAATCACACGATTTTTTATCTTCTATAAAGTAACGTTATTGTTTTGTTTATACCATCTGTTTTTATTGAGTTACTGATACTAACTTGTTTTTTTCAAATACGGACCTGGACTTTTTGCTCCATTTTTTGAAAGAACACTTTATACCCTTTACAACTGTGTATAACTTGAAAATATTTTCCGACGTTTTGATCACGACTAGTAACATCATCAGAATGTTCTGACAATACGGACCTGGAATCTTCCATGTTAAGGCACAATTCACAACCTATCGCTATGGCTTGTGGTTGTGAAATGGAGCATTTACTTGAAAAATGTCAGGTCCGTACTGGTAGAATATCCTGATGATGCTATTCTTCACCAAAACGTCGAAAACCATAATCAGGTGATACACAGATGTAAAGGGTATGAAATATTCTTTCCAAAAATGCAGCAAAAAGTCCAGGTACGTATTTGAAAAAAGCAAGTTAGTATCAGTAACTCAATAAAAACAAATGGCATAAACAAAACAATAACATCGCTTGAGAGAACGTAAAAAATCGTGTGATTTTTGTTAAAACAATTTTTTTCTAACTATAATAGGTTTCGAGATATTTAAGAATTAAATATTTGACTATTTTTAAAAAATCCCCTGTAGATAAGAAACTATAGAGAATTTGGCAACTTCGTAAACGAAATATGAGTAAGGACTAAAAATGGCACATTTTCTCTAATTTAACCGACCTCGTATCTTTTACCGTTTCGTAGATAGCAATAGTGGTATCACCTATTTTAGACACCCTGTATATATATATATATATATATATATATATATATATATATATATATATATATATATATATATATATATATATATATATATATATATATATATATATATATATATATATATTAGGGTGGGCCGTTCTTGTATAACAAATTTTAATTTTTTCAAATTTCAAAATCCAATAGGGTGGAAAATATGCGTATTGGAGTAGAAAAGAACACCTATATTTTGTTTAATTTTTTTTATGAAGTCTTGTGCCCTCTACAGGAACTTAAATTTGAAATTTTGTGAAAAAATCTGAAAGACTTGCAATAAAACACCACAGCCTATAAGAAACAATTTATTAGCAATTTATTGGCAAATCCAAGCAAGATTTGAAATGAAATAAACAAGTTTTGGAATAAAAAAAATTATTTATGTAAATACTGACACATATTTTAAGCTACTTTATATTCACTTTTGTGCTGGAAGCTTGGCATAATTTCACGTGATTTAACTCTTACACGAATAAATCCATCTCGAGCCTTTTCGCCTATCACGGAACTTGATGCCTCTGTGGTAAGTTTCACACACCGCTCCACGGCCTGTGTGTGACATGGAAAGCGAGGAAATTCCAGAAAACACTCGTTAACATTATCAATAAATGTTTTGAGCTCTTTGTCGGTGACATTGGCTAAAACTGGGGGTGGTGTAACCCTAACTTCCATCCAGTTTATCAGTTCCGTGTAATCAGATGCCTCAAAATTTATATTTGGAATGGTAAACTCTCGAACACTTACAGAACTTGGTACACTTCTAGCTTTTAATGTGCGACTTTGCTATCATCGGATATCATGCTTAGCAAAATGTTTTTTGGATGAGCGAAGTACGCGTTACGTTGTATTACATCAGGATCTATTATTTTTTTCAAATCTTCACTTACATAGCGGGAATGTTTTACGAGTTCAAAAACGTGCCGACCACCGTCTTTGCATGAGGGATGAGCTTTTATAGAAAACCACATCGGCGCATATACTTTAATGACGAAATTTACCAGAATTATTAGGTTTTCTGATGGGGCTTGACAACTAATGTATAGTCGAAGCAATCGATTTGCCTTTGTAAGCCATCGCGCATGTGACAGTTTTCCAGGCTGCGAATTAGCTAATGCTGATGAACAGTGTCCAGAGAAAATAGCCTGGCATATTTTGCACAAATATCTCTGGTCCGTGCTAAGATCGTCTGAATTTACTTCTGGCAATATCCCAGGAATTGGAATAAAGTCTACAACAGGTCGTGTCTCACAGTTTTCAAGCATCTTTCCGATAGGTCCTACATTTTGGTTTGGTCCTGTAGTTCGCCCGTCTAAACGCTCAAATAAATGCCTTAGGGGTAGCTCATTGGCATGTAGCTGACAAATAAACCATTGAACTGGCCGTTTTATCTATAATTCTAAATATCTTACGGCTCCATTTTTACAGCCAGTGTTTATGACAGTGCCATCACAACCAATGGCACAAAGTTGATCAAAGCTTATATTATTTGTTGCACCAAAATTATAAATACTCATTGCAATATTTTTTCCTGTACCAGAAGTTGGTGAAACGTGTCCTACATAAAATGACCCCGGTTCTTCTATTATTGAAACATGTTCTTCTGAAATAGTTCTGCGATGAAAACGATCTTCTTTTTTTACCCCATACAAAGTTTTATCTTTCCTCCCATCAAAGTAAATGCTTTTTAAGTAGGTCTTAGTATCACTACTTTCTTTTATTAGCAGACTACGACATTTTTCACGAGCTCTCCGAACCTTATTTTTATCGATCGCATTTGTTAAGTTTTCTTTTGTCACAATCCCAATGTCTTATAAAACTGACGATGCTATTGCCGCCGCAGATCTGTCTGATATTCCAAACTGATCACAAACTTTTGCTAGTGTTGGGAATTTAAGTTTGTTTCTGGACATTGTAAACGTCGAACACAAAGAGGATGTACTGGGACTTGTAATATCTTCTTTATTATCTACTTTAGGCGCAGACGAAGACACTTCTCGGGTATTTAATTTCAATGTTTTTTCACAAATATTTAATTTTGAATTAACCTTTCTTTCCGTTTCATTTTGTTTCCTTTCTTGATACTTTAAAAGTTTTTGTGTCTCTACAAAATCAACTGATCCAACAAACATTTTTCTATTAAGTCTTTGATCTTCCAAAAAAGCTTGTTCTTTAACTGGAACCTTACGCAATTTTTCACACGAAACAAGAAGAAATAGGTTTGCATTTGCAGGAGGATACATCGAACAATGTTGTTTCGCATTTTGACCAAAAATTGTGTAACTTTTAATTCGAATTGCTTATTACGCTTAATTTTAGGAAATCTTACCAACTTTAAGTACTCATCATGGTATTTTCGAACTAGCTGCCCGATTTGTTCAGGTGAAACTGTTGGGATTGATGCATTTTTCCAAATTTCTTGTATTTTTAAAATCACAATTTTTGAAATGTCGAAAAAGTTTGGTTCTTTACCGGAATGTTTATATTTAAGTTCATATCTTACAAACAAATAAAACTTTAAAACATCTTTAATGGTTGGTAACACTCTGCAGTTTAACTCAGTTGGACGTCCCAACAAAAAACATTCCACTTTTTTTCTAGTCACCACACCGTTATTTTGATTCATGTTGAATTTAGTAACAAAGACGCAAGAAAAGATAAAAAAAGTAACATAATTTATCAAATACCGTGCAACAACTGTGAAGGTGTATACATCGGTCAAAACGAGCCAACTTTTAAAATATAGATTAAATGGACACAAATACGATAAGAAAAACAAAACTGCACTTACCAACCATATGCTAGAAAAACAACACACATTCAATTATGAAAAATCTTACGTACAGAAAATCACACAAAAAACGAGAATTCTATGAAATGATAGAAATTCAAAAAAAATCAAAACAGTATAAACTCCAAAACCGATACAAAACACCTAAGCAAAATCTATCACAACATAATAAAATAATCAAAAAATGCCAGTAATTAGCAATTAAAATTCTGAAGGAAAAAATGTTAATCAATAATATAATAAAAAGAATATATAAAAATAAAAAAATAATACAACAAAAAGCAAATTCCATTGCCAATTTCTTTGTCGGTTCGTGTTCTCAGTTCTGCAATGAACCCAAATGGTGCTTGACGTGGCGTTTTTAGATAAATGTTGTTAATAAATTGAATGTTTTTAAATGTGATTATGTCCATGTCACTGTCTTTTGTAAACATAATTGTTCTCTACCAGTGCACCGCTGAAGGTTTCGTTCGAAGGTAGGATAATTTTGATTTTTAATTATAACACAAAAATATTAGTAATAGAACGGTTTTTAGCTCTTAAGAAGATTTCTGATGAAGGTCAAAAATATGACCGAAACGTCAAATAAATGTGAATAACAACCCACAAAACTGTTATAATTTTTTCCCCGGGATCCAAAAACGCAATAACCTTCAAATAAATATATATATATATATATATATATATATATATATATATATATATATATATATATATATATATATATATATATATATATACATATATATGTATAATATATATTTTTTTTTATAGGAAGTTTTCTTGGGTATAGCCTATTGTGTAAACCACATAAAATTTTAAAATTTATTTAAAAACACACAACGTTTCGCACATTGTACAATATTGTGCTTCTTCAGGCTTCTTAACCACTACAAATAAATTAGACAGATTAAAACAAAATAACAGTACAAACATGCTATTTACAAAATATCAGTTTCATCTTATATTTTATACAAAATTTCACAAATCTCAACGGTGACATACCTTGGAAAGTGTGCATTTATACGATGTTCGTCAAGGAATGAAGAATGTTTTATCTTGGTACACATATTTTCGATAACCTTTTTGGATTTAACAAAAACATACAAATAATTGTTTTTGCTTAGGTAAGCGTGGGAATATACAGGTTGTGGTTATATGGTAGTTAAGGAGGTAATTAATTTAGTGTAAAAGTAATTGTTTTTGTGTGTTAGGTGTGGGGGTGTGTATTATGTGTGACTGTAGTGGTTTTCCTTTAGTAATAATATTGAAAAATTATATATATATATATATATATATATATATATATATATATATATATATATATATATAGATATATATATATATATATAATATATATATATATATATATATATATATATATATATATATATATATATATATATATATATATATATATATATATATATATATATATATATATATAGATATATATATATATATATATATATATATATATATTATATATATATATATATATATATATATATATATATATATATATATATATACAGGGTGTTATGGAAATCATTTAATATATTGGAATGGGTAACTCCTGATATTGAATTCAGATTGAATAAAAATATTCATAAATGGTGTTTTCACTATTAAAAAAGGTAAATATCGGCCCTCGAAAAAAATTTTTTTAGTACCTGCGCGCCACTGTCATAAATACATGGCCATATAAAAACAGCAAGAAATGTCAGTTACAGAAAAAAAATTTTTTGTTTCGAAGTCAGGCGTTGCCAAATTTTTTTACCATATTTCTATGAATCAAGTTTGAAAACCTAATATCTTTGTTACCTTTAAAGAAAGAACTCCTAGTAACACTAATTTCAAAGAGCTAAAATATTACAACACAAAACAATACAGAGAACTGCTCTTCAAGTGAAGTGTAAAATGATAATCTTCAACTAAACGTACTTATTAGCACTGGAAGTGGAAACTTTCTTCTTCACTAAATAATATCCACAAATGTCCAGTGTTATCCTTATAGCACTGGAAACATTCTTTTTCACTAATTAATAAAGTTAATATACTTAATATACCTACTTATAATAATAAGTTACAAAACTGGATTAATGTGTAAGGAATGTAAACAAAGTGATGACATTCCCAAACCAGAGAAGTATATCGAAATTATGTATTTAAAGACTTTAGTGGACGAACTAAAGAGTAAAATTGAAATTCTTCAAGAAAACAATAAACTTCTTAAAGAAAAAAATGCTTACTTGGAAAAGAATATAGAAAATTTCGAAAATTCTAACCTAATAAAAAAAGTCGTAAAACCAAAAATTCCGTGGAATTAGCTGCGAAAGAAACAAAAGAAGCAGAAATTGGCATCGAACAAAACGACTTGAAATAAGGACCACAACAACAGTCTAGCGTGACTGCAAGCCATCCCAAGAAAAAAGAAGAAAATGACAGTGGCATTAACCCTACTTTCAGCCCCTTCAATCAAACCCTTTTATTTTCTTTGATTTTTCTATGCTTTCAACGAAGTTGAACAAAAACAAACAGAAGCTTACAGTAAAAAATAAAAGAAACAAGTGGACCCAAAACTGAGACCAAACTCAATCGAAGGCAAACAGAGGATGCAACCACCTTGAAAGCCGCTTCATCAGGTAGCTATTCTTGGTAATTTGTATCACGATTGTCTAATGACACAAAACCTGAGGATATTGGAAAATACCTAAAATTAAATTATAACATCGACTGTGAATGCGAACGGATAAAAACAAAGTGGAAGCAGAAATATAGTTCTTTTAAAATTGGTGTGCCCACGGATAAAAAATCTGTCATTTTGACAAAAATGTTTAGCCAGTTGGTATTCAAGTAAACAGTTTTTTAAACCTAACTAGGTTAGAACCTCAACAGGGGCGAAGCCTGGTGGTAGCAAATCGTCATGTATAAAACTGCTACATTACAATGTCCGCTCTGTGAAAAACAAGCTTCACGAGCTCGAGGCTGCCATTGCTGATTGTGACCTGGGAGTCTTATGTTTAACAGAACATTGGCTGGAACAGGAAGAAATAGATCCGCTGAGCCTGCTGGATTATGTTGTCAGCGCATCTACATCACGAAGTCAGTCACTTGGTGGTGGAACAGCTGCATCTGTCAAGTTTCTAGGGCTATACCTAGATAGGAAGCTGAAATGGGATGTTCATGTAGCTAATGTTTGTAAAAGACTTGGAAGTAGTGTATTTGTTTTACAAAATTTGAGTGAATGTGTTTCAATAAATACCCTGAGAACAGCATATCATGGAATTTTCCATAGTGTTATGACATATGACATTATCGCATGGGGACGGTCACCTCATGCACAAGAGTCTTTGGTCTCCAGCAAAAAGGCAGTCAGAATCATGGCAGGCTTAGGGTACAGGGAGGATTGTGGGAATGCCTTTGTTCAGTTGGGAGTTCTTACCCTTCCTTCGGCTTACATCCTGCAAACTTTCCTCTACATCAAAGAAAAGGATGACCTACTGTCTTACCAAGACATACATGACCATGACACTAGGAATAAGACCAACTACGTTCCACAACACTGCAGGTTGGGTAAATGTCAGGCTCGACCAGAATATTATGCAATAAAACTGTTTACTAAGTTACCCCAAAATGTTAAAGAGCTCTCTACTCAGCAGTTTAAAATGAAGGTGAAACAGTTCCTAATAAAACATGCTTTTTACATCACAAAACAGTACTTAGATTATAGTTGTAATATATTTTAATATTTTTATTTAGATTTTTTAATGTGTTTGTATTGTGTTCATTTCGATTTATAAATTTTAATGCATTGTATTGTCAGGAATGTTTTTATTATTGTCTAAATATGAAAATTATTTTATCTGTAATTGACGTGTGTAAACAATTTATTTGTAATAGCATGAATAAATGAATTTGAATAGAAAATTAAACTGTTTTAAACCACGATTGTATAGGGATATCCAAATAAAAGTGAACAGGCATATAACTTTTTTATTTTTAAAGATGGAAAAAAATGTTAAATATGAAAGCTTTGGGGATTTTTATAGATCATGCATATATCTTATCAGCAAAATAATCGAGCATCGGATAAAAAAAATCCAAAAATATGATAAAAATCATACCATCCAATTTAAAATAAGTGAGAAAATCAATGTTTTATACTATATTTCTTTTATTCGATACTCAATTGTTTTGCTGATAAGATATATGAATGATTCATAAAAATCCCCAAAGCTTTCATATTTAACATTTTTTCTCATTTTTAAAAATAAAAAAGTTATAAGGCCTGTTCACTTTTATTTGGATATCCCTGTACATATTACCACGTACACAGTATATTATCCAATTTGAATTTGTTGTAAAAATGCTAAAAATATATAAAATAATGCAAACAAGGGGCGCCATCAAGGAGGGGGCGGGGGGCAAAATGAAAATTGGAGAGCTTCCAACTATACGATGGTGGTTAAAACTTAAAATGGGCACCCCGTATATAAATATGTTTAAAGGCACAACTATAGAGATGGTAGTGACCAGTGGCATATGGTGAAATTTCTAAGTTGTATATATCTCTGTTCCTACGTACAGGACCGGTCCCAATTTTAATTGGTTTTAATTCCCACTGGGAATGTTTTTGTAAAGAAAAAAAAACGTTTTGAATTTGCGAAAAAAGTTGAATTTTGGCTTGAGTTTACCAGAACATTCCCAGTGGGCACACTATTAAAACCTCTAAATTTGGTCGGGTCCTGTAAATAGGAACAGAGATATACAACTTTGAAATTTCACCATACGCCACTGGTACTGACCTACGTTACTAGCCATTATATCTAGTTCACGATACACTTACAATGGTATGCTACGTTATGACGTCACTTCGAGGGAAAATTTTAAATTGACTAGGCGCTTACCTGAGCAAATGAAATATGACAATAATATTTTAATAAATGTCAACTCAACATACTATCCGACAATAAACTGACCTGTAATATTTGAATAAACGTCAACCCAATACACTACCCGACAATAAATTGACCTGTACATATGTACAAGGGGTGCAAGTGTCTAGTCAGTTGAGGATTTTCCCTCGAAGTGACGTCATATGTAGCATACTGTTGCAAGTGTATCGTGATCTAGTTTAATAAGAAGCATGAAAAGGTAGTAATAAAAAAATAATTCCTCTGTATCGATACACGATAGCTCAAGCTCCTGTTTTATAACAAACGACATAAAATTTTAATGTTTTATTTTAAAAAAATATCTAAACTCTAAAACTGTCTAGAAGACAAAAAATAAAATATAATCCATAGAGGAATGTAACAATAATCAAAATAAATAATTCTTTGAACAAAATTCAATATTTAAAGTAGTTAGTCGACTTATTTCTTTTAGGTATATGTCTTCTATATGTAACAATGGCAATTCTTTAAGCATACTTATATTGTTTCAATATAGTGTTTCTTTCTTCTAAAATGTTATTTTTTCTTTGTTTTTCCTGTAACTTTTTTTCTTTTATTTCCAGAAGTTTTTTATAGAAATCTTTTCTATCCTGTCTTATTTCCTTTAGAATATGTATATGTCCTTAACTCTTTATTCTTGTAACTAGTTTTTACTGACATTGTTTTTACAGATGCTACTTCCTTTGTCTTCTCAGTGGCATTTGCTTCCATTATAATATCCTGCATTATATTCTCCTTTTCCATGTTTGTGTCCACTAAACCAGTATTTTCCTTCTCAATTGCTGAATAAATCACGGTGTCTGAAGACAGCAATATAGCTGGATGTATTCCTTTTACCTAGAATTTTATCCATAATCTCTACATATTCAAAATCTTTCCTTCCTCGGCCTGTTATTGTTATCTATATATTTTTTGTACATTCTTTCTAAATGTTTCCACCGATTCTCACAATTTGCAGCAGTTATGTTTTGTTTTGTTTTGTACCGTAATTCTTTTGCTATTTCCTCAAACATTTTCTTAAGGTTTCTTATTTTTAAAGAACCAACTTGGTTCCTATAATCTTTATACAAATCCAAGAACATAAGTGTAGAATTGTGACTCCACTTATATGATTCTCCTTCATCTTGGGCTTGGGAAGGATTGGTTGAGGGCAATATTATAAACTCCGACATACCTAAAAAAGGAAATATTGCTCTATTCTACGGTAAAGTGAAAATCTGGCAAAAACTTACCTTCTTGTTCACACATTTTAATAAATATTTGCAAAACAAACAATCTACTAAAAATCTGACACATAAAAAAGTATGGTTAATGGTTAATTCTGCTTCCTTTCTTAAAATCGATGACGCCTTTTTTCTCTTTTTCGATATATGGGCTTAGCAGTTAACTATAGTGTTTCAAAGACAATAATACAAACAGGCCTTTTATTTTAAATTTTCGCGCCAAATAAAAGTACAGGAAGTGACAAAGAGACATGTTTCATGATGAAGGGAGATCGAAATAGAAGGATTTCTTGTCATCAAAGGTCCGTGCGCCATATTTAAGTTTGTCAACAGCACACAAGCCACACAATTGAATGTTTTAATTTTTTTTTTTCGTTTAAAGATTTAAATAATTTAATTTATTTTCACTACCTAGAAAATGGTCTTCGTCGATCCGTTGTTAACCAATATTTTGATCAGTTTTATCTAGTTTCTTTGAGTGAGTAGCGTAATAGGGTTGAAAACTAAATTTAATTTAAAACACTAATAATATTTACGTATTATATGGTAACGTTTGCCGGTGCAAATGTAATTTAGCGGATCTGGTTATACTTTTGAAGTAAGTACTAGGTATGTAGTTGTGCTCAATTCAATTAGTATTTTCGTTTTGATTTTTAACTTTTCCTTGGCAGAAAGTTTAAGCTAGTAAGAATAACGCTTATTTCATTAATAACGTAATATAGGGTGTCTTAAATATTACTTAAAACTAAGGTTACTGACAAAAATGATTGATTTCGCAGTGCCTTTTTACTATTTTTTTTAGTTTCTTCGTAGGAAGAGGTTAAAAAAAATTCTTAAATGTCTTAAATTACGCTTAAAAACAGAAAATAAATTCTCCTTAAAGATTTATACGTCTGACAACGTTTCAACAAATTCATTTGTTTAAAGTTTTTCGCGCGCAAATTTCCGTCAAGCGCCTTGTGTACGATCAGCCAGATGCGGCGAATATAGACTGGTTTTAGGGTATTTTTGAAAATTTTTAAAATGTTCGATTTAAGAAAAAAAAAGTATTAGATATGTCTGTAGACCATCCCAGGAGTCACCCATTCCAATATATTAAATGATTTCCATAACACCCTGTATATATATAGATATATATATATATATATATATATATATATATATATATATATATATATATATATATATATATTTATATATATATATATATATATATATATATATATATATATATATATATATATATATATATTTATATATATATATATATATATATATATATATATATATATATATATATATATATATATATATATAAAATTCTCGCTTCATCAAAGTTGAATTCGTGTTTTGTTTGTGACTCGTGTTTGTGTAACGCCGTTGACGCAAAAAAAAGGGGTCTTTTGGCTGAAGCCACAAATGGGTGTACTGGCTCTTGTTTGTGGTCCTTGTTAATTTTTCTCTTTTTTTAAGGTTACACCCGTAACTGCGTATGTGACGGGTACGTCTCGGCTTATGTTGAGAGGCACGGTCACATACGTGGGCCTGATGAAGCCAATGAGCAGAAACACGTGTCGTACGGGTTACCATTCTAACTTTTCATTTTGTTCTGTTCATTTAGCGGACATGCCCACAATAATTCTCCTCTTTATATATATGGGTCATTCCATGTCAACCGGATCAGCGCTGTCGCCAAAATTTGGAGCCACTTAAAAATACGTATAAGGGCTCAATTTGACGGTCGGACAATAAGCTTCAAAATGCCGTATGCGCTTTTGCAAAAATCAAGATGGCGACATCAATATGGCTGCCAAAACCTTGAAACTTTCGATCGATCAAGCGGATTAGGGCTGTCGTCAAAATTTTAGGTTATGAAACAATAGGTATAAGGGTTTAGTTTAGAGCTCAAACAAGAAACTACCTAGAGGTATAAACACTTTTGCAAAAATTAAGATGGTGGTGTCAATATGGCGGTTCTAATCATGTAATTTGCTAATGATGTATCAAAAAAGACAATCTCAGGTCCAATGAATGAGACAAGTGAATGTTAAACCGTTCACAAGTAGCAAGTGAGCTTACGGATCAAAAAACTGGTTGACGGAACTCAAATCATACAATGGCGGATCCAAGATGGCGGGCCTTCGACCAAAACCCGATAGAAATGGCATTAAAATCCCGAATTGGTTTAAAAATCAGTTGCTAAAGATATGAATCTGAAAAAAGTATAATTTATTTCCTATGTGTAAAATGGCGAATGCAAGATTGCGGACGTTTGCCAAAATGTAGAAGAACCTGCTGCTTAAATTACCAAATCTGACGCAAATGGATAGGAAAGGATTTGTAAAGGCGCATATGCGTAACCCAATTAATTTTGAACTTACAAAATGGTGGATCCAATATGGTGGACGTATATGAAAACCTCGAAATTAAATGCCGTTAAGGCCATCAAATTTGTCTAAAAATTGGTTGATAGCGATTTTTAAGGTAACGTAACTCTAAATTGGTGTAGCTCATTCCAAGCTATAAAGTCTAGGATCGAAGATTGCGGACATAACTGGAATTATCATTTAATGTCTTGTGGACTTGGATCTCTTCAAAAACAATTTTTTGAAGATTGACTGTTATCAACCGGTTAGGAATTTTAAATGTAATTAGTAGTAATCAACTATCTTTATTTTACAAAGAAAGTCTCAACGACTTGCATATTGCATAGTAATTACAGTTTTCTTTTTGCACCAGAGTACCTTTTTACCTCCAGTTTATTATCAGAAGTTGGAATAAATGCGAGGCTACTTTGTATGTTTATACTGCCCATTTAGTATTTTTCCTAATTTTGTATGATCTTGCGTCCACCATATTGGATCCACCATTTTGTAAGTTCAAAAGTAATTGGGTTACGCATATGCGCCTTTACAAATCCTTTCCAATCCATTTGCGTCAGATTTGGTAATTTAAGCAGCAGGTTCTTCTACATTTTGGCAAACGTCCGCCATCTTGCATTCACCATTTTACACTGTTTTCAGATTCAGATCCTTAGCAACTGATTTTTAAACCAATTCGGGTATTTTAATGCCATTTCTATCGGGTTTTGGCTGAAAGCCCGCCATCTTGGATCCGCCATTGTATGATTTGAGTTCCGTCAACCAGTTTTTTGATCCGTAAGCTCAATTGCTAGTTGTGAACGGTTTAACATTCACTTGTCTCATTCATTTGACCTGAGATTGTATTTTTTGATACATCTTTAGCAAATTACAAGATTAGAACCGCCATATTGACACCACCATCTTAATTGTGCAAAAGTGTTTATACCTCTTGGTGGTTTCTTGTTTGAGCTCTAAACTAAACCCTTATACCTATTGTTTCATAACCTACAATTTTCAATATATCAAATATTATGAATGTCCACTTTTGTTAGCATATCTAATATTCTGTGGGGTTTTGGGATTTCCCAGGCACCAATAAAGTACCAACAGTACAATAAAATTTTAAAGAAGGTCATAAAAAGGTTCCCAAATAATTTCTTAGAAGTTAGGTACCTGAACTACCGTAAGAATTCGTAAATATTTTGTTTGTTACAGCATATTTTTGGGGGTAAATTATCCAATGAATTTATACCTTGGCCCTATTCATTGCGTCCCAAACGCAGGTATTAAAGTATTTTTAAAAAACATATGCATATAGGTATAATATGTGCATATTTTGGATAAATTTAGATGCATATATTTCACCCTCTAGTCATAACTGATTGACCCTAATAAGGTAAAATATAGGGTATAGATCCAGATAGGGTTTCCATACATACACTCAAGCCTAAGAGAAATTGATTAAAAATGCAATCAGTTAGTTCAATCAATTTTGAATGAGGAAGTTTAATAGGTGGCATGTGAGTTTAATCACAGTTTTTTTGGTTTAATCAATGTGCAATGTTAATTTAACTAATCTGGTGTGGATCTAGATTTGGTCAAAGTTATATTGAATTTGCTATACCAAATCGTTAACACGACAATGTAATCATTACTACCTACAATAACGCAAAGGAATAAACCCTGCCCATAACTCTAACCAGTTGATTTTATACCTGAATTTTCGCGCATGTTCATTAACTCCATTATAGGAATTTTAATTATTAAACCAATGTCATCAAAAAAATGAATGACTGGCCACTAAAACATGTGCTAAAACATTAAAAAGCCAAGAATATAAAAATATCTAGATGTTATGAACCTTTGATAAAAAAATGGAAAATAATAATATATTTTAATTCATTAGAAAACTACCCTAATTGGTTGTTGAAATAGGTTAGGAATACATTTTTTAATATGATATGAACATTCTAAAAATATACTGAAATAATTCAAAAATGTTATAAGATTTAATCAAAAGGTTGAAAATAACTCCAAAATATCTTAAGATAGTTCCAGCATCCTTAGATTATATTGGCATGACAATACTTCATGATAGCCATTTACGTCATTTAGCAAATTGGCCTAAGACCCTGAGAAAATATCATTATTTCAGGTTAAATAATGAGAAAATAAAAATTATGCCCTGTTCAGTTTAATAAAAATATATAATGATTAAATTTAAAGATTCATTTAGTAATAATTTAAAATATTCAATGAATTGTAATGGCGGTGCACTCACCTTCTCAAAGGTTTCCCCAAGAAGATGTCTTCTCGAATTTTTAGTCTGCCTTTTCAGACGATTGGTCTCAAACGGAGAGGGACAGCAATTAGAATAAGACATCTATATTACCTATTAAATTGTAAGAATTAAGTCAAGAAATTGTTAAAGAAATATCGACATTTTCGATTAATTATAAGTTTATTCTTGGATGGCTTAATAGATAGCAGCCAAATAAGAATCGACCAAAAATGTAACGGAATAGGCTTTTATTTCGTTACACATCAGATTTCACAACTTTTGACGACCGAACAGTCACGAAAACTTCTCTCTCCGTTTGACCACGATGTTTCTGTTGGACTATGTTGTATTTGCTACCATATGCCCAGTATCAAAATTGCTTTGGATTTTATTTTGATTCAAAATCAATATCGTATCATATACCTAAATATAATGTAACAAATATAGCACCATATTAAAGAATATGATATGACCTTCGTGACTTTAACTTAAAACGTATATGTATATGCGATTACATAACATGCGACGCCAACTTACATTAATCCAACAACTTCTGTATTTTCTACGAAGTGCATCTTACTCAACAAGATTGGAGATGACTTTAATCAAGTCTTCGTATAATTATTGTATTTCTCCCATCTCCCATGAGATTGCGGATGATTCAAACACGCTATAGTGTCAAATATAATGGCTGAAATCCGTAAACAAGGCTTGAGATTTCAGACAAGGTGAAAATAAAGTATTTTTAAGCGGCGTACGAAACGAATAAATTTCGTAGGAATTTACTTACAGGAAGTTCAGAATTGTAATAAATTTTTGGGCATTTTGTGAGTTAGGTTGGAAGGCTGCTTTTTGTTTATACATTAACTGAATAAATTTGTGCACTACGTGATAAAAATTTATATACAGTGTGCAAAAAGACCAGAACAGGTTGTTTATTTTAAAAACTGGACAATTTAGCGAAAAATGCATTAGATGAAAGTCCTAGGACTTCTAAAATCTATAATTTAAAAATTTGCTAGAACATTTTAACATATCTAGCTTCAATTTATGATTCCATAGGGTATTCCATTTAAAAATATATAACTTTAATCCATTTTAACTTTTTGAGCAATCCTGTATATTGTTCTGGCGACATTTTAAATTAGAGAGTTTTCAAAGCTCTAGAACTTTTATCTAAAACATTTTTCGCTAACTAACGAATTTGCATTTTATATACAGGGTGAGCTTTTTAGAGTGTTACAAGCCGATATCTCGAAAACGGTTCAAGATATTTTCATGAAATTTTGGTGAGTTAATGGAAAGATGGGGGGCCGGCTATATTTAAACATATTTTTGACGTTTACCCGTTCTCTCTAATTTTAAATTTGGAATTTTAAAAGGGATAATGTAATTTTCTTTATAAAATTCGAAACTACATATTTATGTGAATGTTAAAAAATAATAAAGATATTTACCAATTAATTTCAACTTATTATCGTCTGTCATGCATGAGAAGTTGTTCGAAATGTCCCCTTCCAACTTCCAAACACTTCCACACTATTTTTCTAAATAAATTGTTCTTTATAAAACCCCACAAAAAAAAAGTCTGTGGGGGTCAAATTAGGAGACCTAGCAGAAAAATTGACCGGACCAGCTCGTCCAATCCTCCTATTTTCAAATATTTCATTCAAATGATTACAGGCCTGTATTGCAAAATGGGGTCGAGCTCCGTCCTGTTGAAACCACATATCAGGATTTATGTTTTGGTTTAATAAATTGGAGTAATTGGTTTCTTAAAAAAATATGTGTATAATTCCCCATTTAACTGTCCTTCAGTGGCATGCGTACAAATAACTCTATCCCCGATTATACCACACCAGACATTAATTGACCAGAAATGTTGATTTGGCGGAGTTATTATCCAGTGGGGATTTTGGTGGGATTTGGTGCATATTGTGTCTATTTACCTAAAGAAAATATCCAAACAAAAAAAAAGAAAATAAATTTTTACTGATAAGGGATAACTTCAATTCCAGCCTGCCCAAAATTATGGAAAGTAGCTTCGTCAGAATAAATATCATTCATTAGGAACCTGTATTTTCTTGCAGTTGTCTTGTGACTCAATTGCAAAATGTAATGCGATTTTCAAAGTCCTGCCCATATGGTGAAGTGTAATGTGGACGGAGGAGTGCCTTTTGCTTGCCAATCGTTAAATACGTGGGTGGTTGCATAATGATTTGGGGCTGTTTTGCACACACATCAAAACTATGTAAAGATTATTTACATGACTTAGAAACGGAAGGTGTTGTGATAGTGATGGAATGGCGACCTCAGAGAGGATATCTGCTGAGATTGCAAATTCGGAAATCTAATATCTTGTGAGAGGTTCTTGGATGTGATTTTGTATTCCTTATTGACAGAATAAAATACTAATAAGAACTAAGTAAAGTGAAATACAGGTTTTTTCCCATCACGTGTTGAAGCACGCCTTTGTCCCATCACGTGTTGAAGCACGCTGAAGGGTCTCCGGTGGCCGAGTTGGTACGGCGCCCGCTTTGCAACCGAGAGGCGCGGGTTCGAATCCCTCTTCGACCATGGATATTTTGTGATTGTTGTTGGAAGGTGGTAGAGAAATTCTTCCTCGACCGAGGTGGTACCACCCCACACATCCTCTTAAAAGGCTGGTGAAATCCCTACGGATGTTTCCAGCTCTGGATGTGTGAGTCGATTTGCCAGTACACCCACGGTACATAGTACTTAGACTTCGGTCTTCGGGGGCTGTCAGAAGATAAAAAAATATAAATAGTTCATTTAGCAGAGAACAATTTAATTTATTTTGTATAAAATTTTGTATTAAGCCGCCCCTCTGCTATGCTAAAAGCAGGCCTCGACAGAGGGGTCGAAAGAAGGTACTGAGGTACCAAGTGGAAGTTTGAGAATGGCAGTTGGAAGTCTCCCACCGGTCGTCTTGACAGATAGTTAAAATGAGTTAGTTTTTTCGAATCGGGGGTTGAGCGAGAGTGTTTGATCGATCTAGATGCGACGATCGTGTGTCGCCTTATAACATGATTTAATATGAATCAATGGGGTTTATTTTAACTAAGGGCCTATTAGATATAAATAGGATTTTAACACTATCTTTATCAGTAATTGGGATTCTATTAAATTTCATTTCAATGATTTATTTTTATTAATCTTTGTTTGATATTTATTACAAGATTAAACGCATGTCGGATCATTGTCCAGTTCACTATTATTCATGATCTTTATTTTTCTCTATTGTCTTATACCATTTTGTCATTTATTATACTTTTTTACAGTTTATTTTCTTTTACTTGTTAATATATTTATAAGTGTTGTACATAAGTGTTGTTTTATTAATTAGCAAGATAAACATACAAGTTCGATCTTCGTAGGCTCGTCGGCGACATTCGATAAACAACGCGAAATTACAGTCCTGCTAGATCTTCAATCTTTATAAGTGGCTGCATCCTAAGGCCGTGAGAGTAAGGTTTGGGTATCCTCTGGTGTAAGATGTACTAATCCATTAACTTTAGTTCCCTTCAATATGGATATTTCTATGGCCGCAAGAAGACAACAGGGGCATCTCTATCTCATTATTTAATCTAGATAAATTTACAAGAACCCGCGTTTCTCATGTTGCAGATAAGGAATTAAGATCCCTTCGGCTCCATCTGACATATAAAGAGGTTTCAAGACAACATGGAATCTTCTAATCTGTGTGAAATAAACAAGAACATAAACCAGCACTGGAATTTACAGTACATCAGCCATAAGAGCAGTTTGATTTACGTAGCATGTGATGCCACAACCAATAGGATCACGTTTTGCAAATTCCGCTTTTGTCTGAAAATTTGTGAAAGACAATCCTTTTAATTTGTAACAAAAGTAAAAATAATTAGTTGGAAACAACCGCCATAAATTTTTTATTAATATGGACACAAAAAAATATTGTAGATTTATTTTGGTTGCGACTATTTAATAAAACCATGAATTACATACAATTTTTGAAAAATAATATTAGTCGTTATTGACGGATCGTAAATAATGATTCATTGTTTGCGATCTGTGACCAATCACAATGAGACATTTTTACCATTCACGGTTCTTTGAACCAATCAGGAAGTAAAATTTAACAAAACTTCTAAAACATCAAAGCAAGCTTAAAAAACAAATGACAAATCATTGTGTTAAAACATAATTACTACTATATTATAGCGAACGACGAAAAAATGTTGAAGCAAAGACGTAGCCTTTGGAAACAATTGCTAATCAGTCACGTGATGTCCTGAACATCCCTCATAAATCACCACGTGATTTGCCCAGCCAGTGAACTCAATACTATGTACCGTCCGCTAATCAAAACACCAAATACGACAACATGGCCGATCGCGCCTCTCATATTCAAAAGTTCCAATTTGAATCTGACAAGCCTTGGATTTCGCCGTAGCGTTATTTTGTGAATATTTATTTTAATTTATAATAAAATATCAGAAAAACCAGTAAGTATAAATTATATAGGTATACTTTAAAGTACAATATCGAAACAGAGTTAATAATATTTTAGATAGAAAATGAGATCTTGTTTCGCATGTCGACGGTCAGTTGAGAAAGACAAAGTGATTTTGCGTAGGTAGGTAATTAATTATTTAAGAAGATTTTGATTCTAATTATAATGTATTATATATAAATTAACGATTACAATAAATAATTATACTTACGTATTTTGAGTTTTAATTCGAACTTAAATAATGTGTTTTATTTTTAGATTTCCAAACGATGCCTCGCTTTATTTACATAATATTCTTACCCCTTTTGCCCCAAAATCTCAAATTAAAAATTAAAAATGATGTATTCACTCTTCAGTTTACATTCTTGTGAAGAATATCCGCCGCTAAAACTACAAGTAATGTATTCTTGCTGCTTAAAAGTGGCATTATCGGTACATTAGCTACGACATTATATATCGTAAATAGGATAATAATTAACTTTTAATCCACTTTTCACAAATAAAAACACATTAATCTTTACTTTTGAAAGGTAAAAAGACGAAAAGGAAACCGAGAAGGTCACATTTTAAACTGCTGTCAGAACTGACAGTGACAGTTCCATCAAAACTTCAAAAGTGCTTAGTCATCACGTGGTGCAAAAGAAAAGAAAAGGAGATTTTATCTTTGCTTCAAATTTTAACAACCGGTAGATTGGATGCTAACAATATAGTAGTAATACGTATATTGTGTTAAAAGTATACTTAACCTAAATTTCTTAAATTTCAAGGAAGGCACATAATATATAAAAATTTTAATAATTTATTGAACTGATGTATTCTTTACTTGATGAAGCTCCATTATGAAAATATTTGAAAATAAAAACAAAATTGTTCCAATCTTGACTAAATTTTTATTCATAAACGTGACAATTCTGTCGAAACAATAATAAATAAATAAATAAAAATTTAGTGAAGATTGAAACAATTTTGTTGTTATTTTTAAATATTTTAATAATTTAATTTATAGACTTTAATAAAATAGTTGTACAAAAAGTATAGTATTCTACTCGTGGCAATGACTATTATTTACTGGAATAATTTCGACACTAGCTTGTAGCTCGTGTTGCCAGTTTCATTTTTGTAAATAATTACCGTCATTATCGCTCGTGACTAATAAACTACATATTATATAGAGAAGCCGAATTTACAATGCTCACTAATCATGTCGAAATACATAGGATTATGATCTATCTCTTCTTTTGTTCTGTATTACCCTCACTTTTGGGGTTGATTTTTACTTTTGTTTGTGTGTTGCTTAGTGCCGAATTTTAATATTTTGGGGTTACGGAGTATCCTATAATTTTGATTAGGGTGTGAATGAATGTCAAAACAGTTAATTTTCGGAGCAGATTAACTTAGAAAGTAAAAGAAATAGGAACTTGAAATTAAGGGGATTTATTTAAGTTGCACACCTTTCCCCTGACTATGAATTTGAGCGATGCATCAGATTGTGGGCTCAATGGCAAGCTGCTTACAGAAAAGGGCGTCCGATAGTGCCGCCTAAGCATGGAGCACACACAAATTTATTCAAACATTATAGTATTACTTAAATCGTATGATATTTGCATGTATAACGATCCCATTACAGATTTCAAAATACTCTGTACTCTGTAGTCAGAATTCAATGTACATAATGTCATAATACATAACGAGCATGGAAAATGACACCTAACACGCATGTGTGAGCATTAATTCGCACGAGAATATTAAGTGACCTTTAAGTCACTTAAATTATTTGTAACATATATTTTATACCTCCGTTGAGGCTTTTGAGAAGCATGGAGCACACGCAAATTTATTCAAACATTATAGTATTACTTAAATCCTATGATATTTGCGTAAATAATGATCCCATTACAGATTTTAAAATACTCTGTAGTCAGAATTCAATGTACATAATGTTATAATACATAGCAAGCATGGAAAATTGATCTAACATGCGAGTTTAGGCATTAATGCGCATGAGCATATTAAGTGACCTTTAAGCCACTTAAATTGTTCGAAACATATATTTTATACCTCCGTTGAGACTTTTGAGGGGATTAATTGAATCTTTAATCTGAATTCTATTCGCACATTCCATAAAATCTTCGACATTGCTATCAGTGTCCATACCTTTTTTGTATTTGAAAAAAAGTCACTTTAAAATTACCTTTCTAAATATTTTTTAAAATTTTCTTTTTAATGGCATGTATCTTGTTAAATATTAACGAACGAAATATGCATCAACCCAGCACCCCCTGAAATACAAACTCAGTGCTGCCGAGTGACGTTATCACATCTAGGCCGGGTATTTAATATGGGTTAATAGAATAATTATATATAGGTGGTAAAAAGCTTAAAAAACATTTTTCTTTAAATTTATATGTACAGAGGGTTTAAAAATGGGTAATCTAATCTACACCTGCTATCAGTGGCGACTCGTCGGTTAACAGGTAGGGTTGGAAAATATTTTTTTGGTCTCCTCAACTCAGGTAGCATAAGTAACTCATAAATAAAAAAAAATTTTTTTGTTTTCTTTATCTCCTATGAGCATCGTATGTTGTACATAAAAAAATACATGACATACAATCTAAAAGTAGGCGTAAAGTTGATAACACAACTTATCACTAGATAAATGTAATTTGTTGTTTAAATAAAGATCACTATCGGGATATTATGTCACATTTTGGTAAATTTAGGGGTACTTATTTAGTAAGAGTATGTAGTTTTCTTTTCTTATTTTTACCCAAGTGATCATTTTTTTTTGTCACAGTAATTTCTTATTAATGTAGTTCAAATACTGCTAAGTATAATTTTTGCAATACTTATTTCTGAATATTCATTACATTCTGCAAAAGGAGCTAGACGTTTTTGTTCAATAAGTAATTTAACAAGTAAATTACACAGAAAGGCTTTTTTTATTAAAAGTATCCAAAAAAATATCTTCAAAATCTTGAAATAATTTGTTAAGAATAATGTAAGCCGTTGACACTATATCTACTACTGATTCGCGAGGGTACAATAACCCCCCACGATTTAGATTATTAATAAGATTGTAATTTTCTTCAACTATACAGGGTTTATCATAAACTAGTGCTCTTTTACATATTTCACACTTTAGTTTTTTTAAAGCAATGTTACAGCAGTATCCGCTTAAATAGGTTACTATGACCAT
The DNA here is from genome assembly GCA_963971165.1 of Philopedon plagiatum. Taxonomy (NCBI): domain Eukaryota; kingdom Metazoa; phylum Arthropoda; class Insecta; order Coleoptera; family Curculionidae; genus Philopedon; species Philopedon plagiatum. The sequence goes on along the minus strand of OZ020192.1, from coordinate 100,511,063 downwards.
TTCGTTCTTCACTGCTTCAATATCACAATTTTCTATAGTTATTTTCGGAAATAAGGTTCCAGCCGGGTTAAAGTCTTCTTCAAGTTCATTTTCAGGAGGTTCATAGAATTTGTTTATACTGAGCTCCCCAAAATTCCGATATTTTTGAGTGTCAATATGGACTGAATTAGTCTTTTTTCTGATTCATATAACTGTCGGATTGATATATGGTAATGGCCACCAGCTAATTGCCTGTATTTACCAAATCGTCCTTTCAGTGAGTCTGTCTGAAATTTTCCCAACAATACATAATATAATTCATATCCAGTCCTGTTAGTTGCAGTAGTCCATAGATAGTATAACTGAGTGCAATATGTGTTTGTCGAGTAAATTTATTAGAAAAATTACTTGCATTCCAAGTGTCTAGCCAATTTAGCATTTTTTGCAAAAATTCTAACTTGGGATCGGGCACAGACTCACCTACTTTGTCTTTGACTATTGGTTCTTGGTATAAGTCTCGTAAATGTTCACCTTTAAGAGGTGTTTTTCATTGACAACTCTCCACCATGTCCATATAATATCAATAAAATTTGGTGTGTCCTGTGTATGGGGTAAGTTATTTCAAAAACCTCTTAGAGTTTCTATAACAAAAGGGTTGAAAATTTTTAGAGCTAACTTGACATTCTGCCTCTCTAAAGAAGTAAACAAAGCTTTTAAACGTAATGAGTAACCACGTTTTAAGAATTTGTCCTGTTCAAGTTAAAATCAAAATAATTTTTATGAATCGCCGAGAACCAAGCAATTTCTGCTTCACCAGTCTCAAATCAGGATAACAAAATGTCTCAGTCGGTTTAGAGTTAAGTCAATTGGTAAAAATACATTTCAATAAATGTACTGGATCATAAATATAAAACAGTCGTTGTTTGTTTCTTTCTATTAAATCATCTCAGTACTTGCCAGATAAGTTAAAAAAAATAGTTGATTTAGTTGTTCGACGCAATAGCTACTATGCTTATCCAGAAAATCTTTTTCTTGCCATGTTAGCAGACAGTCGAAGACGTGTTCGTGAATTAGCATTATGTCTAATACTGGAAAGCCGACCTTCACGCCTTATGAAGAAATGCATACGTGAATTGAAAGTACCAAAAATTAATTTTGAAATTACAGAATATATTAGGTTGATTGACTGACAGTCTGTGATTATAACTGAACCCTCCTCAACTAGGCATATTACTGAAGAAGTACTTCGTGAGATGCCGGACGATCCTGAAATAGTAAAATTTTCATGTCACACTAAGGCTGTTGCACGGCATATTAAGATGGTAACAGAAGCATCTTCCTTAGTTTTTAAACTACTGCAAGGGATGGTTTAATACGAACTGAAATTTAATCACGACAAAAGTAACCCCCAATTGAAACAAAGACATTTCTGCAAGTACACCGCAAACTAAAGACTAAGGTAATGGGTGAAAGAAAGTTGGAACATCACTTGTAGCTACCTCCACCAAATGAGTGTGTTCTGGGTTGTTTTTGTACGAAAAACCAGCAAAAAGCTGTCGAAACTTTTTTTAAAGATTTTTTAAAATTCAAAGTCGTCTAGGAACCTGAAGATATAGTTTTTTGTTTAAAGATTTTAGCAAGTTACTTAGGTCAATAAAAGGCACCTAATGTTATTCGAAATTTTGCAAAATCCCCTACTAAATTGCTCCGCCCTAATGAGTACTAACTATGAAACAACATTAAAAAAATTATACCTGTTTTTAAAAAAGATTAAGACACAAACTTATTTTGCCCCTAAAAATTTAAAGACCATTTGAAAATTTAGCTGATATTAGCTCAGCTGGGTTCTGTTAAAATACAAGAAACACATTGAGCAGCTAAACCATTAGTAAACGTAAAATAATTTCCTGGAACTTCTCTGTACACCTCTCGAAGTTTTAATTTCAGTAAATTTGGAAGTTCAAATTTGCTTAGAGAGGTATTGCATATTTAATCAAGAAGGCAGTGGATAAGGTTTAAGAAACAAATTCTGTACATAAATTATTCCATAAGGCAGTCAAGAATAAATTTTCTTCATTCCCTGTAGTCGACCCGTTAACTTATAACACCTAGTTCAGACATCGGCTTACCTAGGTCGTTGAATTAATTTATTAATTATCTCTTGTACATCCCACTACGAAAGCATTTCTCATTTAAAGGTTAATTTTCCCTATCCCATACGCAATATCATGCTTCGTTGACGAATCACATCTATTATTCAATATTTCACACTTTGGCTTATTCGCAAGCTCGTGGGAAAAGCATCAAGATTTAATTAAATCCAACCTCTCTTGTTAGGAAGCAGACATATATTACTAAATACAGCAAGCGTTAACTAAATATACAGGTTGTCTAAGAGTATTTTTGGTAGGTAATAATAAGAGTGGAAAATGTTGTCGGTGTTAAAGAGGATCTATTCAGAAATTGGGTTGCTTTTAAGGATTGAATTAACCTCATGGTTTACCTTTCTGAAGAAACTTACGTAATGTTAGTGATGTTCCGTTGATTTCTTGGATAAATAAAGGTCAACTTTATTAGTACCAGATTTAGTAAATTAAAGAATTCAGGACAATGGCGTAACGCAAAGCCCCTCCATGAAATCCAGCTCCGGATAGATCTTTTTTTGAATACAATCAAGCGTACTAAATGTTGAGAGTGATAGCGCTGCCCAGATATAGGAACAATATTCTAAACTGGGTCTTATTTCATAGACATGGAGATACATAGAATGGAAAAAAATGTTTTCGAGCTTTGAAAAAGCAGGAAAATACAATAAAACAAAAATTCGTGTTTTGTTTGAGAAATATATAACAGATATTTTAAAAAATAACAAGGGATACAAATATCTTTATGCACTTTAAAATTAATAATCCTTCAGTTGCACAACCAAAGAAATGATTTTGCTTGGGATTGGAAAAAAATGGGAATTACATCGTATTCCTCCGAAGTAAGAGGAAAATATTTAATAAATGATGAGTCACGCGAAACATATTGCCTTGAAATCGATAACCTTTGAATAACGATTGAGAGGTATTCTTAGATTACGAGTTGCTGACTAGGGATGGGAATTTTTTTCGATATATCGATAGTTATCGATAACTATCGATATATCGACAATCGATAAATGTTTTTAAAAATATCGATATATCGATATATCGATAACTATCGATAACTATCGATATATCGATAACTATCGATATATCGGTAACTATAGATATATCGATAACTATCGATATATCGATAACTATCGATATATCGATAACTATCGATAACTATCGATATATCGATAACTATCGATATATCGATACCTATCGATATATCGATAACTATCGATAACTGCCGATATATCGATAACTATCGATATATCGATAGTTATCGATATATCGATAGTTATCGATATATCGATAGTTATCGATAACTATAGGTATATCGATAACCATCAGTAATTAATTTTTTAATTATTATAATATACTGCCAAAGCACTTCTCGTAAACCTCCAGAAAGCAGAAATTTGGTAAATATCGGCTCGAGCGAACACTTACGATTACGAACTACCTTTTAAATGTATATTAATGTATCTATAAGTATTAATATATATAATTTATAGTTATCGATAAATCGATAGTTATTGATATATCGGAGTTATCGATATTTATCGATATATCGATATTTATATTTATCGATATATCGATAGTTATATTTATCGATATATCAATAGTTATCGATATATCGATAGTTATCGATATATCGATAGTTATCGATATATCGATAAATCGATAGTTATCGGTAAATCGATAGTTATCGATATATCGATATTTATCGATATATCGGTAAATCGATAGTTATCGATATATCGATAGTTATCGATAAATCGATAGTTATCGATATATCGATAGTTATCGATATATCGATAGTTATCGATAAATCGATAAGTATCGGCATATCCATAACTAAAACTTATCGATAGGTACCTTGCCGATGGTTATCGATAGGTAAAGCCCATTATCGCCCATCCCTATTGCTGACTACCGGCATAATGTTCAAGCGTTTGGTAAATTTTGATCAAATGAATCAAAGCCCCTAGATTGACTCAGTCAAGCTGTTTCCTTTTCACTTTCTCACACTGGAAATCAAACGACTTGTTTACCACACATATACATATATCGTCACTGGAAAGGTAAAAGGTCTAAAGCGACAAAAGATTAATATTGAGAAAAACGTTTTAAACGTATAATTTTGACGAGAAATGTAAATATCATATTATTCTCTAATAAATTTAAATTAGGTTTGAAAAGAGTATTAGGTTTGTTGATTTTTTTAGAAAATTGTGGGAGACAAGGAATTTTTCAAAACAGAATAGTTCTTTAGATAATTGGCGCTTAAGGCAAAATGCATTTTTAATTTCTGAACCCACTGAAAAGTAAAATGACTAGTAGACACGGAACACTTTTGACAGGATAAAGTAAAGTCGCTTAAATGATCCTGCAATTAAAATATACGTAATGTAAAATATTTTCTAATATTCTATTTTTTTATAGTTTGCAATGTAAAATAATTAAAGAAACAAATGAAAAATTAAATAAGCGAAGTTTAACAACTTATATTATTATGTATATTAATTATTATAAAAAAAATAACTAATACCCGGTTTTAAAAAACTTCTCTGGAAAGGGTCTCCTAACAAAAGTAAACTAAATACCTATTTACCATGATAATGTTTTTATTTTTTATAAATCAAGAACTAACCGTCCAAAAATGCGCTGTAAACGTTACAACATAATAATTATAAGAACCAAATTAGCATTACTAACAACTATTAATTCAAAATAATAGATTGAAAAAAAGGACAAAACTTATTATTTTGAATCCTATTTCCAAAGACACTGAATGTAAAGGAATACAAATGATAACTTTTTCTAATAAAAACCTCAGCTTATTCAAGTTATACACAAGCTGAATTAAATTTAGTTATAGACTAAAAAAACCTTTTATTATGTTGTCAAACTAGTCCGAAAATAAAGAATATTTTTAACCTATCAATCTAAAATAATAATAAACTGGCACCTAAAGGACAGAAGCAAGTAGGTTCTGTAATATCGTGGGAGAGGGGGAAAAATGTGACCGTGGTTTGTGCTGTGAGTGCTTTAGGGCAGGTTATCTCCCCCATGTTTATATTTCCAAGAACACGAATGAATACTCAACTAATGAGAGATGGACCAGTTGGGGCCATATACAGATGTTCGAAGACCGGCTGGATAAACAAGGAATTATTCTTTGACCGGATCAAACACCTTCAGCAGCATGTTAAAGCTAGTCTAGATGATCCAGTACTTCTAATATTAGATAATCATGCAAGTCATATTTCTCTGGATATTTATACGTACTGCAGGTCACATGGAATTGTTATGGTATCACTCCCTCCACATACCTCCCATAGATTACAACCACTTGATCTAACGTTCTTTGGACCTCTGAAGAATGCATTGAATCTAGAGTGCGATTTGTACCTAAGAAAAGAACTAAAGTGTACGAAAAAATTACGCATTATGAGCTTGCTTCCATATTTAATAAAGCGTATGTAAAGGTTGCTACAATGGACAAAGGAATATCCGGATTTAGAGCTGCTGGAATATGGCACATAGATCCTAATAAATTTTCTGAAGATGACTTCTGCAAAACAGATAACACAAATTCCATAGTTATTCAAATTCCAATAAACCGACCTTAACGATGAACAGAATATTTCAGAACAGTCATACACAGTAGCTGATGTCGGACCAGAAACTTCTACGAGTGAAACCAATAAAGAACCAATCCAAGAAATGGAACCACAACCAGGAACTTCAAGAAAAATTAAAATGGATCCTAGATCAGGTTACAACGTTTTGCCATCGTCAGAAGTCGCTATTGAAACGCTAGCACCAATTCCAAGCCAGCCAAAAAAAGATACTTCTAAATCACAACCTAAGCAACACGCAGAAATTTTTACATCAACACCACTTAAAGCTCACCTAGAAGTCAAACAAGAAAAAAAGAATCGTAAAAAATATGAAGAAGAATTGAAAAATGAAGAGCCAAGAGAAAGAAAGTCTAAAAAAACACAAAAACCGTCTGTAAAAAAACCTCCTGCAAGTAAGAAGCCTGGAGTAAGAAACATACGGTTTGATGATGAGTCTGATGAAAGTTTTGATGAGAGTCAGTTATGTGACGATAATGAACTCGAAGACGTAGATCCAGCTCATGATTTTGATGCATGCTTGGTTTGTGGTGAATTTGACCGCGATAATGAAGTGTGGTACCGCTGTGTAATATGTTCTCATTGGTCCCATGCAGAGTGTCGTGGTTGGGAATCCGCCGAGGGGTACACGTGCGATATGTGTATTAAGACAGATAAGAAGAAACGTAATAAATAATCAAAAACTTACTTACGAACAGCCAATAAATATTAAAGCCATTTATAATAAAATTTACCTTATCAGCACTTTTTCATCAATGCGCGCTATTACCCCATATCCTGCGCGGCTTTACCCAGTAGGCGGGGCAATACCGCGCAATGACAATATCTTGGAATTTGCATTCTTATTTTTATTCCCTTTGACTTGGATTTGGTTTTGGTAGTGGATAAGTTGTCTTATATAGGTGATAACCTGCTGTGAAATTTTGAAAGTGTTTGTTTATAAACTAACATTTTCATGAACAACTGTCCTTAGGTGCGTGGTATTCCCCCGCTTTCCCCTATACTGATTTTGCTTAAGTAACATTATCGGCTAAAGGCTAAAAATATTTACAATGTTTTGACTAAGAACTAAAGGCATCAATATGCACTGTCAACAAAACTAGGTTAACCGCCAGGAGCCCATAAATCTTGCCAAGCTATTTTGACTAATACGCCATTGGCCTTATATTCTCACAAATGTAAAATAGGTTATGTTAATAATACCTATTATTATAAGACGTCACAAATTGACTAACTGAGCAAAAAAAGTAATCTATAGCATATCAAATAGATTCAACCGACCCAAAAGTAAAAAATAAAGCAAACTTAAGTAGCTTATGGGATTTTTTTTTTCTAATCGAGTAGACTTATTTGACCTTATGTTACAAGAGGTAGATTTTAATGACCCTTTAGCAAATAATCAAAAATATAGGTACCAATTTTGTGGTGACTAAAGCGCCAGTAAAGTGCTCAGATTGCTAAAACACTCAGACAAACCGATGCAGAAAAAAAGGTGCTTTTCAGTCATATAAATAACTCATTTTCGCCCATATTGGCGCTTTAGACCTTTTACCTTTCCAGTGACGATATATTGTAAATATAAAAAACACCAGTAAAATTATAAATGCTCACCCTTTTATAGGCGCCGAATCCACCAGCTCTATTCTGTTGACACTGTCTTTAGTCTGTTCACTTTTCTGACTATTAGGTGTCACATACAAATTATAAAACACTGCAATCTTAGTGATTACTAAGAACTGAAGCACAACAATGCACCTTCTAGGACCTATGTATATTATACTGGTACAATAAATACCCTAACTAAAACAGTGTAATCATATTTATCACTCATAAGACCTGAGTACTGTTAGCGTACTATGTAAGTATATTGTTCTACGGACACCCCATTAAAAGCTATACTCTCCCATGGACACTCTAAACAGAACTGACTTATCAGTTATACATAGTATGATATAGCCTGCACTAAACTAAAATTGATCGGGGCACTCGCCCTGCGGTCACTAGAAAAAGGCCAATCTGCAATCTAGCAGGCTGGCTCGATGGTACTTCGTGTACCAGAAAATATATTGTCCTACGAACACCAAATACAAAACTATACTGTCCTATAGACACTCTAAATTAACTTGACTTGCAGTCACTAACTTTCTAGACTACTAACGCATCGAGGCTAAAAAATCGTACTACAGATTACCTAGGTACATACTCCAACTTTATTGGTTGCAACAGATTTGGTCCCATGAACCAGGCCTTTCTTTAGCTGAGCAAATGGGGCTCACTCTAGGGCTGATCAAACTATAGCTCAACAAGCTAGGGCTGATCAAACTATAGCTCAACAAACTAGCTGTACTGACTAGGGTAGCGTGGAGTGCTGAAAATAAAGAAAGCCCCAATCAACTTTGCCACTCCCTTATTTTTTGATTCCCACTATAAATTTAGAATACAGAGTGTATACTTCAATTTTCAATAATTTAAATCCACAACATAGTGAAATTTACCTGGAAATGGTTTAGAGCTCCCAGCTTACAAATGCCACGATTCTTCCAGCATTTTCTACAATGTACGAAGCTACCCCTCACAGGTCTCAAGATCAAAGAAAACACAGTCTTGTTTACATATTATATATTCTCTTTATTTCTGCACTTCCGCCAGCTGGCCAATCACACAGCAAGTTTGTTACAACGCACACCGAATCTACACTTGTTTTTTTTCTTAAAGGAAATCAGCCTGGAAATATTCCAGGAAAGTCTTGTTTCTCTGACAATTAAAATCAAAACAACTCCCGACCTACATTATTTATAAATTACTGATTATTTTCAAAATCCCTTTCATTTTTACTTTTTCGACGTTTCTATAGCCCCGCTAACTGTACACAGTTACGGGAGTGTCTCAGTTCTTTCTCGTATCGCTCAATTTGCTCCGAACTACCATCTTGTAACAACACAAGAACATAATACAAAAATATAAAGGGATTCCCTTAAGTCCAAACATGTGTGATCATAATATGTCAAAGAACATATGAAAAAATTATCTCAATAAAATTATAAACGAAATTTACAAAAAGATGTTCTAGAGTACACTACTCCCAAACATAATTACACCTTAATAAAACGCCCAAAGCGTATAGACAGACTCCGCTGTCATTAGTCCACAGATATGAGCCGCGTTGATAAACAAGCAGATCGCAGTCCTTAATTAAAGCAAGATCTAGAATCTAGAGTATCTGGCATACGAAATTGGTTTGTAGTTCCTGCCTTTTCCAGAAAACTTACGAGTATGTGAATATTTCGATTTTCCAGAACTTTTTTATGCGACATTCTAAGAATAATATAATTCACGTGAAAAATTAAGTTTGCAATAACATTTTTGATTATAAAGGCAAAAGTACACAGTGACCCAAGATTCACTGTGTCCCACAGTTGAATGATCCACTGTGTACCGACCCGTCATTTTGAATGCAGTGCTACTTGCACAAAAATCTATCTAAATTTAATGCACAAAGGGTGATTTCAAATGCATGGTTTTACTTGGAAACACAGTAATACTTGTAACAATTACACACACGAAATAAATAAAAAAAAAGTATAACCTTGGAAAATAAAACTGGCGGTCGTTGAAAACACTATAAATACATCTTACGCGTTTACTCTTAACGCTAGATGCCAAGTGACTACAGTGGACCAAACAATACCACATAAGGATTATTGTGTGATAGATACAACAAAAAATAGTTATATTTCTTTTAACCGAGAACCAACTCGGTTCACTGTACCTTTTACCCTTTCGGTCCACTGTATCCTTTTGATCCACTGTTCCCAGTTTCCAGATTGACACTACATGAACATTTTAGCGAGCCCTATACCAGTTCAGTGCAAAAAGTACCCAAGTCCTCTAATTCAGTATTAAATACCCAGGATTGTTTTAATCGCTACAAGGAATATTTCTATTTATTGCAGCAAACACTGATTATAATTGATGTCACATTATTTCGTATTTTGGGTTAAATTGTTTCGTATTGTATTCCAAAATAAGTAAGTGAGAAGTTTTCTAACATTTGTCATATGAGCTAGTAAATTGATTTTTTTTAATTTCTGCTAATGATGTTCATGTAAGAAACATAATATTCTGTTGTACAAATTATTGGGTATTTTCACAATAAATAAAAAAAAAATTATCCTAAGCAAAAAGAGACCTCCTTTCTTTAATTTGTTTTCTTTGCTACCGTAATTAAATCCAATTAATTTGTTGTTATAATGTTTTAAAAATTATAAATTATCTTCAATAAAAAAAGTAGCGTCATATTCCGAGCCTCAGAAAAAATTTTTTTTATTAATTTTAGCAACACAAGCTATTTTCTTTCATGTGTTATATAGTAAAGGTAAGATATTTTTAGGAAAAAACATGTTGAATATTGGTAAATATTTTCTTATTATATAGGAAATTTTGCTGAATCAATAAAACTTCCTCAATTTACTTTTGATAGGAATTTTTTTATTAAAGCCTTAAAAATTGAATGAAATATTGGTTTCTGTAAATATTATATGAAAAAATGAAAATATTATATTGATAAACTTTAATTTTCTTTGCTATGTCAATACTTCTGAGTTTTCAGAACTATTTCCCCTATTTAGAAAGCCTGTTGTCTAAACTTGGTCTAAACTTCCGAAGAAGGTTTCGGTCATGTGACTGCTCCTGGCAAGAAGCATGTCGACTGGTCGCCACGTGGGATATTGGAGGTGCCATTTTTATTCCACTCAGAATCAAATGCAGTGCACGTGGACTGACATTGGTAATTTTATTAGCTTATACGGTTTATGTTATTATTTAATGAAAAATGGTAAAATGTTTTAAATTTCTTTTTATTTGGCTAACTACAGGGTCTTCATGGCCACAAGTTAAAATTATGTTTGGAATATTTAAGGTGCTCAAAAAGAAAGATTAATCAAGTTGCATGTTTTTAAGTGTTTTATTTTTAAGGTTTAGAGACCTGAGTAAGTTGCTGTAAAGTTTCCTATACCTAAAACCTTTTGGTTTTAGGATACTGGTGGTTCAGAATGGCGTTTTAAAGACCTCGATAGATTGTTCAATAAAAAATATAACATTATAATAGATCATTCTAAACACCCTCCGCATTCTACAACCAATCTATATTATGCCCATAAATAATAAAATAATCATTTAAACGGTCAGCATAATATTGAGGTTTTGGTCAGCTCTAAAATATAGTCAGTTGAGCCGCCATTTGTGGCCAGCAAGTAGAACCAGATTGATCAGCAAATAATGTCTTATTAGGCAGCTCTAAAGTTGTTTCTATAACTAATTTAAATACATTTGCAGCAATATAAATACTAAAGAGGCAAATGGCAAGCTGAATGGGTAATCAAATCAGTTATTGACTAATCAAAGCTCGTACATACTTTAAATCTATATCTAAAAACCTAAAATTGAGCAAACCTGAGCAAACAAATACATATTATAGCTTATGGATATTATTTTGTTGCTAATCAATTTTATAATCCTGCTGGCGAAGTAAAAATTTTGCTAATTTAGTTTGCTAACTTCGTATTGAGCCCGATATTTTTTCACTGCCGACAAAAGCATAGTATGCTATTCAAATGATTAGATGTTTTTTCTTGCTAACCCAATATTTAAATGGCAAATTATCTTACCACTTTTCATAAAATAAGAGCCTGTTTTTAGCACATATATTATTAAGAGGGAAAATCTTATCCACAAATTTTCTCGATTGTTATATCAGTTAGTTACTAGCAATTTCGAGAATGGCATTTTTATCAAAGCCCCGAGACCTTAGTCAAGTGATTTTGAACATATTGTCATGAGCAAAATTGGCCTAAAGTCACAAACTTAAATAACACAAGGGAAAAATGTTGTCTACAAAATTTTATTTCTAATGGTATATAACATGACTATTTCACAAAAAACAGCAGAAAGAAGTGACCATGATTGTTGATTTCTTGACATAAAATAAGACTAGACATTTTTTGTTTCACATGTAGGTACCCACCTAGCAATAATTTTTTTTAATGTAAATAATTTTGCCGTTGAGAAACCATGTAGATAGGTTGTTCAAATTTGTAATATGATTGGTGCTGGTGGAGGCGAAAAAACTGTGCGGTAGATGTTTTTCACTTATTAAAGCAGGTCGATGCTATGTAATTTCTTCTATGTAAAATACATTATTGAAAAATAGTCTAAATAAAAGGGATTTTATAAAATTTGATCGTTTTTCATAAATAGACCCATAAAACAAATAAATAGCCTTTGGCAAATTTGACCTAGTTTTGTAAAAAGAGACATAAATTGTAAGAAGTTTCCAAAGTATTTCTTTCCAAAATGAAAATAAAATACATGAAAAATTGATATATTCTCCTGATAAAACCTAAATTGACCATCAAATATTTTAATTGTGCGAAAGAAACATTTTGTTTCTCACTATCATGTAAATATTTTTATTAAAACAAATTGTTTTTGCTTATTGGAATAAAATATTTTTTCGGTGTAGGCATTATATTTCCAAACACAAATTTTAAAACTCAGAAACCATAATATGATATGGACACTTAACTTAATTTAGAGCAAGTATTTTCTTGTTATATCTGTACCAGGTAATCTAGGTGTTCAAACCTGGGCACGACAGCTCTTAGTTAGCCGCATTTGGCACGATCATTTAGGGGGGGGGGGGAATTTCTTTTCGCATATTAGTCCTGGTTTATTACCATCCACGCAGTGTCAGTGGGCTCGAAGGAAATCCAGGAATTTTGATCTATTAAAACTTGTTAAATGGACGCCACACTGTGGAATATTTCAGAAGGTAGATTAAAATTCCGAGATTAGTTCACACTCAGACCATTTCCTTCTTCCCTTTCTCACGTTATAAATCAAACACTAAATTATCTACCTACACATGTTTAATTAGAAGAAGTTTAAAACCACAAATAATACAGTAATGCAAAGGCTCACCATTTACTATGTCGACCATTCCTACACTTACTAGGCCGCATAGACGCCCTGGCATTGATCGTGACATCTGACGATAAGAAGTCACTCACGACATGTACAGAAGAATGCTTGTACAGGATAAACAGATGGATGAACCAAAACAAGCTGACTTTAGCTCCACAAAAAACGGAGGTACTGGTTCTGAAGGGTAAAAAGGAGATAGAAAATTTGACTTTTAGGTTCTCAAATGTAGTTGTGAGACCGTGCAAATTTGTCAGACATCTAGGGGTATATTTGGATAGTAGAAATAGTTTTGGCAAGCATATAGAGGAGATAACCAAGAAGGCAAAAAGGAGGGTGGCAGTTCTGAGCAAAATACTGCGAAGTATAATGGCTCCATCGAGCGCAAAGAGGGCTGTTCTAGGTTCTGTAGTGAACAATATTATTCTGTATGAAGCACCTATTTGGTACAAAGGACTGGAAATCAAGAAGTATGCAGATAAGTTGAAAGGGGTGCAAAGGAAAATGTTGCTGCGGGTGGCTTCTGCATACAGAACAGTTTCGGCTGGGGATTTAAACGTTATCACGGGGATTCCGCCAATAGACCTATTGATCCTGGAATGAAAAATAAATTATGATAACAGGGACTCAGATAAAACAGCGACAAAAAGGAGAATCAACAAAGAGTTAATGGAAGAATGGCAAGCTAGGTAGATGGCGGAGAATGACAGGAGGCAATGGACAAAGAGACTTATTGGAAATGTTAAGGAATGGATAAGATGCGACAGCAGAAATTTAGACTTTTGCCTAACGCAGGTGTTAACGGGTCACGGGTCATTTAGAGCATACACCAAAAGAATTGGAATTACTCAAACGGACCAGTGCATGTACTGTGGGGAAGTGGACACGGCGGAACGTACGGTGTGTGAAAGATGGATAGAAGAGAGAAATAGAAAAGAGCGTTGCGCATGCGGTCTGTGGTTTTTTCTTTGCTTTTTGAGTTTGTAATTTAAACATTAAAACGATAAGTTGCATTTTCATTGCCTAGATAGAGCACTTTTCAACTTTAGTGGTATATTGAATTTTAAGGAAAATCGGGTTTTGTTCGTATTTTTCCAATTAGAGATAGGCTATTTTGTAGTTTAGTATGCATATTTTAGCGAAAGTTTTTATTTTGTTTCTTTGTAAAGTGATGCGGCATCTCTCCTTACCGAAAACGATAGATACCACAGAGTTTGGATAGGAGAGTTGCCACATATTGTATTTTAGTGTTCGGATAGAAATGAGAGCTTATAACCAGGCTTTTAGCGCATGCAAACTAGGTTTGCATGCGCTGTAGGTTTAGAAGGCCCAGAAAATATCAGCGTAAGGCCAGTGCTAAACTAAATTTGTTGTGTCAGAAGTTCAAAATTGCTACATTAGATCTGTACCATATACCCCACCATATGCAACACATTACGCAACGAGAAGAAATAAAAAAAAATGATTCAAAAATCCATCTCTCCCGTATGAAAAATTTTATAGGCATCTCTCCCTATAACTCGTGACATCTCTCCCACATCCCGGAGAGAGACGCCTTAAAACCCAGTTGTTTAAATAATTCTTTTGTAACCTTGAAGTCACTTCCTTTCTGGTTTTTTATATTTCTTTTTGTTATAGATGCGTTAAATGTCACTTTGTGGTTTTTGTAAAAAATATAATATGAAACTAATGATTTTATTTGTAAAAGCGTGGAACTGTCCCACACTTACCCTACTTTCGTACCAGCTTCAAAAATCTTATATATGGAGCCATTTAATTTACCAGCTTTACAAATTTAGCTAATAATTATTGAAATTCTCCATACTTCAAAAATGTTAGGGTGTGGCAAGTACTCACTATATACGACGACCCTTCTTTATAATGAGCTCAGCTTTAAAAGAGCTTCATGTCTTTTTTTTTAGCCTATATATTTTTCCTTCTCTGCAGCTTAACCAACCCAACAAAGCACTTGCTGTCCCATCATAGATACCGCTAATTCACTAAATTCTTTAAAAACCTATGTAACGGGGAAATTAACCCACATTGTGCATTGTACCCTTCAATTATACCCGTAAGAGCGAGCAATGGAAGAAGTTTCGACATCATCATCATTAGAGCTACTAGATCTTGTAAAGCTTGTTGGTTGTTTTTAATGACACCTACAAGACTTAGTAAATTTCGACCGAAAGTTCATTAGCAAACTTCCAGGAACAGGCCAATTATACGAGATTTGATTAACATTAACATGCATCTAATGTGATTAGAGAACGTGTAACGTCAAGTGCATATAACTGTAGCAGATTAAAATAAAAGTAATTTAATTTCCCAGGACTGGTAATTGGATTTCATGTTTGCCCCTTAATAAGACCTGTTAATGTAATTAAATATATACATATATGATGTGCTGCATAAAATTCAATGGAAAATTTATTTGGCACTTAAGGAGTAAATGCATTGTCATAAATCCATATTTTTCCAAATTTTCAAACATTTTAATAAATCATTTGTTTAAATTGTATAGTCATTTTACACACTGTTATTGTCTATTGTTGGCCTTATCGTTATTTTCAGCTTTCTGGCGTGTTTTGACGACACAAGTAATTTATGATGTGAGTGTTAGAAGTGGCATTTTATTTTGTGAGAAGGAAAGTTTTCTCTCACAAAGAAAACTCTTCCTTTTCTTTTGAACAAAATAAAAGCACTTTTAACGCGTACATCACACACTATTTTTTCTACAAACACTATTAAACTGAGCACGAAAATAAGCGAATTCAGTAGCAACAGTTTTTTTGTTTAGGTAATATCTAATATTATATAATATAATAATGGATCTAAATTTATTTTAGCAACACGGTTCAAGGCCAAAATTATTTTGAAAACAACCAAGTCACGGAAACCATACAATAACTTATGAGTTTTAATAATAACTTATTAATAGTGACAGCACCAAAACTTGTCCCAGTCTAACTAAACAACTGGAAGATTTGAATTTAAACCAGTGCAATGTCGTTTTAAAAATAAATTTAGTAAAACCCAGGAAAGAAAAATAATATATGCGCCAACATAAATCGTAATTATTTCACCCTTACCATTCTTACCCAAGGTAACATAATTATTTTTAATTAAATATTGCATTGCATTTTCATGCTTGATGTGTTTCCTAAATTTGTTCGTCGTTTCGTCTCAAAAATTCCTATAACCACCTTAAATTTTAGCAGTATTTCTCGAACCTAATGTCATGTTGCGTCACGATATCTCTTCTATTATTTAATATTTCTCGCCCAAGTTTATTTGCAAAGTCGTAGGAGCGGAAAATAACACTAAGATTTGATTAACTCCGTTATGCTATGTTTGGGAATTTCGGCTGACATACATTGAAATAAAATCATTGAAATGAGTTACGAAGACCTAATAGTTGCATTTAAAGTTTTTGGTATGTTTTAACCCTATTTACCCCTAACAAGGGAGGACGCTTCGTAAATATATTTGGGCAGATGCAATACAGCTCTCTTATTATGTACAAAACCTCATATCGGAGTTATTTAAATGCTATTTTGTTCAAGATGCTTTTCTATTTCGTAGCTGTTTAGCAGAAAATTGCACTCTGCATGAAATGTTAGTGAACAGATGACTCTGCACATTATTCTGAACAAAAAAGTTCTTTAAAACATGTATCCAAAATGCAACCATTTCCGCGGAAAACAGGTCAGAACGTTAGAAATTTTCTTAAAAATTGACAACGTCGCACTGTTGTATTTATTGCGATTAACACTCGGCGCGGCAAGTGTCGAACGGAATTTATTATTCGTCTGATTGGTCTTTTAAGGTATTTTTTGAAAACAAAATGTATTAATTTTTATAGGTATTCATTTCATACGCTTCAGCATAAATTTGGTTTGTTTTGTTACAAAAAAAGGAAAACCTGTCGTTTATTGTCAAAATTAAAATTACTAGCAGTAATTTTTCGCGCCATAACACTTTTTAAACTATTCACGTCACATTAAATTAAATGCTCAAAATGTCCACCAGTTGAGTCTCTGTAGGCCTGGCAGCTTCTTAACCAATTTTCTTGAATACGTTGAAAAAGTAGAGCAATAATAAATAACTGCTCTTTTAGTGTGCTATGTTCAATCCAATGGAGAACTCCTACTTGTCGCGCAATACTTCGAGTGCTTCTGGTAGAATCCTCTTTAACAAGATATAAAATTTGTTCTTCGGCTTCAGAACCGATTTCTCGCTGCCGCCTACGTTGTTGAAATTTTTGAACCACACTATCCGTACCCAAAAGTCTATGAAGAACTTAGACACATGTTTGCCGAGCTGAAAGCGGCGTTTCTGGATATCGTTTCCCGTAAATACGACTAGCCCCGTTAGCATTTTGGAGAGCTTCTCCGTAAATTTGAGCCTGATATTTTTTTGCTTGTTTTCTCATACTTACGTTCAGGCAATTTAACTCGATCTGTTCGACAAAATCACTCGAGCTTCGCTCTCGTGATTTTGTCGAAGCAGCTCTCGTAAAATTTCCAGAAAGTAAGTATTCTAAAACAAGCATAAAAAATATCGGGCTAAATCTGAGCTCTTATGGTATTAGCCCCGATAATTTTTTGACGTTACGTCAACTAAAAAAAATTACACCGATAATTTTTTCCTGTCATTTTCTTGGTTGTCATATTAATTTCGATACAAACCAATGGCTTGCAATTGTTATAAACCCGTAGTTACTGTTAGCAGTTTGTGTTTTCATTCGTGAAATAATCCCCTAAATACCACTCGAGCTTTAAAATTACTGATAATTTTTCACTCTTACGTGTTTTCTTTGCAAATTTCACTCGTCCTGCGGACTCTTGAAATTATAGAAAACACGCAATCGTGAAAAATTATCGGTAATTTTTAAGCTCTCGTGGTATTATCCCCGATAATACCACGAGAGCTTAAAAATTACCGATAATTTTTCACGATTGCGTGTTTTCTATAATTTCACGAGTCCGCAGGACGAGTGAAATTTGCAAAGAAAACACGTAAGAGTGAAAAATTATCAGTAATTTTAAAGCTCGAGTGGTATTTAGGGGATTATTTCACGAATGAAAACACAAACTGCTCGAGTGGTATTTAGGGATTATTTCACGAATGAAAACACAAAAAATATGAATTCAATATTTATTAAACAATTTAAACAACAAACGTACTTTTAAATTAAACTAAAATTTATATATTATTTATTGTATAATAGAAATTACAGCCGTGGTAATTGTGAATAACATTTCGATGGCTTTTTCTAGACATCGACATTGACATTGCTTGTATCGAAATTAATATGACTACCAAGAAAATGACAGGAAAAAATTATCGGGCATAATACCACGAGAGCTTAAAAATTACGGATAATTTTTCACGATTGCGTGTTTTCTATAATTTCACGAGTCCGCAGGACGAGTGAAATTTGCAAAGAAAACACGTAGGAGTGAAAAATTATCAGTAATTTTAAAGCTCGAGTGGTATTTAGGGGATTATTTCACGAATGAAAGCACAAACTGTCTGTACAAAATGGCATAAACTGCTTCCAAATACATTAATATGACAACCAAGAAAATGACAGGAAAAAATTATCGATGAACTTAATTTTTTTTGACGTAACGTCAAAAAATTATCGCTGTAATTTTAAAAAACTTTACTCATCTTACGGGACTTTTAACACATTAGTGAAATAATCGGTGTAATTTTTTTTAATTGACGTAACGTCAAAAAATTATCGCTGTAATTTTAAAAAACTTTACTCATCTTATGGGACTTTTAACACATGAGTGAAATAATCTTTAAAATAACATTATTGGGTTTGCAATGACTTGAACAATTCACGCAATAAAAACTATAGGTATGCATATTCACTATTCGATTGTGTAAAACAAACACATCAAAGTTTTAAAAATGTGTCCCTTGAATGATGAAAATAAATTGAATACATTTTATGAGTGTGTTTCTATCTCCAGGAAAAAGGACCGGGCAAAGTCCAGCAGGGTAAGAATCTTACAAAATAGGATAAATAAATAATTTCCTCTTTCGTTATCACTGTGACATTTCTCGGACTTTTTCAAACTGATAAAACGAAATAGGGAATAGCCTTTTGGTTCGTTATCCGAACACTTAAGTATAAATTTTTAAGAACGTTGTCTGGGAAATCTTTTCATATAAAGAGGTCCAGAAAATTGACTTTCTTTGTGTAGGTGCATGATTACTTTTAGTTGGGACACAATAGTTTAGGATTAGTTACATTGCAATATTTAAAGTTAATTTTGTGAATGGTAGGAAAAACAAATTTCAATTGGCTTTTAACTTGCATTCATGTTGTAACGGTACACCATATGGTATTTACTGGAAATTTATGTATTCTTTATTTCAATGTAAACTACTCACCAAAAACAACAAAAAACCAAAGTTTCAGGATCAGTTTTAAATTACTGTAGTTTGAAAACGCATTGACGAACCTTGATAAGCGTTTCTGATCATAAAAGGCCGTTTTGTTCATATTTCGTTTTAGAAACCGTTTTGCGTCACTAAGGATATCTGGACATTGTATAGGCACATAGCGGAGAAGTAACTAGAGCAAAAATTTCTAAAGGATGTTCTTGTATTTTGCACTAGTACCTAGTTCTTAGTTGCATTGGATACTTGGCAGAATCTAAAGTCTATGTCAATATCGCAGGACGTCTGTGTCATTTTTTTGATTACGGCTTTCTAACAAAAAATATCGACTTTTTCCCAAGAACTGTCTTTTTTGTGAAAGAAATTTTATAATTCAGCTACAGTTTCATTAATAACAATATTTCCATCGATAATTAATCATTAAGTCAGTTTCAAAATGTATACCGAATGTTCGCATTCCCAATTTCCAATTATACATGGCAAAAATAATTTAAATTGAAAAATAAATCTGTTGTTTTTACTTACATACCCTTCTTCATTAATACTTTGTTGGTCCACCTTCAGCTCGCTGCACATCTGCTGCCTTACTTGGCATGCTGCTCACTGAATTTGCAACAAAATTTTTCCACTCTGCCCTATATGTGCATTCGCTAATTCATCCAGATTATTAAACTCATATTCCCCTTGATTCAACCTTACCTTTATTTCACTCAACATAATATGCTCTATTACATTCATATCAGGAGATCTAGCAGGCCATTACATTGGATCAATGTTATTCGTCCTCAAAACTTCTTGAACAATTCTCGCTGTATGTGGACGAGCATTATGATCTATTAACATAAAAGCATTCCCGAAGTCTTGGGCAAAGGGAATAACAATCTCATTCTGTTCCTAACCGCATTTATAGTTTTCCAGATTAGAACAATGAGTTTTACGAGTCGCTATAACACCTCCCCATATAGTCACTCCATCACTCCCAACTGTTACCCTCGCGTCCATATTTTCTTCTCGGTACCTTGCATTTATTTCTCTCCAAACTAAGATTCGCCCATCAGAGTGATGTAAATTAAACCGACTTTCATGCGTAAATTTGCATCCATTTCACTCTGCTAGAGTGGGAAGCTCTTCCCCAAGACGTTGTTGTGAATTTCGCGAGCACCATGTCAAGAAGTGTAGAAGTTGAGCAGCGAGCCGATGATAACATTTTTTATGGATGTATATATAGCAATTTCATATGAAAGTTTGGATTTTTATTATGTACAAATATAAAAACAGACTTCTCAAAAACGGCTCTGCCGCCGATTTTAAATTTTCGTGCAAAATACTCAGGATAAACGAGGAACTCAATATTAGAAAGAATTTTTACAGGGCTAAAACTTTGCATTTAAATCATACTCAGGCTGTCCGTGAATCGCTAATCAGAAAGAAAAGTAGGGTATGAATTAAGTATCAAACACGTATTGTGAAATCAGGTGAAGTAATGAATAGTGAGTGAGTGATCGAACTAAGGAAATGATGGGCGCAGAGCTGCTGAATATCAATGGGATGACATGGAGGATGGTTTAGTATTAGTATTTTATTCTTCTGGAAGATATGATCCTTCAGTCAAGAAATTACTATTCCAAGAAACTCGTACTCTTGGCTCAACAAAGTATCACAAGAACATTAAATTCTTGCCATAAGTTTATCATATCTTGCTTTTTACAAGTATGCGATATAGGTACTAAAGTAAAGTTTTTTATTCTTGACTATAAAAGCCTTTTTTCTATATGCATCAAAAATATTATTTTGGGAATTAACCAACCCTAAGCATTCCAGAAATACTAACTATAGAAAAAAATATTAGTTAGCTATTGCTCAGAATCAAATTCTTTCTAAAAATGGAAAAAAAATATCGATGAAAACAGTTCTAGGATTAAGGTTGTGTACCATTGTCAAACCTGGTTAACCATTCGGTATACTAATGACAACACTGGTTCCTGAAAGTACCGGTTTTACTACGGACGCAGATCGGTCGTTTCTGTTAGATTTTTGTTTATTTTTACGGATATCGACTCAACCTAAAAACATACCTCTCCTCCTGCTTCCAACATTTTAAGACAGATGATTTTTAACATTTGTGAAAAAATAAATTTAAATAAAGAAGCAAAACATAAACAACAAAATGACATAACAAACCGGAAAACCAGCGAGGAAGCATCGGTTCCTTCGGTGACATTAATGACAGACATTTTTCAGGAACCGCTTTTCCAATCTTACCAACTTACCGATACTTACAGGACACAAAACCGCAGCCGAAGTTGACAACGGTACACACCTTAAGTGATGGCAGCAAGTACGATCGTGGAAAACAGCTGTAAATTCTAAAATATTATTTTCTAATTACGGATATCTAGACACTTTAAAAACTGTATTTCCTACTTAAGTCTACGTCCCATAACATTAACTATGCTAGTTGTGTCATTTCGAACTAAAAACTTGGAATCTAGAACGACACAAGAATAAATTGAATACCCAGACAGATATGTTTCGATCTCCAACAAAGGACCGGTCAAAGTCCGGCAGGCTAACAACCCTACAAAGTGAGGTAAATAAATAATTTCCCCTTTCGCTACCACTTTGACATTTCTGTGACTTATTCAAACTGATAAAACAAAATAAGAAATGATTTCTTAGTCGTTATGTAAACACCAAACACCAATTTTTTAGAGCGTCGCGACGCCTAGATATACTCTAACAGCGGGTTGCCGAAAAAAAATTTAATTCGTAATTAGCTAACACCGTATAAAATTGTATTAAAATGTTGAGTTTTTGTGAAGTTACCCAAGATTTAACTAAAGCTGGCCAATGCCTGACTTAAAAAGGAATCGCTTAACATTGACGTTTACATTCAGAAGCGGTCGTGTAGCTGCCAAGAGTAAAGGGTTGTACCTAACGTCTTGGGTTTGTTCCAAAGAGTAATTATGTGTTTTCCTGCAATTATACTAAAAATGAGAACATATTTATTGCTAAAAATAGTAGGAAAGTAAGAAAATTTTATTTTTTAAAAACATCCCTTTTTTAAGCTCTACATAGCTATTTACCCTCAACTAAGACGAGCCTGGTGTTCCACACAAATATCCCGTAAAATCCGTAATTAGAGTCTGATTTAATATTAGATTTTCCAATATTCTTCTAATTATATCCTACCCCTTAATTTTCGTTTTTCCGTATTCAGCAGTATAATTATAATTTTACACAAGAGTAGCAAAAGACTGGTTTTAATTTTAAAATTTTAAAGAAGAACAATATGGCATGTATTTTATTCAAATAGTTCATCTTTTATGTTAAATGCACATTATAAAACATAAGCTGTAGTTTTCCCACATTTTTTGTTATTCTTCAATACGATAATCGGTACCTTTTATACTTAGTCAAGGCACAAATTAAATGATTGTCTGCAATAGAGAAGTGTATAATTTTAGTTTCAAATATTGAAGAAAGGACTTTTTTCTATTTTACATATTGAAATGCAAAATTTTTCCAAAGTTATCTAATATTTTATTAAAAATTTTACCAACAACATAAATTGAATCTCAGCATGCTGTTTAATACTTAAACAGCACTGAAGTAAACTACTTATACTTTAAGTAGTTTACTTGAGCGTTAAGTGTGTGCTAAACATGAAAAAATAAACATCTCCAAGGGTATTGTAGTGGCGTGTATCGTCTGTTTAATCATTGATTAGCTAACATTTTGGGCAGTTTCTGTACACACAAAAAAAATTAACGCTGCGTTAAACTGACTATCTTTTGTTTGTAACACTAAATTAGGATTTAATGCTGTATTAAAAGTTGTTTACAACCGGCTGTGCATACTTCAAAAAATGAAGCCAATTGTAAAGAACTCCTTTACAAACAACAATTAAAAGAGTCGTTTCAGTTCTGGACATTACGGGGTTCTATTGTACTGGGAAGATATTATACACCAGATTATCAAAGGCAAATATCTACGAAAAGTTTTCCACAAACAAAATTTTCTAAAGTACAACTTTTGAAGATAGAATTTTTCGAATAAATAATTTAAAAAAAATTGAATTATAAACCCTATAAGTTTAAAAAATCTTAATGAAAAAAAAAGATAAATCTAAGCACACTCATACAGATATGTCTTTCTGGGTTTGGGCAGGTTTGCTTAGGTTTGCTCAGGCTCGTTTCCGGTTGGAAAATTAACTTTTTCTAAGTATTGCAGCTGGCATATGATGTTTGTAATTAAAAACATTTCTAATCTTTGGATTTTGTTCTTTTTGTGATTTTCTTGCTTCCCAACTTAATGTGTGTGTACTAGAGATTTAAAGTTTCCGGAAAAATTGAGTGACGAAAAAAAAACGTTTTTTTTTTCACAAAAATCGGAAAAAATCGCAAAATTTCGGGGAATTTTAAGTTTTGATATAACATAACCAGAAAAAGATGTTGCAAACACTAAGTTTGCTATTTTAAAACTAAATAGTGGGAAGAGGTGTTTCAAATATTAAGACTATCGTACTAAATATCTCGTGCTCACGCATTATCAACAAATTTACTTAATGCCTAGTATGAACGCTTACAGATAGATCGGGATCAAAAGCTTTCGGAATCTAAAAGTATATCTAGTAACAGATGCAGATAGGTGGACAAATATAATTAGAGATGGTATTAATAATATTATTATATAGACTATTGTTTCATAAAACGATGCATTGAGACACTACAAAAGAGACGGGAACATACATAAGTAACGAATTTATTGATAAAAGTTATTGAAGAAATTGAACCACTAATTTTTTTTGTAATAGTAGCTGACAATGCAAATAATATGAAAGCTCCTTGGCCTATTATAAATACAAAACATCCTTATATATCTTGTGTGAGTTGTGCAGCTCATAGTCTGAATTTGATGCTAAAAGAATTTATGAAAGAAAATATATTTAGAAAAATAAGCTGGTAGTCTAGAAAACATATGTAAATATTTTAAGTAAAGATGTAGGTCAATGTTTGTAATTATTAGTACTACCATTGCATTATACATCAGCTTTCTTATCTATCATTTTTGCGTAAAAAGGCGTAAGCAACAGAGAAATTCAGTGTGATATGTTTACGTGGGAGGTGGTAAACTAATCTGGTAAGCAACAAAATTAAATTTATATAGAAAACATTGCCGAACATTAAGTGGAGCGAAAAACTAAAAGTTTATTATATTTTCAGCTCCCCAATTCACCCAGCTTGATCTTACGGAGACCATTAAATATAACAAATCTGAAAAAAATAGATTGATATGATACTTGTATAATCATTAAATATATTAAACGGTTAGTAAAATAACGTTGTTTTTCAAAACAGGCCTAAATTATTTTAATATGAACGTCTCCTTAGCTTTTAGTTGGTACCAAATATCTTAACTGTTAGCATTAACTTATTTTGACTATAAGCAAGTGTTTATCATTATCTAAGAAATTGCGAGGAGCGATAAGAAGAGTATGTCATATGTTCACACATTGTAACGGCAACATATAATTCATGCTGCATTTAAAAATGCTCAGGCCGAAAAATACCCTAAAATAAAATAATTTCTCTTAAGTACCTTGCAGATGGAGTTCTCTATTTATGACTGTGGGTTCTTTTTTAACGAACAAGGAAGCTCTGCACTGTACTGTATTAGTGGAACATCTGGGTGCAGATCAAAACATTAAAAAAATATATTAGACGATACATTCTGGAAAAACCTACCATATGTCGAACAAATCCTGCACCCTATAGCAAAATCAATAAATCTAGTAAAGTAAGATAGATCTCTATTATCAGAAGTGCCTTTTGTTTTTATGTATATAAAAGATGCAATCTTAGATACCTAAAACGAAGTTGATCCGATTAGAGGTTTTCTTAGAGAAAACTTGTTAAAGTATTTAGAAGAGCGCTTTGAATTTTGTTGTATATTTCATTGGTTGTTAACCTATTTATTTTGCTACAAATCTTCTTGATTCCCGTTTTAAAGGAAAGCAGTTAAAAGAAGACCAAGTAATAATATTTTTTATGTACACTAACTTAAAGATATTGCGAAAATATAGTATTTCTTTTTTCAGTTCTATTGGTATTTATTTTAGCAAAATATATCTTAAACTCTTATAAGTATAATTTCAGGTTTCCGTTTTTAATTCGAATTTATTTCAATTTTTCTTTTTTTTCCCAATTTTCCAATGCTCGGAAAAAAACGGAGAAACGTGTTTTTTCCCAATTTGTCCCGTTTTTTCCGAACTATTAAATCTCTAGTCGGTCCTAAAATAAAGTTTGGTAATAGATTTAGTAATATTAATAGAAATGTAGAACGTTGTTTACTTTTTCTCTGCAGATTTGAAATACATTTCGTATTCTAATCACAGGCCGACAAAAAAAATTTGTATAACATAAAACTGAATAGAATAGTGTGGTAGAATGAACATATCTGAATATGCAATCCGTGTTACATTAAACAAACCACATGTAGAACGGTACCATTTAATATTTAGTGAAAAAATGATTTTACAAGTTTTTTAACCCTGTATATCGACTATATTTCTAATTTATATTAACATCTAAGAAAAAAAGCAAACATCAAAAATATGTATTTCAAACACTATTTTTTCCTTTTAAGGGGGGTCAGATCGTCTCTCTTCAAAAACCAACAGTTATCACCCATCATGGCTGGATCCCATTGTCCCTGGTACCGAATTTCCTTAGTCCGGATATCTTGATGGAACCTTTCACCCTGCTCGTCGCTGACAGCGCCCAAATTGTCAGGAAAAAATGATAAATGGGAATGGAGACAGTGAATTTTTAATGACATTTGGCAAAAGCGATTTGTAGGAGTCTAAAAGTTCATTACCTACGTGTTCGTAGTTTGCATCCACACTGTTGCATAAAAATCCCCTCACTACCCTTACCCTTACAAATCAGTTCCAAGCTCTGAGTTCTTGCGTGGTGAGCATTTCTATAAAATTACCATCATCCAGCAATTTTCTAATTTGTGGCCCAATAAAAATGCCTTCTTTTAATTTGGCGTCACTTAACTGGAGAAAGACTTGTCTTAGGTATTTAAATCCGTCACCCTCTTTATTCATAGCCTTCACAAAGTTTTTCATCAGTCCAAGTTTAATGTGAAGAGGAGGCAAAAGGACATTTTTTGGATCTACAAGGGGCACATTTTGAGATCCTGATTGAAATTCACTCCTTTCCGGCCAAATTTTCGTTACATAATATTCATTCACTGCACGACTGTCCCACAAACAGAATAAACAGCAATATTTTGTAAATCCTCCCAGAAGTATCACTGAAATTGCTACAACTTTTAAATTCCCACATATCTGCCATTTGTACCGGTGGTAGTTTATTTCATCTAAAAGGATGCGCATATTTTCATAGGTTTCTTTCATTGTCACTGAATGGGGATCTGGTATAGATGGTTTTAAATTTCCATTATGTAATAACACAGCTTTTAAACTATATTTCGATGAGTCTATGAACAAGCGCCACTAACAAGGAGAATGCTCGATATTGAGTTCCTGCAGTAAACCAGCGATATCAGTACACGCACATACCGAATTTTCCATATTGTAAAATGCAGAAAACGTAGCATTTCTTTTCCTAAAAGTCGTAATTTTTGTTTCTTTGGCTAGTAAGTTCCACTCTTTAAGACGGGAACCAAGAAGTTCTCACTGCTGCTTTGACAACCCCAAATCACGTACTAAATTATTTAACTCACTTTGAACAATCAAATGTGGCTCGCCGGAACTGGGACCTGGAGTAAAAGTAAAAGTGGGGTCGTTACACTGTTCTTCGGACTCTTCGGAGCTGCCTGATGATGTGTTATTACCTCCATTATCTCCCAAAACAATATCTTGCCAATCTAAAGGCGCAGTCGGTACTGGTAAGTCAGCATCGTGAGGAACAGGTCTTATGACAGAAGGCAAATTCGGATATTCGATCTTGCGCTTTTCTTTTTTGGAGTAACCTTCAGTCCTTGTCATGCAAAAATAGCAATCGTCAAAATGATTGGTGGGTTCTCGCCATACCACTGGAACTGCAAAAGGCATACTTTTTCTCTTCCCTTTCATCCACTGCCCCAATGATACGCTACAGCTGATACAGCACTCATGGGGAGCCCACTGCTTGTGTTGGTCTCCGATTAAAACACCAAAATACATTAAATAGGCTTTTTTCACATTTTCAGAAAATGGTCTGGCTTGTGACTTCACAAGAAATTCTCCACAAATATAACAAAACTTGTCAGGAGAAATTTTGCAATTGCGGCGCGTTTCACTTGGCATTTTCGTCGTTGACAAAACTTTCTTAACTACACAGAACCACTCAATTCGAAACTCAAAAGAAGACTGAATAAGGAAATAAGTTTAAGGTTATAACCAATCCATTTTAGGTTATCTTTCTGTTTTACAATGCATACCTTTTAAATGACCCCTTATAAAATCTACTACCTGCCACTATAAAAGGGTCTAATGAGCCCATTGAAAACTGGTACGTATTAGGGCTTTATGAATATTTTTTCTATTGTTAGTAAGGTATTAGCATTGTGAAAGTAATGTTACAAAAGTCGTGTCGGCCAGTGTAATTGACCCGGCAAGTGTCCATTATTTTGAAGCTTTCCTAAGTTTAATACTAAAGCACGCCAACAAGTTTTGTTAGTTTAACAGTCAAGTTTCCTTCATTTCATCTAAGTTTTCAGAAGCTGCATCTCTCTTTAATGCACGTACATCACCCGCAATGTAAGTTGAGGAGAAGGCAAGTTGCGTAGTACTCTTAATTTTAAATGTCACCCACCAAGCTGAAAGTAAACACAGAACTTGGTGGTCAAGCTCGTGAAATAGTTTTTTACGTGTTTCAATATTTTAAGAATAATAAATCGACGGAAGAGAAAATGAGTGAGATAAAAACAAAAGTTAGTTGTGCTACGGGTGTTTCAGTTCGGACAATACAAACTAGATTGCATAGACCGCCTAATCGCCCCCCGAGGGGGCTCTATAAGGTCGGTAATATCATCATTGTAATGCCCTGAAAATTTCGTGTTTCTAGGCCAAGTATTAAGGAAGATATCACACTCCTTCGGACTGATGATGGAGAATAGACCGCCCTTCGTGACCCCATCGCTACATACATACAAACACCTACACGTAGAAACTATTTTTGCCAACAAAAATACTTTTCGGACACCCTGTATACATACATACAAACATAAACACATATTAATACAAATATATTTGATTTGCTTGAAATTCGACCTAATAAAGTTTATCTAAGTACTAATAGGAGTATTTGCCCATTCCAAGAATTTTTGCACACCCTGTATACATTCAATCTAACACTCACACGGTTAAATAGGAATATAGACGATTTTCTTGAAATCCGCCTTAATTACGTTTATTTTGGTCGTATTAAAATGAGTTGCAAATACTAAGACTTTTCGGACACCCTGTATACACACGTACAAGCATAAACACATAGTAATACAAATATAGACGATTTTCTTGAAATCCGCCTTAATTAAGTTTATTTAGGTCCTAATAAAAGGAGTTGCACCCTGTATACACACGTACAATCATAAACACATAGTAATACAAATATAGACGATTTTCTTGAAATTCGCCTTAATTAAGTTTATTTTGGTCCTAATAAAAGGAGTTGCAAATAATAAGACTTTTCGGACACCCTGTATACACACGCACAAGCATAAACACATAGTAATACAAATATAGACAATTTTCTTGAAATCCGCCTTAATTAAGTTTATTTTGGTCCTAATAAAAGGAGTTGCAAATAATAAGACTTTTCGGACACCCTGTATACACACGTACAAGCATAAACACATATTAATACAAATATATTCGATTTACTTGAAATTCGACCTAATAATGCTAAGTACTAATAGGAGTATTTGCCCATTCCAAGAATTTTTGGACACCCTGTATACATTCAATCTAACACTCACACGTTTAAATAGGAATATAGGCGATTTTCTTGAAATCCGCCTTAATTACGTTTATTTTGGTCGTATTAAAATGAGTTGCAAATACTAAGACTTTTCGGACACCCTGTATACACACGTACAAGCATAAACACATAGTAATACAAATATAGACGATTTTCTTGAAATCCGCCTTAATTAAGTTTATTTAGGTCCTAATAAAAGGAGTTGCACCCTGTATACACACGTAAAATCATAAACACATAGTAATACAAATATAGACGATTTTCTTGAAATCCGCCTTAATTAAGTTTATTTTGGTCCTAATAAAAGGAGTTGCAAATAATAAGACTTTTCGGACACCCTGTATACACACGCACAAGCATAAACACATAGTAATACAAATATAGACAATTTTCTTGAAATCCGCCTTAATTAAGTTTATTTTGGTCCTAATAAAAGGAGTTGCAAATAATAAGACTTTTCGGACACCCTGTATACACACGTACAAGCATAAACACATATTAATACAAATATATTCGATTTACTTGAAATTCGACCTAATAATGCTAAGTACTAATAGGAGTATTTGCCCATTCCAAACTAAGACTTTTCCAACACCCTGTATACAAACATATAAATCCGTACACATAGAAATGCAAATATATACCTACGATTTGCTTTAAATCCGACCATCGAGTTACTATTTGTATGAAAGGCAAAGGTATTTGCCCATTCAAAGACTTTTCGGACACCCTGTATACATACATAAAAACACAACACAACACGACACATGGTAATTTAAATATTTTCGATTTTCTTGAAAACCGACCCAATTAATTTTATCTTCGTACTTATGACAAAGTTATTTGCGCATATAAAGACTTTTCGGACACCCTGTAGGCATATACAGAATCACCCACATGCCGAAAGGTATAAAATGTACTTTCGAATCGTTCAGGTTACTTTAAAAGGGAGTCAATTCATTTCCCTAAAATTAAATTTGGCAAAGATATTTCCCCATACAAAGACTTTTTGGACATTCTGTTGTGTACCAACATATAAACAACCACACAAAGGAATGAAAAATTTACGATTTCCTTGAAATAAGACTCATTTAAGTTTTTCTTCGCTCTAATGACAAAGATATTTGCGCATACAAAGACTTTTCGGACACCCTGTAGACATATATACAATCATGCACATGCCGGAAGGTATAAAATGTATTTTAGAATCGTTCTGGTTACTTTAAAACGATCCGAATCAAGTCATTTCCCTAAAATTAAATTAAAATTATTCAATAATAATTAATATATTGCCCCAAAAGTATACACGCTCATGGATAGAAAATAAAATGCATATTTTGGGATTTTTTCGATGCCACTGAGCTTCATATTAGAATCTTCAATGATGCTTTGTAGCGTCATAGGAAAATCGATTAAAATGGTATTTAATCGGTATAATATGAAATGAAATGTCTTTCTACCGAAAGTATAAGGTCCCTAAATGCATTGCCCGGTAAATTCGAGGCCGAAGTTGGTCCGGACTCCTTCCAATCTCGCATCAAAATGCTGACATTTTAGCCAAATTGTGACATTTCATACATTATAATTAAATGAATAAATTTCCCCGTATAGAAATTGATTTTGACATGCATTTGCATGGTCTGAGAAAAATTTAAAAAATTCGTATTTAATGCTTAAATCGTCCAATGAAATGTACCGCTATTAAAAATATAAAGTCCATTTTACCTTTGCCATGTATATTTCAAGCCGAAATCGGTCCAGGAAGCTTCCAATATCGCTACAAAAACTGTTATTTTCATGACATTTTGACAGGTCATATTTTAATTTCGATGTAAAGAGGGTCCGTTCAATTGTTTTGTCAAGGCACGGCTTTTATATATGCACTTTTTAAAATTTTTCCT
Source organism: Philopedon plagiatum (assembly GCA_963971165.1). NCBI lineage: Eukaryota > Metazoa > Arthropoda > Insecta > Coleoptera > Curculionidae > Philopedon > Philopedon plagiatum. The sequence continues at coordinate 100,480,014 of OZ020192.1, read as the reverse complement.
GCAGCGATGCAAAAAAAGGTATTTATTTATAACTTTAACGAAAAAATATGGAGTTTTAATTATTTAGGAGTGTTCTTAGATGATTAGGGAAGAAAATAAACCAAAAAAGAATCGTTAAATAAGAGAAATAATATATAATAATGCCTTTTAAAGATGAATTTTGGTTGAAAAAAACAGAAAAATTGAGTTTTTACCCCCTAAATTCGGTCCTGAATCACCCATTCGGGATTCATTTTAAAGCCTGATTATATCCCCAAGGAATAGCGTTGAAAAAGTTGAAAGAAATTAGATAGGAAAAGATACAGAGTGATTCAAATGTAGAGATGTCATGAAAAAAAATCGTTAATAATCTAAATTTAATTATCGCTTGCTCCTTTCCTATTAGGAATGAAGGAACCAAAAAATATGCAAATCACGTATTTCGGCGACCTCTTTCCGATAAGGCACATGGGATTTCGATTTGAATCCATTTTGACCCCCAAAAAAATTAAAAACTGTCATAAAATTGCACGAAAAATCGTAATTTCCACTTTTTCTCAAATTTTTCCAATTTGCAGTCGTTTTAGGTATAGGTAAATGTATTGCAAAAAGAAAGTGTTTGAGATTCTTTAGTTTTAAGTTCAAATACATTTTTCTGTCCGATGTTCTAGTTTCGACTTATTCAGTGCCAAAGTGGGGTCTACAAACAGCATTTTTCGACATAAAAAAATTCAAAAAAATTGCTTCCCATTTTCCGAATACCGCCAGTTTCAATAGAGTTCTGAAGCTCCCGGTCCTCCACAACCTCCAAAAATTTAAATTGATTTAATTCACTTTTGCGACCTGTAATCGATTGCAACGAAAATCGCTGAAATTTCGACTTTGACGTTTAATAGCTCCGAAACGGAACACCCTGTATAACTGAATTTTTTACCGAAGCTAGCCGCACTATCCCTCTATTAACCCAGAAAATTTGGTTGCCGCCACTCTAACCATTTTCGAGAAAAAAAATTGAAAAAGTGAAAATGTCGAAACGGACAACATACGCACGCACGCACGCACGCACATACGCACACACATTTTCTGACCAAGGGCTCGGTATATAGACCGAGCCTGAAAGGCGGTCTATAATAATTGTAAAAGGTTCTTTTGGTGAAACTAGTGAAAGTGACATACCTAGCTTTCCAAAAAAGGTCTGTGGGTATATAAACTAGATTGCATAGACCGCCTAATCGCCCCCCGAGGGGGCTCCATATGGTCGGTAATATCATCATTGTCATGCCCTGAAAATTTCGTGTTTCTAGGCCATGTATTAAGGAAGATATCACACTCCTTCGGACTGATGATGGAGAATAGACCGCCCTTCGTAACCCCATCGCTACATACATACAAACACCTACACGTAGAAACTATTTTTGCCAACAAAAATACTTTTCGGACACCCTGTATACATACATTCAAACATAAACACATATTAATACAAATATATTCGATTTGCTTGAAATTCGACCTAATAAAGTTTATCTAAGTACTAATAGGAGTATTTGCCCATTCCAAGACTTTTTGGACACCCTGTATACATTCAATCTAACACTCACACGTTTAAATAGGAATATAGACGATTTTCTTGAAATCCGCCTTAATTACGTGTATTGTGGTCGTATTAAAAGGAGTTGCAAATGCTAAGACTTTTCAGACACCCTGTATACACACGTACAAGCATAAACACATAGTAATACAAATATAGACGATTTTCTTGAAATCCGCCTTAATTAAGTTTATTTAGGTCCTAATAAAAGGAGTTGCAAATAATAAGACTTTTCGGACACCCTGTATACACACGTACAATCATAAACACATAGTAATACAAATATAGACGATTTTCTTGAAATCCGCCTTAATTAAGTTTATTTTGATCGTAATAAAAGGAGTTGCAAATAATAAGACTTTTCGGACACCCTGTATACACACGTACAAGCATAAACACATAGTAAAACAAATATATTCGATTTGCTTGAAATTCGACCTAATAAAGTTTATCTAAGTACTAATAGGAGTATTTACCCATTCCAAGACTTTTTGGACACCCTGTATACATTCACACTAACACTCACACGTTTAAATAGGAGTATAGCCGATTTCCTTAAAATCCTAATTAGTTAAGTTTATCTTGGTACTAGTAGAAGTATTTACCCATACTAAGGCTTTTCGAACACCCTGTATACAAACATATAAATCCGTACACATAGAAATGCAAATATATACCTACGATTTGCTTTAAATCCGACAATTGAGTTACTATTTGTACAAAAGGCAAAGGTATTTGCCCATTCAAAGACTTTTCGGACACCCTGTATACATACATAAAAACACAACACAACACGACACGTGGTAATTTAAATATTTTCGATTTTCTTGAAAACCGGCCCTATTAATTTTATCTTCGTACTTATGACAAAGATATTTGCGCATATAAAGAATTTTCGGACACCCTGTAGGCATATACAGAATCACCCACATGCCGAAAGGTCTAAAATGTACTTTCGAATCGTTCAGGTTACTTTAAAAGGATCCGAGTCAATTCATTTCCCTAAAATTAAATTTGGCAAAGATATTTCCGCATACAAAGACTTTTTGGACATTCTGTATAAATACCAACATAATAATACAAACAACCACACAACGGAATAAAAACTTTACGATTTCCTTGAAATAAAACTCGTTTAAGTTTTTCTTCGTGCCAATGACAAATATGTTTGCGCATACAAAGTTTTCGGACACCCTGTACTATACATACATACAAACCCAACAACCACGACACAGTAATTTAAATATTTTCGATGTTCTTGAAAACCGGCTCAATTAATTTTATCTTCGTACTAACGGCAAAGATATTTCCGCATACAAAGACTTTTTGGACATTCTGTATACATACCAACATATAAACAACCACACAAAGGAATGAAAAATTTACGATTTCGTTGAAATAAGACTCATTAAGTTTTTCTTCGTGCCAATGACAAAGATATTTGCGCATACAAAGACTTTTCGGACACCCTGTAGACATATATACAATCATGCACATGCCGGAAGATATAAAATGTATTTTCGAATCGTTCTGGTTACTTTAAAACGATCCGAATCAAGTCATTTCCCTAAAATTAAATTAAAATTATTCAATAATAATTAATATATTGCCCCAAAGGTATACACGCTCATGGTTAGAAAATAAAATGCATATTTTGAATTTTTTCGATGCCACTGAGCTTCATATTAGAATCTTCAATGATGCTTTGTAGCGTCATAGGAAAATCGATTAAAATGGTATTTAATCTGTATAATATGAAATGAAATGTCTTTCTACCGAAAGTATAAGGTCCCTAAATCCCTTGCCTGGTAAATTTGAAGCCGAAGTTGGTCCACACTCCTTCCAATCTCGCATCAAAATGCTGACATTTAAGCCAAATTGTGACATTTTATACATTATAATTAAATTAATACATTTCCCCGTATAGAAATTGATTTTTATAATGCAATGCAGGGCCTCAGCAAAACCAATAAAATATGTATTTAATGCTTACATCGTCCAATGAAATGTACCGTAATTAAAAATAGAAACTCCGTTTTACCTTTGCCATGTATATTTCAAGCCGAAATCGGTCCAGGAAGCTTCCAATATCGCTACAAAAACTGTTATTTTCATGACATTTTGACAGGTCATATTTTAATTTCGATGTAAAGCGTCACAGTTCAATTGTTTTTTTTTCATGGCATGGTTTAAAATTCGCAGTTTTTAAAATTTTTCCTGCACCGAAGGAAGAAAACCTATTTATTTATAACTTTAACGCAAAAATATGGAGTTTTAATTAGTTAGCAGTGTTCTCAGATGATGACGGAAGAAAATAAACCAAAAAAGAGCTGTTAAATAAGAGAAATAATGCATAATAATGCCATTTAAAGATGAATTTTGATGGAAAAAAACAGAAAAAATGAGTTTTTACCCCCTAAATCAGGCCCTGGATCACCCATTCGGGATTCATTTTAAAGCCTGATTATATCCCCAACGGATAGCGTTGAAAAAGTTAGAAGAAATTAGATAGGAAAAGATACAGAGTGATTCAAATGTAGAGATGTCATGAAAAAAAATCGTAAAAAATCGAAATTTAATTATCGATTTCTCCTTTCCTATTAGAAATAAAAGAACTAAAAAATACGTTTCTAACGTATTTCGGCGAGCTCTTTCCGATAGGGCACATGGAATTTCGATTTGGATCCATTTTGACCCCCCAAAAAATTCAAAACCGTCAAAAATTTGCATGAAAATTCGTAATTTCCACTTTTTCCCAAATTTTTCCAATTTCCAGTCGTTTTAGGTATAGGTAAATGTATTGCAAAAAGAAAGTATTTGAGATTCTTTAGTTTTAAGTTCAAATACGTTTTTCTGTCCGATGTTCCGGTTTCGACTTATTCGGTGCCAAATTGGGGTCTACAAAGGGCATTTTTCGACATAAAAAAATTCAAAAAAATTACTTCCCATTTTAGGAATACCGCCAGTTTCAATAGGGTTCTGAAGCTCCCTGACCTCCACAACCTCCGAAAATTTAAATCGATTTAATTAAGTTTTGCGACCTGTAATCGATCCCATAGGAAATCGCTGAAATTTCGACTTTAACGTTTTATATCTCCGAAACGGAACACCCGGTATAACTGAATTTTTTACCGAAGCTAGCCGCACTATCCCTCTATTAACCCAGAAAATCTGGTTGCCCTCATTCTAACCGTTTTCGAGAAAAAAAATTGAAAAGGTGAAAATGTCGAAACGGACGACAACATACGGCCATACATACGGCCATACATACATACATACACACATTTTTCTGACCAAGGGCTCGGTATATAGACCGAGCCTGAAAGGCGGTCTATAACTAGTACGGGTAGACCGCCTAATCGCCCCCAGAGGGGGCTCTATAAGGTCGGTAATATCATCATTTTCATGCCCTGAAAATTTCGTGTTTCTAGGCCAAGTATTAAGGAAGATATCACACTCCTTCGGACTGATGATGGAGAATAGACCGCCCTTCGTGACCCCATCGCTACATACATACAAACACCTACACTTAGAAACTATTTTTGCCAACAAATATACTTTTCGGATACATATTAATACAAATATATTTGATTTGCTTGAAATTCGACCTAATAAAGTTTATCTAAGTACTAATAGGAGTATTTGCCCATTCCAAGAATTTTTGGACACCCTGTATACATTCAATCTAACACTCACACGTTTAAATAGGAATATAGACGATTTTCTTGAAATCCGCCTTAATTACGTTTATTTTGGTCGTATTAAAATGAGTTGCAAATACTAAGACTTTTCGGACACCCTGTATACACACGTACAAGCATAAACACATAGTAATACAAATATAGACGATTTTCTTGAAATCCGCCTTAATTAAGTTTATTTAGGTCCTAATAAAAGGAGTTGCACCCTGTATACACACGTACAATCATAAACACATAGTAATACAAATATAGACGATTTTCTTGAAATCCGCCTTAATTAAGTTTATTTTGGTCCTAATAAAAGGAGTTGCAAATAATAAGACTTTTCGGACACCCTGTATACACACGCACAAGCATAAACACATAGTAATACAAATATAGACAATTTTCTTGAAATCCGCCTTAATTAAGTTTATTTTGGTCCTAATAAAAGGAGTTGCAAATAATAAGACTTTTCGGACACCCTGTATACACACGTACAAGCATAAACACATATTAATACAAATATATTCGATTTACTTGAAATTCGACCTAATAATGCTAAGTACTAATAGGAGTATTTGCCCATTCCAAGAATTTTTGGACACCCTGTATACATTCAATCTAACACTCACACGTTTAAATAGGAATATAGACGATTTTCTTGAAATCCGCCTTAATTACGTTTATTTTGGTCGTATTAAAATGAGTTGCAAATACTAAGACTTTTCGGACACCCTGTATACACACGTACAAGCATAAACACATAGTAATACAAATATAGACGATTTTCTTGAAATCCGCCTTAATTAAGTTTATTTAGGTCCTAATAAAAGGAGTTGCACCCTGTATACACACGTACAATCATAAACACATAGTAATACAAATATAGACGATTTTCTTGAAATCCGCCTTAATTAAGTTTATTTTGGTCCTAATAAAAGGAGTTGCAAATAATAAGACTTTTCGGACACCCTGTATACACACGCACAAGCATAAACACATAGTAATACAAATATAGACAATTTTCTTGAAATCCGCCTTAATTAAGTTTATTTTGGTCCTAATAAAAGGAGTTGCAAATAATAAGACTTTTCGGACACCCTGTATACACACGTACAAGCATAAACACATATTAATACAAATATATTCGCTTTACTTGAAATTCGACCTAATAATGCTAAGTACTAATAGGAGTATTTGCCCATTCCAAGAATTTTTGGACACCCTGTATACATTCAATCTAACACTCACACGTTTAAATAGGAATATAGACGATTTTCTTGAAATCCGCCTTAATTACGTTTATTTTGGTCGTATTAAAATGAGTTGCAAATACTAAGACTTTTCGGACACCCTGTATACACACGTACAAGCATAAACACATAGTAATACAAATATAGACGATTTTCTTGAAATCCGCCTTAATTAAGTTTATTTAGGTCCTAATAAAAGGAGTTGCACCCTGTATACACACGTACAATCATAAACACATAGTAATACAAATATAGACGATTTTCTTGAAATCCGCCTTAATTAAGTTTATTTTGGTCCTAATAAAAGGAGTTGCAAATAATAAGACTTTTCGGACACCCTGTATACACACGCACAAGCATAAACACATAGTAATACAAATATAGACAATTTTCTTGAAATCCGCCTTAATTAAGTTTATTTTGGTCCTAATAAAAGGAGTTGCAAATAATAAGACTTTTCGGACACCCTGTATACACACGTACAAGTATAAACACATATTAATACAAATATATTCTATTTACTTGAAAATCGACCTAATAATGCTAAGTACTAATAGGAGTATTTGCCCCCCAACCAAACTAAGACTTTTCCAACACCCTGTATACAAACATATAAATCCGTACACATAGAAATGCAAATATATACCTACGATTTGCTTTAAATCCGACCATCGAGTTACTATTTGTACGAAAGGCAAAGGTATTTGCCCATTCAAAGACTTTTCGGACACCCTGTATACATACATAAAAACACAACACAACACGACACATGGTAATTTAAATATTTTCGATTTTCTTGAAAACCGACCCTATTAATTTTATCTTCGTACTTATGACAAAGTTATTTGCGCATATAAAGACTTTTCGGACACCCTGTAGGCATATACAGAATCACCCACATGCCGAAAGGTATAAAATGTACTTTCGAATCGTTCAGGTTACTTTAAAAGGGAGTCAATTCATTTCCCTAAAATTAAATTTGGCAAAGATATTTCCCCATACAAAGACTTTTTGGACATTCTGTTGTGTACCAACATATAAACAACCACACAAAGGAATGAAAAATTTACGATTTCCTTGAAATAAGACTCATTTAAGTTTTTCTTCGCTCTAATGACAAAGATATTTGCGCATACAAAGACTTTTCGGACACCCTGTAGACATATATACAATCATGCACATGCCGGAAGGTATAAAATGTATTTTAGAATCGTTCTGGTTACTTTAAAACGATCCGAATCAAGTCATTTCCCTAAAATTAAATTAAAATTATTCAATAATAATTAATATATTGCCCCAAAAGTATACACGCTCATGGATAGAAAATAAAATGCATATTTTGGGATTTTTTCGATGCCACTGAGCTTCATATTAGAATCTTCAATGATGCTTTGTAGCGTCATAGGAAAATCGATTAAAATGGTATTTAATCGGTATAATATGAAATGAAATGTCTTTCTACCGAAAGTATAAGGTCCCTAAATGCATTGCCCGGTAAATTCGAGGCCGAAGTTGGTCCGGACTCCTTCCAATCTCGCATCAAAATGCTGACATTTTAGCCAAATTGTGACATTTCATACATTATAATTAAATGAATAAATTTCCCCGTATAGAAATTGATTTTTAAACGCCTTTGCAGGACCTCAGCAAAATTAATGAAATTGGTATTTAATGCTCAAATCGTCCAATGAAATGTACCGCTATTAAAAATATAAAGTCCATTTTACCTTTGCCATGTATATTTCAAGCCGAAATCGGTCCAGGAAGCTTCCAATATCGCTACAAAAACTGTTATTTTCATGACATTTTGACAGGTCATATTTTAATTTCGATGTAAAGAGGGTCCGTTCAATTGTTTTGTCAAGGCACGGCTTTTATATATGCACTTTTTAAAATTTTTCCTGCAGCGATGCAAAAAAAGGTATTTATTTATAACTTTAACGAAAAAATATGGAGTTTTAATTAGTTAGGAGTGTTCTTAGATGATCAGGGAAGAAAATAAACCAAAAAAGAATCGTTAAATAAGAGAAATAATATATAATAATGCCTTTTAAATATGAATTTCGATGGAAAAAAACAGAAAAAATGAGTTTTTACCCCCTAAATCAGGCCCTGGATCACCCATTCGGGATTCATTTTAAAGCCTGATTATATCCCCAACGGATAGCGTTGAAAAAGTTAGAAGAAATTAGATAGGAAAAGATACAGAGTGATTCAAATGTAGAGATGTCATGAAAAAAAATCGTAAAAAATCGAAATTTAATTATCGATTTCTCCTTTCCTATTAGAAATAAAAGAACTAAAAAATACGTTTCTAACGTATTTCGGCGAGCTCTTTCCGATAGGGCACATGGAATTTCGATTTGGATCCATTTTGACCCCCCAAAAAATTCAAAACCGTCAAAAATTTGCATGAAAATTCGTAATTTCCAGTTTTTCCCAAATTTTTACAATTTCCAGTCGTTTTAGGTATAGGTAAATGTATTGGAAAAAGAAAGTATTTGAGATTCTTTAGTTTTATGTTCCAATACGTTTTTCTGTCCGATGCTCCGGCTTCGACTTATTAAGCGCCAAAGAGGGGTCTACAAAGGGCATTTTTCGACATAAAAAAATTCAAAAAAATTACTTCCCATTTTAGGAATACCGCCAGTTTCAATAGGGTTCTGAAGCTCCCTGACCTCCACAACCTCCGAAAATTTAAATCGATTTAATTAAGTTTTGCGACCTGTAATCGATCCCATAGGAAATCGCTGAAATTTCGACTTTAACGTTTTATATCTCCGAAACGGAACACCCGGTATAACTGAATTTTTTACCGAAGCTAGCCGCACTATCCCTCTATTAACCCAGAAAATCTGGTTGCCCTCATTCTAACCGTTTTCGAGAAAAAAAATTGAAAAGGTGAAAATGTCGAAACGGACGACAACATACGGCCATACATACGGCCATACATACATACACACATTTTTCTGACCAAGGGCTCGGTATATAGACCGAGCCTGAAAGGCGGTCTATAACTAGATTGCATAGACCGCCTAATCGCCCCCCGAGGGGGCTCTATAAGGTCGGTAATATCATCATTGTAATGCCCTGAAAATTTCGTGTTTCTAGGCCAAGTATTAAGGAAGATATCACACTCCTTCGGACTGATGATGGAGAATAGACCGCCCTTCGTGACCCCATCGCTACATACATACAAACACCTACACGTAGAAACTATTTTTGCCAACAAAAATACTTTTCGGACACCCTGTATACATACATACAAACATAAACACATATTAATACAAATATATTTGATTTGCTTGAAATTCGACCTAATAAAGTTTATCTAAGTACTAATAGGAGTATTTGCCCATTCCAAGAATTTTTGGACACCCTGTATACATTCAATCTAACACTCACACGGTTAAATAGGAATATAGACGATTTTCTTGAAATCCGCCTTAATTACGTTTATTTTGGTCGTATTAAAATGAGTTGCAAATACTAAGACTTTTCGGACACCCTGTATACACACGTACAAGCATAAACACATAGTAATACAAATATAGACGATTTTCTTGAAATCCGCCTTAATTAAGTTTATTTAGGTCCTAATAAAAGGAGTTGCACCCTGTATACACACGTACAATCATAAACACATAGTAATACAAATATAGACGATTTTCTTGAAATTCGCCTTAATTAAGTTTATTTTGGTCCTAATAAAAGGAGTTGCAAATAATAAGACTTTTCGGACACCCTGTATACACACGCACAAGCATAAACACATAGTAATACAAATATAGACAATTTTCTTGAAATCCGCCTTAATTAAGTTTATTTTGGTCCTAATAAAAGGAGTTGCAAATAATAAGACTTTTCGGACACCCTGTATACACACGTACAAGCATAAACACATATTAATACAAATATATTCGATTTACTTGAAATTCGACCTAATAATGCTAAGTACTAATAGGAGTATTTGCCCATTCCAAGAATTTTTGGACACCCTGTATACATTCAATCTAACACTCACACGTTTAAATAGGAATATAGGCGATTTTCTTGAAATCCGCCTTAATTACGTTTATTTTGGTCGTATTAAAATGAGTTGCAAATACTAAGACTTTTCGGACACCCTGTATACACACGTACAAGCATAAACACATAGTAATACAAATATAGACGATTTTCTTGAAATCCGCCTTAATTAAGTTTATTTAGGTCCTAATAAAAGGAGTTGCACCCTGTATACACACGTAAAATCATAAACACATAGTAATACAAATATAGACGATTTTCTTGAAATCCGCCTTAATTAAGTTTATTTTGGTCCTAATAAAAGGAGTTGCAAATAATAAGACTTTTCGGACACCCTGTATACACACGCACAAGCATAAACACATAGTAATACAAATATAGACAATTTTCTTGAAATCCGCCTTAATTAAGTTTATTTTGGTCCTAATAAAAGGAGTTGCAAATAATAAGACTTTTCGGACACCCTGTATACACACGTACAAGCATAAACACATATTAATACAAATATATTCGATTTACTTGAAATTCGACCTAATAATGCTAAGTACTAATAGGAGTATTTGCCCATTCCAAACTAAGACTTTTCCAACACCCTGTATACAAACATATAAATCCGTACACATAGAAATGCAAATATATACCTACGATTTGCTTTAAATCCGACCATCGAGTTACTATTTGTATGAAAGGCAAAGGTATTTGCCCATTCAAAGACTTTTCGGACACCCTGTATACATACATAAAAACACAACACAACACGACACATGGTAATTTAAATATTTTCGATTTTCTTGAAAACCGACCCAATTAATTTTATCTTCGTACTTATGACAAAGTTATTTGCGCATATAAAGACTTTTCGGACACCCTGTAGGCATATACAGAATCACCCACATGCCGAAAGGTATAAAATGTACTTTCGAATCGTTCAGGTTACTTTAAAAGGGAGTCAATTCATTTCCCTAAAATTAAATTTGGCAAAGATATTTCCCCATACAAAGACTTTTTGGACATTCTGTTGTGTACCAACATATAAACAACCACACAAAGGAATGAAAAATTTACGATTTCCTTGAAATAAAATAAGACTCATTTAAGTTTTTCTTCGCTCTAATGACAAAGATATTTGCGCATACAAAGACTTTTCGGACACCCTGTAGACATATATACAATCATGCACATGCCGGAAGGTATAAAATGTATTTTAGAATCGTTCTGGTTACTTTAAAACGATCCGAATCAAGTCATTTCCCTAAAATTAAATTAAAATTATTCAATAATAATTAATATATTGCCCCAAAAGTATACACGCTCATGGATAGAAAATAAAATGCATATTTTGGGATTTTTTCGATGCCACTGAGCTTCATATTAGAATCTTCAATGATGCTTTGTAGCGTCATAGGAAAATCGATTAAAATGGTATTTAATCGGTATAATATGAAATGAAATGTCTTTCTACCGAAAGTATAAGGTCCCTAAATGCATTGCCCGGTAAATTCGAGGCCGAAGTTGGTCCGGACTCCTTCCAATCTCGCATCAAAATGCTGACATTTTAGCCAAATTGTGACATTTCATACATTATAATTAAATGAATAAATTTCCCCGTATAGAAATTGATTTTGACATGCATTTGCATGGTCTGAGAAAAATTTAAAAAATTCGTATTTAATGCTTAAATCGTCCAATGAAACGTATTTTAACTAAAAATATAAAGTCCATTTTACCTTTGCCATGTATATTTCAAGCCGAGATCGGTCCAGGAAGCTTCCAATATCGCTACAAAAACTGTTATTTTCATGACATTTTGACAGGTCATATTTTAATTTCGATGTAAAGAGGGTCCGTTCAATTGTTTTGTCAAGGCACGGCTTTTATATATGCACTTTTTAAAATTTTTCCTGCACCGATGCAAAAAAAGGTATTTATTTATAACTTTAACGAAAAAATATGGAATTTTAATTATTTAGGAGTGTTCTTAGATGATTAGGGAAGAAAATAAACCAAAAAAGAATCGTTAAATAAGAGAAATAATATATAATAATGCCTTTTAAAGATGAATTTTGGTTGAAAAAAACAGAAAAATTGAGTTTTTACCCCCTAAATTCGGTCCTGAATCACCCATTCGGGATTCATTTTAAAGCCTGATTATATCCCCAAGGAATAGCGTTGAAAAAGTTGAAAGAAATTAGATAGGAAAAGATACAGAGTGATTCAAATGTAGAGATGTCATGAAAAAAAATCGTAAATAATCTAAATTTAATTATCGCTTGCTCCTTTCCTATTAGGAATGAAGGAACCAAAAAATATGCAAATCACGTATTTCGGTGACCTCTTTCCGATAAGGCACATGGGATTTCGATTTGAATCCATTTTGACCCCCAAAAAAATTAAAAACTGTCATAAAATTGCACGAAAAATCGTAATTTCCACTTTTTCTCAAATTTTTCCAATTTGCAGTCGTTTTAGGTATAGGTAAATGTATTGCAAAAAGAAAGTGTTTGAGATTCTTTAGTTTTAAGTTCAAATACATTTTTCTGTCCGATGTTCCAGTTTCGACTTATTCAGTGCCAAAGTGGGGTCTACAAACAGCATTTTTCGACATAAAAAAATTCAAAAAAATTGCTTCCCATTTTCCGAATACCGCCAGTTTCAATAGAGTTCTGAAGCTCCCGGTCCTCCACAACCTCCAAAAATTTAAATTGATTTAATTCACTTTTGCGACCTGTAATCGATTGCAACGAAAATCGCTGAAATTTCGACTTTGACGTTTAATAGCTCCGAAACGGAACACCCTGTATAACTGAATTTTTTACCGAAGCTAGCCGCACTATCCCTCTATTAACCCAGAAAATTTGGTTGCCGCCACTCTAACCATTTTCGAGAAAAAAAATTGAAAAAGTGAAAATGTCGAAACGGACAACATACGCACGCACGCACGCACGCACATACGCACACACATTTTCTGACCAAGGGCTCGGTATATAGACCGAGCCTGAAAGGCGGTCTATAACTAGATTGCATAGACCGCCTAATCGCCCCCCGAGGGGGCTCTATAAGGTCGGTAATATCATCATTGTAATGCCCTGAAAATTTCGTGTTTCTAGGCCAAGTATTAAGGAAGATATCACACTCCTTCGGACTGATGATGGAGAATAGACCGCCCTTCGTGACCCCATCGCTACATACATACAAACACCTACACGTAGAAACTATTTTTGCCAACAAAAATACTTTTCGGACACCCTGTATACATACATACAAACATAAACACATATTAATACAAATATATTTGATTTGCTTGAAATTCGACCTAATAAAGTTTATCTAAGTACTAATAGGAGTATTTGCCCATTCCAAGAATTTTTGGACACCCTGTATACATTCAATCTAACACTCACACGGTTAAATAGGAATATAGACGATTTTCTTGAAATCCGCCTTAATTACGTTTATTTTGGTCGTATTAAAATGAGTTGCAAATACTAAGACTTTTCGGACACCCTGTATACACACGTACAAGCATAAACACATAGTAATACAAATATAGACGATTTTCTTGAAATCCGCCTTAATTAAGTTTATTTAGGTCCTAATAAAAGGAGTTGCACCCTGTATACACACGTACAATCATAAACACATAGTAATACAAATATAGACGATTTTCTTGAAATTCGCCTTAATTAAGTTTATTTTGGTCCTAATAAAAGGAGTTGCAAATAATAAGACTTTTCGGACACCCTGTATACACACGCACAAGCATAAACACATAGTAATACAAATATAGACAATTTTCTTGAAATCCGCCTTAATTAAGTTTATTTTGGTCCTAATAAAAGGAGTTGCAAATAATAAGACTTTTCGGACACCCTGTATACACACGTACAAGCATAAACACATATTAATACAAATATATTCGATTTACTTGAAATTCGACCTAATAATGCTAAGTACTAATAGGAGTATTTGCCCATTCCAAGAATTTTTGGACACCCTGTATACATTCAATCTAACACTCACACGTTTAAATAGGAATATAGGCGATTTTCTTGAAATCCGCCTTAATTACGTTTATTTTGGTCGTATTAAAATGAGTTGCAAATACTAAGACTTTTCGGACACCCTGTATACACACGTACAAGCATAAACACATAGTAATACAAATATAGACGATTTTCTTGAAATCCGCCTTAATTAAGTTTATTTAGGTCCTAATAAAAGGAGTTGCACCCTGTATACACACGTAAAATCATAAACACATAGTAATACAAATATAGACGATTTTCTTGAAATCCGCCTTAATTAAGTTTATTTTGGTCCTAATAAAAGGAGTTGCAAATAATAAGACTTTTCGGACACCCTGTATACACACGCACAAGCATAAACACATAGTAATACAAATATAGACAATTTTCTTGAAATCCGCCTTAATTAAGTTTATTTTGGTCCTAATAAAAGGAGTTGCAAATAATAAGACTTTTCGGACACCCTGTATACACACGTACAAGCATAAACACATATTAATACAAATATATTCGATTTACTTGAAATTCGACCTAATAATGCTAAGTACTAATAGGAGTATTTGCCCATTCCAAACTAAGACTTTTCCAACACCCTGTATACAAACATATAAATCCGTACACATAGAAATGCAAATATATACCTACGATTTGCTTTAAATCCGACCATCGAGTTACTATTTGTATGAAAGGCAAAGGTATTTGCCCATTCAAAGACTTTTCGGACACCCTGTATACATACATAAAAACACAACACAACACGACACATGGTAATTTAAATATTTTCGATTTTCTTGAAAACCGACCCAATTATTTTATCTTCGTACTTATGACAAAGTTATTTGCGCATATAAAGACTTTTCGGACACCCTGTAGGCATATACAGAATCACCCACATGCCGAAAGGTATAAAATGTACTTTCGAATCGTTCAGGTTACTTTAAAAGGGAGTCAATTCATTTCCCTAAAATTAAATTTGGCAAAGATATTTCCCCATACAAAGACTTTTTGGACATTCTGTTGTGTACCAACATATAAACAACCACACAAAGGAATGAAAAATTTACGATTTCCTTGAAATAAAATAAGACTCATTTAAGTTTTTCTTCGCTCTAATGACAAAGATATTTGCGCATACAAAGACTTTTCGGACACCCTGTAGACATATATACAATCATGCACATGCCGGAAGGTATAAAATGTATTTTAGAATCGTTCTGGTTACTTTAAAACGATCCGAATCAAGTCATTTCCCTAAAATTAAATTAAAATTATTCAATAATAATTAATATATTGCCCCAAAAGTATACACGCTCATGGATAGAAAATAAAATGCATATTTTGGGATTTTTTCGATGCCACTGAGCTTCATATTAGAATCTTCAATGATGCTTTGTAGCGTCATAGGAAAATCGATTAAAATGGTATTTAATCGGTATAATATGAAATGAAATGTCTTTCTACCGAAAGTATAAGGTCCCTAAATGCATTGCCCGGTAAATTCGAGGCCGAAGTTGGTCCGGACTCCTTCCAATCTCGCATCAAAATGCTGACATTTTAGCCAAATTGTGACATTTCATACATTATAATTAAATGAATAAATTTCCCCGTATAGAAATTGATTTTGACATGCATTTGCATGGTCTGAGAAAAATTTAAAAAATTCGTATTTAATGCTTAAATCGTCCAATGAAACGTATTTTAACTAAAAATATAAAGTCCATTTTACCTTTGCCATGTATATTTCAAGCCGAGATCGGTCCAGGAAGCTTCCAATATCGCTACAAAAACTGTTATTTTCATGACATTTTGACAGGTCATATTTTAATTTCGATGTAAAGAGGGTCCGTTCAATTGTTTTGTCAAGGCACGGCTTTTATATATGCACTTTTTAAAATTTTTCCTGCACCGATGCAAAAAAAGGTATTTATTTATAACTTTAACGAAAAAATATGGAATTTTAATTATTTAGGAGTGTTCTTAGATGATTAGGGAAGAAAATAAACCAAAAAAGAATCGTTAAATAAGAGAAATAATATATAATAATGCCTTTTAAAGATGAATTTTGGTTGAAAAAAACAGAAAAATTGAGTTTTTACCCCCTAAATTCGGTCCTGAATCACCCATTCGGGATTCATTTTAAAGCCTGATTATATCCCCAAGGAATAGCGTTGAAAAAGTTGAAAGAAATTAGATAGGAAAAGATACAGAGTGATTCAAATGTAGAGATGTCATGAAAAAAAATCGTAAATAATCTAAATTTAATTATCGCTTGCTCCTTTCCTATTAGGAATGAAGGAACCAAAAAATATGCAAATCACGTATTTCGGTGACCTCTTTCCGATAAGGCACATGGGATTTCGATTTGAATCCATTTTGACCCCCAAAAAAATTAAAAACTGTCATAAAATTGCACGAAAAATCGTAATTTCCACTTTTTCTCAAATTTTTCCAATTTGCAGTCGTTTTAGGTATAGGTAAATGTATTGCAAAAAGAAAGTGTTTGAGATTCTTTAGTTTTAAGTTCAAATACATTTTTCTGTCCGATGTTCCAGTTTCGACTTATTCAGTGCCAAAGTGGGGTCTACAAACAGCATTTTTCGACATAAAAAAATTCAAAAAAATTGCTTCCCATTTTCCGAATACCGCCAGTTTCAATAGAGTTCTGAAGCTCCCGGTCCTCCACAACCTCCAAAAATTTAAATTGATTTAATTCACTTTTGCGACCTGTAATCGATTGCAACGAAAATCGCTGAAATTTCGACTTTGACGTTTAATAGCTCCGAAACGGAACACCCTGTATAACTGAATTTTTTACCGAAGCTAGCCGCACTATCCCTCTATTAACCCAGAAAATTTGGTTGCCGCCACTCTAACCATTTTCGAGAAAAAAAATTGAAAAAGTGAAAATGTCGAAACGGACAACATACGCACGCACGCACGCACGCACATACGCACACACATTTTCTGACCAAGGGCTCGGTATATAGACCGAGCCTGAAAGGCGGTCTATAATAATGGAGGAAAGGGATTTTTGAAGCACCAAGAATAATGGTGATTTAATAATCCTTAGGCAACAAATATTAAAACTATGATTAAATGATGTCTGGTTTACAAGTAAACTAGGAAAACTACAAAACTATTTGTGTCTTAAAATTGACTTTTTTAATCTCCATCCTCATCGTAACAAATATTCAACATACAGTATAAACCATTTTCCGCTCCTGTCCCTCATAAACACTGAAAATCAACAAGTGATGTCTGGAATTCTGCTTAAGAAACTATTTCATTAAAATCTATAGGTTATTAAATTCTTGCCAGGAAGGGAATGCTATTACTAACATTATTCAAATTCTTTAATATACTTAAACCTCATATTTGCGAAAGAGCATGTTAAGCACGTTTTCTATCATTCTACGTATTTTCTGTGAGATATATTATTATGATCCAGTAAGCTAAGTTATATATATAATATATAAAAATTATTACAAACACTTTCATTTAAAAAGTAATTATTTTGGTTTAATATATACCGTATGTATTGTTTTTGCTCAGGTGTTGCTAAATAATTACAATCTTAGCAAATTTGTTTTTTATGTTTTACTTCTCCGTAGTCCGCTACTACCGAGAAAACATATACATTATTGTAATCATTAAAACACTAAACCCCAATTATGTGACCCCTATAGCGTGGACCTCATAAGGTTTGATAGAGTCAGGTTATGTCATTGTGAAGCCTCTACTGCGGCCAATTAGGTCAATTGTATCTCACTTAGTGATTGCAATCCCGCAGTGTTTTAAATCCCGCAGGGCATTTGCGGGATTGGTTCTAATCCCGCGGGCTCCCGCGGGATCCTGCATAGTTTTTTTAGTTTAATAAAATTCGATAAATTAATGTTTATTGAATTAATTATTGAGCCAACTTTAATTTTTTATTATAAAAATCAAGAAATATCCGTATTTCAGTTAAAAAAATTACATAATTTAAAGTCTAGCATCTCTTAACTATACTACTATGACTATAAATCAATCAAATTTCTTCCTAATTAAAGTAACAAGTAACTTTTGGCAAATGAACTTCAAATGTTTATATGCGGGATCCCGCATAGGCTCTTTAATTTTATAAAATTCGATAAATTAACGGTTATTTAATTCATTATTAAACCAACTTTAATGTTTTTTTTTATAAATATCAAAAATTAACAGTATGTCAGTCAACAAAATTTTGTAATTTAAAGTCTAGCCTCTCTTAAGTATACTACTATGACTATAAATCAGTCAAATTTCTTATCACTTAAAGCAACAAGTAACTTTGGGCAACTGAACTTCAAATGTTTATACGCGGGATCCCGCATAGGTTTTTAATTTTATAAAATTCGATAAATTAACGTTTAGTTAATTAATTATTAAACCAACTTTAATTTTTTATTATGAATATCAAAAATTAACAGTTTGTCAGTCAACAAAATTATGTAATTTAAAGTCTAGCCTCTCTTAACTGTACTAGTATTACTATAAATCAGCCAAAGTTCTTATCAATTGAAGTAACATATGACTTTGGGCAAATGAACTTCAAATGTTTGTACGCGGGATCCCGCATATGTTTTTTAGTTTTACAAAATTCGATAAATTAACGTGTATTTAATTAATTATTAAACCAACTTTAATTTTTTAATACAACTATCTAAATTAGCAGTATTTCAGTCAACAAAATTATGTAATTTAAAGCCTAGCCTCTCTTAACTATACTACTATGACTATAAATCAGTCAAATTTCTTATAAATTAAATTAACAAGTTACTTTGGGCAAATGAACTTTAACAGCCAGATTCTCCAACGCTAGTCCGGTCTAATTTGACAACCAAAAGTTTTAAACTGACAAGTGTAAGAATAAGACAACTAAGTTTTATACTATGAACTTATTTCTGAGCTTTTTCGCAAATTTGTCAAGAAATGGACAATTTTAGTACGTACTTTCAACAATAATATAATTAATAATAAAATATATAAAAAAATAATAAAATTCATTACAGCAACTCGTTCCAAGATGAAAATCATTTGGAAATCAAGTAAATCGCTGAAATATCACCATAATTCATAAGTTTTTGATGACGACTTATTAACAATGACAGGACAAAACCCTGTCAAAACATAACTGATCAACTATAAGATCTTAATTTAAACCAGTACTAAATCTTAAACCTTCTTAGTGAATCTGAACGTAAATGTTTATTATTTTTCTACCTGAGATAATAAGTCTTGCTAGTTTCTATAGTAAATCACATTAGTCTGATTGTAAGGTAAGTAAGATACTTATAATACGTAAGCAGTCTCATTAATTTTCAAATTATAATACCACGGATATTTGGCAGATACATGTTTTCGCGTTATTTTTTAAGAGTTTTTTATGGCTATGCGGATCCGCATAGCTGGAGCGGGATCCCGCAGGCCGCCAAATGATGCGGAATCCCGCGGGATCCCACTTTGCGGGATTGCAATCCCTAATCTCACTCCTATTAAAACCGATCTACCTTTCACTGAAGATAATTCTTTTGTGTTCAGTAAGATCAAATATCCGTTCAAGAGGTCACTTGCAGGATGTTCAGGGTGAACTATTGAACTCATTCCAATTTTCCATCCATTGTGTTATAAGTATGTCCGGGTGCCAATACTCAAGACTTTCTAGTGGCCTGATCTGGCATGTTGTGTTGTGTTGAATCTCAGGTCTTAATTCGCTATTTATCTTCTCTCAGCTGGCAGTTATACTGGCTTTATTTTCCGAAAAGCAGCTATATAGGATCATTGGATACTACGTTTTTGAGGACGCGACTTAAACTCTTTCGTCCAGATTCACTAAGAAAGTTTAAGATTTAGTACTGGCTTAAATTAAGATCCTCTAGTTGATCAGTTATGTCTTGACAAGTTTTTGTCCTGTCGTTGTTAATAAGTTAAAAATTTATGGATTATTCGGATATTTCAGCGATTTGCTTGGTTTTCAAATGATTTTCATCTTGGAATGGGCTGCTAGAGTGAATATAGTTCTATTATTGTCGAAAGTGCGTACTAAAATTGCCCTTTTCTTTATAAATTTGCGAAAAGGCTCCAAAATAAATTGACAGTATAAAATTTAGTTGTCTTATTCTTACAGTTGTCAGTTTAAAACTTTTGGTTGTCAAATTAGACCGGACTAGCGTTGGAGAATCTGGCTGTTTTTATTTTTTAGCTTGCAACCCACTAGTCGCTGACATTTCAGTTTAAGGGTTTTCAATGCCTAAT
The DNA here is from genome assembly GCA_963971165.1 of Philopedon plagiatum. Classification (NCBI taxonomy): domain Eukaryota; kingdom Metazoa; phylum Arthropoda; class Insecta; order Coleoptera; family Curculionidae; genus Philopedon; species Philopedon plagiatum. The sequence continues at coordinate 100,459,184 of OZ020192.1, read as the reverse complement.
CATTATCATTATCAGACGCATTGTAAATTTCCAAGGTCTTTATCAAATTTTTTGCCTAACGCGAGGTGAATTCCTCTGGAGCTTAATGCCTAGGAGCCTCATCATGACCACTCATATCTGTAGATTTCATGATTACAATAGATCTTCTGTTCTGAGCGAAAGCCATGTCATGTCGGTTCCAAGCATCGTGACGGGTTGGAAAGGTTTCCCATCCAACCTAGCAAATGACATGAAAACCGTACTGCATCAGGTTGTGCACTTATATTGTGTATTATTTTAAGAAATTTTGAGGTTTTAGGGCTCAGGAGGTAATTCTTAAAGAGAAAGTCCAAGAAACGAGAATGCTATGTCAATATTGGTACCCAATAAGATTTTTAAATCTTTATCAAAAGGATGCACAGCTTTTGTTTGCGAAATGTCTTATAAAAATACCACACCGTGATTATGCAAGACAATTCACAATTTAACAAAGATATTATGAGGTCGTTTTTGTCATAAAAATCAGTTGTTCTTTATCAGTTCTGATTGTAATAATTATTTTTAATGGATAGAAACCTAAACAAATTAATTTTTTTACGATTTGCTCGTGTCTCTCGAATTGATGTTTGTCGATCCGTTTCTGGAGCAGTCAGATCAATAAAAAATGTATTCTCTGTAGCCGGAGTAATAGGAAGAAGAAAATTTACACAACCGAATTTTTGCCAAAAATTGTATTTTTCATGGTTATTAAGGACCGTTATTAGCAATCCCATAACCCCGTTGGCAGTATACCAAGTAAGCAGAGTGTATTTATTAAAAATGTTCGGAATGAACGTGGAATAAAAGTAGCTCCGTTATGCCACAGGAATTCTTACGGCGGACGACTTGATTTCTGTGCGGAGGAGAAGTTCTCTCTTGGTAAAAATTTACACGACTGTCTACCACACACATCTAAAAAAAGTAAAATGCCGACTAAATTTTAAAGATAACAGACGCATGCATGGACGATATTATGGAGTTTTTAATTTTTCTTGGGTTGGATACTAGACTTTGTGTTGGCAGCAGTCGATAATTTTGAAAAAGTGAATGGTCGGTAACTTAAAAAAAGGGATAAAATATGAATGTTTATATTTTATAATGCAAAATAACTAAAAATGTTTGGTTACTTAATGTTATCGTTTTAGATCTATTTTGCGATTATTTAATATAAACAGAAAAAAATGTTGGGTGAAAAGCAGTACACAAATTCGAATGCACCCAAGAGATAATCAACTCGGTCATATTGTTTATTGTTGAAGTATTTCGAGTAACAAGGCTGCCAATGTGTCAACAGCTAAACTTGAATTCCCCAAGATAGCCGCCCTTTGTATATGTATGTGTGCTATTTTATTAATAACAACGGGTCTTATAAGAACTAGGTAATCTATTTTTTTTGAGAGACCTGTGGCGTCAATAGACGGAAACTGCAGTACCAGGGAATGTAGCTGACTTTGATTAACTATAGTTGTAACAGTTATATACTTAATCCCACGTAAGCTTTTAATGTCGGAGCCATACGTATCATACATTTTGTTTACACAACTTGAACTTTGGTCAGGGCCGGATCTCACATTTCTTATCAAAATTTATGACTGTTTATGTAGTGTAACAGAATCTTGCTGAAATTAGTTTACCGACAACGTATGTGTGTAGAAATATGAAGAACGAATATACTAGAAGACTTGTTTTCATTAGATCGATTCCCGAAACCTTCGTACACTTTATGGTTATGTCGTTTGGCGTGAAAAGGGTAGAAAAATATATATATCCCAATTTGCTTTTGGTTCATGCTCCACAGAATTATCTGAGAGGTTATCTTCATCTGATGAACCGTCACCGTCGTCACCATCTGAATATAACTATGAGCTCCTGAGTGACCATAATATCTTTTTCATTCTCCCAAGCCTCCTTAACAATATTATCGGTGTGCTGCACGTAACTGGACCATTAGTCGGCCCAACATTATCTAATGCCGTTCTTCAGTACTCTGTAAGGTCCTTGATCAAATTGAACTCCGTACCATTTCAATGGCATTGAACTGACAATGGTACGCAGGCAGACCTATCGCTTCATGTCCAGCATCCCTAATCAACTTGTCAACAACTTACGACTTGTCAGGTTTCGGAATATGGATTATTACCTGCCCTAACTTGCTAACAGTATCCCAAGGAGTAAAAGCGATGTTCTTAGCTCTAAGCCAGTCCAGTCCAGCCCATATGGCAATTTAAAAAGAAAATTTAAATAACTATAAGCTTTTCCACTAAAGCACTCGTTTAGATTAGTAATTTACTCCACAAAACATATACGTTCAGATTCACTAAGAAGGTTTAAGATTTAGTACTGGTTTAAATTAAGATCTTATAGTTAATCAGTTATATTTTGACAGGTTTTTGTCCTATCATTGTTAATAAATTGTCATTAAAAACTTATGAATTATTCTGATATTATAGCGATTTTCTTGGTTTTCAAATGGTTGTTCTAAAGAATTTAGTTCTATTATTGTCGCAAGTACGTAGTAAAATAAAATTGTCCTCATTTTTATAAATTTGCGAAAGAGTTCTGAAATAAATTCATAGTATAAAACTTAGTTGTCTTGTTCTTACACTTGTCAATTTAAAGCTTTTAGTTGTCAAATTAGGCCGGACTATCGTTCTAATCTGGCTGATAATTCCTATAAAAATAATAAATTTTGGGGTAATATTTGCCTAGGTAATTGTTAAGCAAATAAAATATGTTAACCTACTTACTTTTCAATAAAAGAACCATTTTACTGATACACCAAGTCCAACAATATACCTACTACCGAAATGTCTAATAAGCACAAAATAATCAAAATAATGGTCAAATGCTTTCTAGCAACACCGAAAACCCACAAAAATATTCCTACAAACAAACTTTGATTTCACAAGTAATAAATCAAAATCAGTATGTAAATAGCGAAGGAACGCGGAATAGACAAGACGGGTTGTAGACTGCCGGAAAGAGATATGCCGGTGAAAAAGCTTAAGAAAAGGATGCCCATCTACACGGCATTTGAAGTGAGGTGCTGCACATATTCCACCTGTTGACGCTTTTCCAGCAGCAAGGATTAGATGCGGAATATATAGTATCTTCGCCACGTACATGTAAATGTATGACCATTTATTTATCCATCCAATTCAGCGATAGTCTGTGTCCGCAAGGCGTTTTCTGAAATAGGAAATTATAAGTTGGCAAACATGTTTGACATATGCCAACGGCCGTCATTAAAATCTTACGTGGGATTGAGTGTAGTTCGGGGAAATAAATCAGTGGCGCGATGGCATTTAATGCCTAACTTATGCAATGAAATGTCCGGGAATCCAAAAAAAAACGTCCATTTCTATGTATATTCCAAGCCGAAAATGTCCAGGAACCTTCCAATCTCGCCACAAAAACTGTTTTTGCGACATTTTGCCACTTTGTATTTTAATACATTTCTACGTCTACAAACTGATTTCGGTATATTCTAAAATGCGTTTGTAGGGTTTCTAAAAAATCAATAAAAATGACATTTAATGCATAACTCGTCCAATGAAATGCCCCGGAATTAAAAATATAAAGTCCACTTAACCGATTCCATGTAAATTCCAAGTCAAATTCGGTCCAGGATCTTCCCAATATCGCAACAAAAACTGGCATTTTCGGGTAATTTTGACAGGTCATATTTAATTTCGATTGTTTTTTCAAGGCAGACATTTAAAATATTATTATGCACTTTTTAAAATTTTTCCTGCCCCTATGCAAAAAAAACTTTATAACTTTAACGAAAAATATATCCAAATCTAATTAGTACAGTGTATTCTTAGATGATGAGAGAAGAAAATGAACCCAGAAAGAACTGGTAAATAGGAGAAATAATATAGAATAATGCCGGTTAAAGATCAGTTTTGAAGGAAAAAGATAGAAAAAATGAGTATTTACCCCCTAAATCCGGTCCTGGATGACCCACTCGGGATTCATTTTAAAGTCCGATTATCTCCCTAATGGATAGCGTTGAAGAAGTTGGAAGAAATTAGGTAACAAAAGATACAGAGTGATTCGAATACAGAGATGTCATCAAAAAAATGGTTTAAAATCAAAACTTGCGATTGTTGCCTTCCTATAAAGAATGAGAGAACCAAAAAATATAGAAATCACGTATTTCGACGAGCTCTTTCCGATGAGGGGGATTTCAATTTGGATCCATTCTGACCAAAAATTAAAAACCGTCAAAAATCTGCATCAAAAATCGCAATTTCTAGTTTTTCCAAAATTTTCCCAATTTTCAGTCGTTTTAGGTATAGATAAATGTATTGCAAAAAGAAAGTGTTTGAGATTCTAAAGCGTAACGTGTCAAACCTTTCTCTGGCCGACATTTCGATTTCGAGTAATATAGAATTGAAGATGGGTCTGCAAGTGGCATTTTCCGACCTAAAAAAATGTAAAAGAATTACTTCCCACTTTCCGAATATCACCAATTTCAGTAGCGTTCTGAAGCTCCTGGTCCTCTATAATCTCCGAAAATTTAAATCGATTTAGTTAACTTTTGCGACCTGTAATCGATCTCATTCGAAATCGCGGAAATTGCGACTGACATTTAATAACTCCGAAACGATACACCCTGTTTTCTCTAAGCTAGATGCACTATCTATTAACCCAGAAAATTTGAGTGCCCTCCCTCTAACCGTTTTCAAGAATATAAGTTGAGAATAGGAAAATACCGGATTCCACGGCAACCTTGCGAACATTTCTGGATCACGGCTAGGTATATTGACCGTCCAACGGGCAACAAAACGCTTGTCAGCAGAGATTTAATATCTGGAAAAATACTGGCAATAGAGTAGCAGCAACATGTCGTTCTATTAGTAAGCTGATGGGAGATATCTTTCCATCCTTTTGTGGTATAAAAAATTAATAGAAAAAGTTTCAACTTTGAACATATATAGCATTAACCCTTAACCACAGATTTGCGGTTTGTCAGGCCTCTACCAGGTCCAAGTTCTTAATATATCCCCACTACGGTGCCCCCCGGCATCGAGGAGCCAGCTACCTTTTCATCTTACAGTGGTTTTTGATAACCGGTGGGGTAGAGTCTTATGTGAATTATTGTAAATTTAGTACGTGATTTAACTTTAGCTGCGGTCAGCGAGACCTCACTTCTGTGTAAGTGTGACAATTTTAGTTTTTGGTATAATTTATGTTTTTAGCTCAGACTATGAATTTTCAAGCAGGAACCTTCAAGCATGGCTTTATATGAAAAATCTCAAAGCGTTAAATCGGGCTATTGTGGTGGCCATTCAGTTTCTTCTTTTCGACCAATTCATCTACCAGGAAATCTGTTTTTAACCACTGTCTAACGGGAAGAACGTAGTGTGGTGGAGCTTGGGTTTGCTTGGGGCTGTTTGGTTTGTTAACACGCCCATTAAGAAAAAACGTATACTCGTCACTAAAGTAAATGTTGTTCAAAATATTTCGGTTGTGATTTATAAAATTCGTCATTGTTTCACAAAATTCAATTCTTCTGTCGAAATCGTACCGTGAGGTAACCCATTTTAAAAGTTTTGAAAAGAGAAACATTTTGCCGCAAACCCGAGGTCCGTATCTTAATTCGTTTTTTAAGTTTTAAATGGCAAGCCCTAAAAAATTTAAAATCGTGAAATAATTAAAATTTAGATACCTTTAGTTTTCTTATTACTTTAAAAGTTGTTTAAAATGACCACCATGAACTTCTTGGCAGTAAAAAAGTCGATTTGTTAACTCACTTCTCACATTTTCGAGAATGGCAGGAGTTACTTCTTGGCAGTTCCAAAATCGACTATATTATAGCCAAGAAGTTCATGGTGGTTATTTTGAAAATCTTTTAAAGTATTAAGAGACATAACGAGACTTGAATAAATTTTTTTCACTTATTTAAATTTTTTAAGGCTTGTCATTTTAAAACGAATTAAGATACGGACCTCGGGTTTGCGGTAAAATGTTCCATTTTTGAAGACTCTTAAAGTGAGATACCAGACCATTTTTCACCTCAACTCCCTAGCGTTACCCCTCAAGGGGCTTAAGAATGTTAAATTACATAAAAAGTAGATTTATTGACCAATAAGATACACCTAAAATTTAGTGGGTTTATCTTTACTAATAGCAAAAATATTTGCCCATACTAAGACTTTTCGGACACCCCGTATACTATATTTGACCTAAATTAGGCCAATTCTGTATAGTGCGTTTACCTATTAAATGTTTTTATTTCTTAAATGAATCTGTCGTGGACATGGATTTAATCAGAATTGTGTTAATTTTGATTTAAAATTTAATCAATATTTTTAAGGGTAACAACATTTTTGAAAAAAATAATTTCTTGTGTTGAAGCTGAAGGAGGTCCAAAAGTAAACTGATATTATTTGGATTTTATGTTATTCTGACCTAGTGCCGCTTTTTTTTCGCGCCTAAAGTAAGATTATGTTTTCGCGTGTGGTAATATTTTTTTTTATAATTAACGGTTCTATAATTCTATAATTTTGGTAAAACTTACATTTTTCCTAATTTTATGCTTAATTGTGAACAAACATTACGTAAACCCAACAGCACGCAAACAATCTAAAAAGGGATGTTGAAAACCACCCGAAGGAAAATAAAAGAAAGCAAAATACGGTTGTGTAAAATAAAACGAGAGCTCTCGTGTCAAAATCTAATTAACCCAGTGTTAATCAACGCCAATGCCTGTTAAACCTTTGGAGTTTATAACGTCATATAATTTTCTAAAAAGAAAAACAGGAAAGTAAATTGGATTTACAGTTTTAAGTGGAAACGTAAGACCGACGTTCTTTTAAAGTTGCATTACCCTTATATAGGATCATAAAGACTCTTTTCAATATGTGATTTTTCCATACATAGGCACCTTTATGAAAGTATTACATCGACAATTCTTATAAATAAAAAATCGGCCAAGTGCAAGGCTATACTTGCACAATTAGTGTTCCATGCCATCCGTCCCCACTTAAATTATTAATAGTAATTCATTCGCATTTTGACCGAGCTAGATTAAAAATTTTGAATAACTTGTAAGGACAAAAGTTGTTCCTTACATCGTGAGACATACTGTTTGTCGAGAAACTTCTCTCTAAAGCCAATGGTTCAGCAGTTATAAGGAAATATACAATTAAATAGTTTATAACAATTGATCGCGGTAAAATTTTTCAGTCCTGATAATTTTGACTCAATCTACACCTAATTCTCAATGTTCGTGATTTTTTTCAGATTTTTCTGAGCGATCCCTTTGATCATAAGAGTGGGGGACAGCAATAATAGAAATGCACTCGCGTTTCGACAGAGCCAAATTAAAAATTTTAAAAAATGTGTTAAAACGAAAGTTGTTCTTTACATCGTGAGAAATATTTTTTGTCGAAAAACTTTGAAGAAGTGCAAAAGTAGTAATTAAAAATTTTGTATAATAGTTATTTATGCATCTAAATGCATTAAACGCATGGATTTATTAAGAAAGGATCCGATGTCCGTATACTGTGAGTGTATCGAACGTGAAGCCTTATATTTGTTGTTTGTTATGAAAACATCTTCCACTTATGGAACAGTTTGCAAACTTTAAGGAAATACGTAATTGAATCAAGAATGGTAGTAGAAAGAGATAAAATAGCATTGGAGTGTTTGAGCTCAGGAGTGATGCTGTCTCTGTTGCCCTCTGAACAGCTGAGCGGTTGACGTCAACCTTGGATGATTCTTTATTCATCCAAGATCTGAATGCTCGGTTAAATGTATGTCTTTGTCTAATGAAGTAGAAAAGAAAATGTGCGACTTATAGATTTATAAATGACTCGGAGCGACTTTAAATAAACCTTTAGAAATAATATAACCTATAAATAATAAAAACTTTTTAATTTAAATTTATTATTATTTAGCAGAAAATAAAGTATTTTAGGGCTTTTATTACTTTTAGTAAATCTTGTAATGCTTCTAACGTAGGTATTTTTTGTGCAAAAATACAAGGTAAAATAAGATGTGGCCAATGTTTACAAATTGTGTTTACAGTGTCGCTTAGAATGGTTTGTTTTGGCTTCAAAGAATGTGAAATCATCCCGTATCCATTCTTAATAAATCCATGATTAAACTCATCTTTAAAGAACGAGATCGCAGTTTATTGATCGAGGCGACAGTCCAGATCAATAAATCGAGTTCTTTAATGTTTTCTACAACTGTCAAAAAAAGTGTTAAAAAAACAAAATATAATTTTAAAAAACTGCTTCTTAAAAAATTTAGTTCTTGAAACTTAGTAGTCGCTGCTATCATTGCTACTATGGACACCACTGGTACGCGTTTATTATTTTTTGTTTCTCGCCATATAGCAAAGTATTGTCAAAGTTGTTGAAGAGACGCGCACAAATTAAATTGAAAACTGTCTCGTCTATTTATCTTAAAGTGATCAAATCAATTATTTTTATAACTATACTACACTTCACACATCAAAATCAATGTCAAAAAGTCAACTTTTTTTGGGAGTTGTAGAAAAATATTATTAAATGTTACCATCGCCAAAGTAGGCATAGTTTGATATTTTTTTATCTTTTATGGTAGGGGAAAGTGTTGTACCTCTGGACGATTTTCAAATTTTTTATATTTCCTAAAATAGAGCTAGAAAAAAATATTCGTTTGAGTACTAAATAGGCGCATTTAAAAATTTACATATATTTTAGATTTTTTAATATAGTGCATTTTTTTCAAGTCCGCATGTTGTACTTCTGAACACAGTGTTTGTACTTGTGGACAGGGCTGCCAGTCGTTCAGAGTTTACAAAAATTGTTTTATTCAGGTTTTAACTAATGAAAATGAAACAAAAGACATCTCAATATATTACTAAGTTTTATTTCAACACACACACACACAAAAATATAGAACCGAATCTATTTTATGCAACAAGTTTCTACAAGATTTTGTTTCTTATGACGTCACATGAAATGCATTTCGCGGGGACGTTCCATTTAAAATAATGTGTTGGTATTTTGTAAAATATGTTTCATGTTTCCTGTTTCACGTTTCCAGTTTCTTTGGTGTGCGTCCTCCCTAAAAGTTGTATTTTGAAGTTTCGGTATTTCTTATATTTCCTATGTCCATAGATTTGAAGTACTCTTATTTTTCAGAAATTGGAAATAACATTCAAATTTTTCAAAATATGGAATAATTTTTTTTCTACCAAATGCAGATATTTAAAAAAAAATTTTTAATACCTCCTCTTGTCAGTGTTTTAGACGCGCGTGCCACGGCTGTTTTGAAGATCTAGTACGTCTCCATTAAATAATTTAGTAAATTTTTTAAATAAAATGAAGATGTTTTCCAGTGTACATCGAAATCGGATAAAAATTTGTCATTAAAATAACACTTTTTTTACTGTGTTGTAGGTAGTGTTGAGACCATTTAGATCCCAGAATTTGAGTACATGAAACGTTAAAGAATCCGATAAAGCTTTCGCCTCTTATTAATAAGTAACTCTTTGACTGGACTACCGCTACGACTATGGTCGCAAAGCGGCCACATGTGCTAGCATTACATACATAGATTTTCTAGAAATTTCGCCATAATACATAAGAATTTCGTCTTCTAAATAGAACACCCTCTAGTTAAAGTTTAAATTTTCCGCTAGAAGTAGTTTTAAGAAAAAAAAAGAAATCAAAACTTCTTTTTATTTTCCGTCGCCTCTATAACAGTAACAATAATTTCTAAGATTCGGCGGACCTTTCTTATCCGCTCGGCCTATTTTCAGAAATGAGAAAACAGTGCCAGTAGGAAAGACCACAGGATAGAAAATGGCTACGACTTTTCCTGTTTCAAAGATGACCTTAATCCTTTGAGCTACAGTGCTGGGATATAAAATGTCTCTTTTGACACAGGCGTCGCTTATCCTCGTTTGGATTTATTTATTTTATTGGCGGGATTTTTATATATAATAAAAGTCAAAATACTATAGCCCACGATCTTTCTTAAAACCGGTCACACAACACAGAAGTGGTGTAAACAGTGTGTTTTATTTACTTGTTTTCGAAAAAGTTAAGTGGATCCCTACTTGAGATTCTGTTCATGATAGAAACTATAGATGGTTTTAGATATTTTTTACTTAAAGATCAATCGATAAATGTCTTCATTGAAAGAAGATTTTTAAAATTTATAAAACATTAAGTATCATCTTAAGTGGCTATAGAAGGTTTTTTAATGCTTTTAAAATTATGTAGCACATTGTAGGGGTTGCCTTTTGAAATTCCAAAGCTCCTCTAGCTGAAGGCGAACGAAAAATTCAATATGTATTGGTTCTCAATTTTCGTGGAAATTGACGTGCTGTTGTTTAAGTGGAATTTACTTCAAATCAAGTGATATTGGAGGTGGTTACTTTTGAAATTAAAGCACTGTAAATATACACATAAACTTGCTTAACATTGCCGACAATCTCTCACTCAACTGACAAAGAACAATAATATAAAAATAAACAATAAAAATATGTTTATTTCCAAAATGATATTTTACAATGTATGAAGTATATACCAAAAGTAAAACAGAGCAATAGAGAGCAGACAAACACAGTCGCAAACAAAATACATATTACACATGTGACCAGAATTCATCCAAATTATAAAACTCATGCTTTACTAATTTAAGGTGTTTCTTAAAAACATTTAAATTCAGCGCCTTCCCTAACATACTGTGTCAGTCCGTTGATCACAACACGTTCGAAGTTATGGGGAGAGCACTTACCAATATTTAGTCTACTCACTGGTGTATGTAGGTTACCCCTGCCACGAGTCAAATGATCGTGAATGTCACTATTCCATAGAAAGTTTGATCTATTCAAGTAAACAAACTTGCCCCACTCGTATACCGGGATTCCGGTGAGCGTAAGTATTTTTAACCGTAAAAATTGTAACCTGCAAGAGATAACAGCGGTCAACAAGCGGCGTGATTAAATGGCTAGCACAGCCACTAATCTTAAAGAGTGTTGCTAAATTTATTCTGCAATAAATGCCTAGGACCAAACAGGCTGTCGGCGCGACGCGACGGTAAATTTCTTTGATAGTTGATATACTACAACTATACACATGCGCTCGGCAGAGCGGTAAAGCTACCGCTTACACCCTGAGCTACCACCACACGTAATATATGCTTATGTGTTTGTATACTTTAACCACGGTAGAATTATTAGATGCTTTAACTATTGTCGAATCACCATAGAAATTAAATCTCGACCAACAGTCAGCGGTTTGTTTGTGAAGCATGGCCGCACGGTGTAATTTTTTCTCAGTCTAGCGGAACTAAACCCAAATTTAATATTTGCAATAATTAAAATAATATGTCAATAATAGGTTAGTTTAATAGATATAAAACCATATTCGTTAAAATAAATATAGCTGGCAACACCGTTTTTCATAGTGGGGGTCCCGAATCACGAATCAAGCAGATACATCATTTTAGCCATTGTTTTTACCGTCTTCGAACGATCGAGCAAGGTAAGTTTGAACTTGTCGGCTCATCAACATTCAGATTCACTAAGAAGGTTTAAGATTTAGTACTGGTTTAAATTAAGATCTTATACTTGATCAGTTATGTTTTGACAGGTTGTTGTCGTGTCAATGTTAATAAGTCGTCATTAAAAACTTCCAAATGATTTTCATCTTGGAACGAGTTGCTGTAATGATTTTAGTTGTATTATTGTCGAAAGTACGTAACAAAATTGTCCATTTCTTTATAAATTTGCGAAAAAGCTCATAAATAAATTCATAGTATCAAACGTAAATGTCTTATTCTTACACTTGTCAGTTTAAAACTTTTGGTTGTCAAATTAGACCGGACCAGCGTTGGAGAATCTGGCTGCAATATTTTAATAAAAAGGCAATTTCAAAGTCCCTTTCGAGTTCATAGAATTCTATGACGATTTTCGTATTTGCGTTAAGTTTTAGAAATGTATCCTCATGTATCCTTCATGAAATCACTTTTATACAATTTTACATATATTCATCTGGTAAATACAGTCTAGGTTGCTCCTATTTGCTTGGCTCATACATTTTATTTCATTTTCCCGAGTAGTTTTTTAGCGAAAACGAACCGAGCAGACACTAACAGAGACGTTTTTAATCGGTTTCTTATAGCATCTGATCCTCGACTATCAAGCCACGCAACAACAAAATCTAGAAAACGACCCGATCTACCAAAAGACACAATTCAGTTACTGAAATTGGCACATATATCAGAGAGAAACACGTTTTCAAAAAAAAATATATGTCCTAATTAAGAAGTACTTAGGTCTGGCTTTTTATTAAACGGATGAGAAAGGGTTGAAAAAATTCCGAATAAAATTCCTGGCCGGAATTACATGGCATGTAATAAATTTAAAAAATGGCAACAACTTTTTAGTCATCTCGTCGGCGCGGCATGTAAACAAAAATGACATATTTCAGCATTCTTTTTTATTAATACAAGGGATGATATACATAGGTAAGATAAATATGTTTGGGTCTATATTTCAAAAAACAATAATTGCGAGTCTTTCTATAAAAACTTATATAAAATATTCCTTGATAAATTTTATACCCAATTCTTGTCCGGCGCGCGGCGTTACGTTTTATAATTTTAATGTTTTTTATCCCTTCAGCAGAATAAACTGTAATTGTTGGTCACTGACAGATCATCTTAACTGTAATAAAAGGAAAAACAAACTTTTCCTGTTAAGTTTAGGTGGTTCCGTACTACTCGAAAAACCAGAAAGTAATCGATATCGGATATTTCCAAGGTGTGTATGTATTAGCGTTGCCACCCGTCCTCGTTTCGCGAGGACTATAATCGTTTTGATACTTACTATCCATTTCTAAAGTTTTGACCCCTCAGTTTGGAAGCTTGTAAAGTAAAAAGTACAATTTTAAAAAATATAATTTTCACATAATATTTCGGTAAAGTTACTTGTCTCTATTACACATGTAAAACTTTGTAACCGTAGATGCCTTGGTGCTTTTCTAATGGGAAGGTAATTATAAAATTGTCACCATTTTTTCCCTATTTCATCAATTACTCAATTTTAAAAATTTATTGTGCCTTTCTGGTACTCCCAGGCCTAACTAATTTGTTACAGGCGATAAAGTGAACCTTACTTTAGTCCCAAAAAATATTATTTTTATTTTTTTGTCTTAGGTTTGGTAGTAATATTCAAAAAATGATTGTGGTTATGTAATTACTACCAGTAATCTTACAGCAAAAATTTTTGTTTTTTTGTATTACATATAAAGAGATGCAACTTTACGTTTAACGAAAATTTTGTTTTGGCAGTTGTCATAAACCTAAAAACAAACAATTAATTTGTGTAAAGGATAGCAGCATTGAGCTTGCGGGATGGAGCGGGGCGTCGAAGGTGCAATAGTATGGGTGTTAAGGTAATAATCATTAAAGTAATGCAATATAGTGAAAGCTTTTATTTTTGTGCTCTATATGATAAATTAGGTAACTGGTAAAATTAAGAAAAAATAAGTATATGCATTGGTAAATATTTACATTTATTTGTATTTAACGGTGTTCGATTGTTTTATTAAGATCTATACAATAGGCAAAACGTGTGTAGTAGAACAATAGTAATTTAAAAATATTACTTCAAAGTGAGTAACGTAAATAGGCCAATTAGCTTTATTTATTTATAATTCACCTAAAAGAAAAACAATATTTTTTATGTTCCCTTATTTTTATGATTCGCATATTTTGTAACAAGTGCTGTGTTAAGTTTGTCTGCATTTGCCTTTGCTTAATAATAAAAGAAATATGTGAAAGTGGCCTGTTTACGTAGAATCACATCTGATTTAACTTTTAAGGTACAAAGCCCTGACAAAATTTATTTAATTGTAAAACTAAAAATAACCTGCTTGGATTACACCACTCTTTTTTACCGAAGAATACCTACACTTATGGATCGTTTTCTCCTTCTTCATCATTACTAAAGTCTTCATTTGGATCATCATCTTCATCATCTTCATTTAAATTTATAATTAATGGTTCTACAACAACATCAACTAAGTGGCCTTTTTCTCTGTAGGATTCCTCAATTTTATTAGCGTGTCCAACGCAATTTTCCCAAACAGAATTTGGCACGTTCTGCATCGTTTCAAGACACAAATTTAGTACATTTGTGATTTTAAACGTAGTATTCAATTTTGCCACTTTATTTTTCACATATGCCCAAATTAATTCAATTGCGTTGAATTCACAGTGTGCAACTGGCAACCATAGAAGCTTTACATTATCATTACGTAACTTCTTTGCAATTGTATCTAAACGATACGTTTTTGGAAAGTGATAGTTCTTGCATAGGTCTAAAAGCATTGGTTTGGTTAATTCATTAAACGTTGTAAATCCATCGGGCAATGTTGCTTTTCGCTGGGACATCCATTCTATTATTTTTTGTTTTGTCCAGGCAGTTGTAGGATTTCGAAAATTAGGATCCAACATTGTGTGATACGGTGCTTGGTCAATTACGATTACTGATTTGTCAGGTATTACGGAAAGCACTGTTCTAAACCATTCTTCGTAATGTTGTTTATTCATCTCGTTATGGTAATCCACTGACGCCGCACTTTTTTCCCAACGAAACACTTCAGGCAGCCATCCAAAAACCCATTTTTAATACCAATATGTAAGATAATAACCCGTTGTCCTGATCCTGATGGCCGTTTTATTCCACCTCTAAAGCCATTAATTTCCTGTATACCACCTCTGTATTCATCAAAATTATCCCGTTTTGTGGGATTAACTCTTTCAACCCAGCCAAACTTCCTTGAATGATTTGCACCGCACCATGTTTCATCTGTATAAAATATTTGCCAAGAATCTTCACGATATCTCTTTATGGCGTATAAGAATTCCGCTCTTCTGGCAGCAATTGTGTTTTGTTCCATTAAAATTGGTTTATTAATTAGTTTTTTATAGGAAAACCCAAGTTCTTTAATCCATCGGTACAAAGTCATTTCTGAAAATTCTGGTAAATAATCGACATCTTCTTTCAATTTCTGGTAAACTTCTTTTATAGAAGGAAACCGGCGCTCCAGGTAAAAATTTAATATTGTTCTCCTTATGACGCCCTGCAAAATCTCATCACATTCCAGTCGGGGCCTTCCACTTCTCCCTTTTGATGGTATAATAATACCGGAACTTTTTTCTTCCGCAGTAACATGTTTAACGGTGCTTTCACTAATACCCAGGCAATCCGCTGTTCTTTTAACCACTTGCTCAACCAAAATATTTTCCAAACCGTTGTCTTTCTCTTGTTGAAAGTACGCTCTGACTTTTAATATAATATTTTTCATTTGTTCGTTGCACTGACCAGACATTTTAACTTATTAGACTGTAGTTTGGTACCGTATTTTTGGTTCAGATTACATCAGGTATTTATATAAATTCGAACAAGATAATCTTAAAAATCGTGTGAAAACAATAATAATTTCACATTAATATCTACCATTACAACCAAAATTTGACTCAACAATAAGTAGATATAAACAACCACAATCAACTAAATAATATTATTTAACAAATATTTTCAAGACATAACAAATAGATTAAATTCTAAACAAATAACAATACATGGACCTACGGACTACAGAAAGATAAGCCTGACCTTCACGACGAGGCAACCGTCCTGTGTTTATGTCGGTAAAGGCGTTTAATATTTTGCATCTCTTTCTTATGTCGCTTTTAATATTTATTACAATTTTTACAACAACTAAAGGTGCTTTTTTTAATTTTGTGTAATAAAATACATTTGTACAATAATAAATACGTCTACGAGTGTAAAGATTTTTTTTTAAGGTTTTAAATTGTCCACAGTACAGCTGATACAAAAACATCATTAAAAAATTAAAAAATACAATTTTAGACACATACTACCAATCTCTTGGAAAGTATAGATATTTTTCTATCTACCTTCAAAATTGCATTTAAATAGGGAAAAAATTAACCAATATATAGACATGAGAAAATCGTTTATCAGTATTAACGCAGTAAAATCGTTGTTTTTTTCTACTTAATTATGAATAACTTCAATATCGTTTCCACTACAATAATACATTTTTTGGAAGAAACTCTTGGATAACGTCCTAACAAGCTGTAATTTTTTCAGTTTATTCTGCCCCGTGGTTTTTTTATTATTGACCCTCAGACTGAGGGGTCAAAACTTTAGAAATGGATAGTAGTCCTCTTGTCGCCGTCTAACAACAAAAATCCTCGCAAAGCAATCGTAATATTATTGACAAAAAGGTAATGTCTACACTAAGTTTTTTCGTTATATTTCATATACCCCCAAAAGGACGTATACAATATTTTATAAGAAGCTATTTTATTTTGACATTGACCTTGATGTCGGTAACACCCTTCCCACCCTCACCGTGTACAACCGACAACATAGACTAATAAAGTATATAGACAAGAAACGGAATACCACATCTCTTTCTAAAGTTGTTGAGCACCATCTTTGAACTGTACGCCCAAGCTTGCTTTAATGATCGATCGCACCAAACTTAAAAAGCAAATAAATCATTATTATTGGGAACACATTTTTGAAAACCTGCTTTACCAACAGCGTAAATTGTGCTTTTCATTGAAATATATAGTGTGTCCACGGATGGAGTTGACGAGGAAAAATATCTTATTAATTTTACGACCAAAAGTAATTCTTTATAAAAAAAATTCTGTTTATCGAAAAAATAAGTCTGAATATAAAAATCTGGGATCACGTGCAAAATTCTAATTGATAAATATATTCTACATGGCTACCTCCAACCCCACCGTATTAAATAAATACGCTCTTCTTTTGTGGACATTTTGGAAACTACCGTCACGAAATCAAAATACTAACAGACGTAAAGACGATGTTGATGTAACATTAACTAACATTAACACATTAACTAAATCGACAATTTCTTTTTTCAAATGCTGCAAATAGTCGCAAAGACCACCATTATTAAAATATTTAAAAATATCAACAAAATTGTTTCAGTCTTCACTAAATTTTATTCATAAACATGACAATTGTTTCGACAAACAGTGTCGTCGTCGGATGGTTGGTATAAACGAACTGTTCGTATTATATGTATTAAATACCCAACAAGATTTTTACCTTAATTGTTACAATCTGGTGATTATGTTTACAATACAATACAACAAGGATTAGGTAATGTCCTATATCTACAATTATAAGTTATGGAATGTACCCCAATACCGTTTTATTGCTGGAGGAATTTCCAACAAATTATAAATTTAGCAATGGGTTTATTTAAATGTGTTTTGATTTTTTGTGTAAGTTTACCGGTATATGTGAGTGTTTTGTACCTAAGTGTAGCTTTTGATTTTGTAGTAGGATATGCTAAATTGACAGCTTTTTTATGTTGCTATAGCTATCAATTTAGCATATTCTACTACAAAATCAAAAGCTAGACATAGGTACAAAACACTCACATATACCTGTAAACTTACACAAAAAATCAAAACAAATTTCAATAAACTAGATTTGCACATTTCTCTTCAAAACGAATAACAAATTAGGAAAATTAATAAAAACATCAAAAGTAAAATTACAAAAATGTGGTGTATGCAAACTTAAATGTGCCAGTTGCCTAAAAATTTACATTGAATAAACAGGTAGAGTTTTGAAAAAAGACTTAAAGAACACAAAACTAGTTATAGCAAAAAATTAATAATTCACATTACGCTCTACATTTGAGTAACGAACAACATAGGTTTGATGATAATTTTGAAATTTTACAGTTAGAAAACAAATCTGTAAAACTTAATTTATTAGAAAGTATGGAAATAAATAAATGTAAAAAATTTAACATATTATTAAATGGCCAGCTGGACTTGAATAGTTCCCCATTGTTAAATTTATAATTTGTTGGAAATTCCTCCAGCAATACAACTTACTTTTAAAGACATTTATTTTATACATACATTTTACATGCCACAAGGGTTACAAAATTATAAAACGGTATTGTGGTACATTCTATAACTTATAATTGTAAATATAGGACATTACCTAATGCTAATTCTATTGTCAACATAATCACCATGTTGTAAAAATTTAGGTAAAAAATTTGTTGAGTATTTAATAAATATAATAAGAACAGTTAGTTTATACCAACCATCCGACGAAGACACTATGTGTCGAAACAACTCTCATGTTTATGAATAAAAATTTAGTGAAAATTGAAACAATTTTGTTGTTACTTTTAAATATTTTAATAATGGATCTTCATCAAGTAAAGGCTACATCAATTCAACCACCATTATTATTTTAAATTTAAAAGTTAGAATTTTGATTATACAAAATTTGTATTTTTTAGGCTTTATTTTGGATCATCAACAACTTTGTTTTATGAAGTTTTGGTTGGAAATAATAAATACTTAATTGGTATACTTTTTTCGGAAAGCATTTTAATTTTCCTTAATTTATTAACACCCTGTACATCTGATATCAGATTTTTATATGGTATAATTACTTTTCGAAAGCAGAATTTTTGATAAAGAATGACTTTTGGTAGTAAAATTAATAATAACGATTTTTTCTTTTGTCAACTTCATCCGTGGACACACCGTATATATTAATATGAAAACTTATAAAATTTGATAGTATTACCAACATAAAATTTTGGCATACAAATTTTCAAAGTTTATATGTCATATTTTCTTTTTAAATATGCATTTTTTTTATTGAAAAAATACAAAATAGACAAAATAATATAAAGCATAATTATGTTTTATAAAGCTATTAGAGCACTTGTACCGTTAGAAAACTCGCCGCAAGAGGCTCGTTTTCTAACATGGACCCGTGCTCTAAAATGATGCTTTATAAAACTTGTACTTTAATGTACTATTTTGTAATTACACAGTTTTCACGGTCACACAAAAAATAGTGTATATACCTTGGCCACGAAAATTTTTAGCCTCGGCGACAAATTTTCTCTCGTAACGCTAAAAAGGATTTTGCAACCTTGATATACCAATAACTATTTTTAGTATAAATTGCTGCTGTATTTGGTTGTATTAGTTCTAAATAAATTCTAAGTTCTAGTTCTAATTAAAGTTTTATCTTATTAATTTTAACTTAATTGGTATTTTAAATGCTGCTTCCATTTCTTCAAAAAAACATGCAGAATTAAATTGGATTTTGCAGCCGGATTTTTGGTCGTTCAAAGCAGAAAATACTTTAGGAAATGTTACCATATTTTTTTTTTAATTATACGCAATTGTTTTTAAATCGGAGAGGCAACATCTAAAACTGCTCTCATTTGAGATACTAGGCGATCAAATAACTAATAATTTCTGTAAAATTAATGATTGAATAAACATACAAAGATTAATAAAACATTATCACTTTTGTAAAAAAATGTCCAAGAACAAATTGTATATTTCTCTCTTTAAAGAGATGATGTTGTCGCCCCCTTTTGGCCAAATACAGGTAATAACTACAAATTTTAATCAATTATTACAGTAATTTTCGTTTCGGAGTCGACATGTTTTTAATTATAGCAGACAACTAACAAAAACAATACAATATAATGGTAAGACGCTATTGAAAATGTAGATGGAGCTGCAGACTCTAAATGCCTAGATCGTTAAATCCCGCTCGATATCAGACCAGTAAGATGACGCTCTGTGCAACTTCTTATAATAACTCTTTATATAAGCGTATGCAAAATATACATTCCTAATTTTTTGGAATTTTCACCTTAATAATTTAGTCAACAAGATAAAGAAGGGACGATATATTATTATTGAATTTATTTTAGAATCTGTGCTTTAAATCGCATTTTCCCAGTTCAAAATTCCAAGAAAAAGTTACCTAGTGAAATGTGGCCTGGCCTATCCTTTTAGAGTTATGCTTGAAAAAAATATTTTTTTAATATACGGAAATTTTTTAATTTATTTTTTCGAGAAACACATGCCAAAACTATGTTTTAAAAGAAAGCACAGCTCCTTAAAAAGTGCATTTTTTCTGAAAGCGTTACTTTTATAATTACAATTTTTGCAAAAAAACTTTTTTATAATAAAGCCTAATTGCTTTATTGATGATCACATTGGTGCTACCCACAACAATTTAGCATAATACAAAGTCTGTAAGAACGTTCTAGTAACGTTAGTAGAAAGCTCTTTTATATGTTACTAGCTGGTACCCGCGGGTTTCGCCAGCGTGTTTTAATCATGAAATATACTTTTAGAATATATATATATATATATATATATATATATATATATATATATATATATATATATATATATATATATATATATATATATATATATTTACAACACAAAAAAATTTGTTCTTATCTAAAAAAAATTGACATGGGTCGGCGTTTGTCAATACAATCTGTCGAGTAAAATAATTTAATTTTTAGGGGTTGCTTTTACTTCCTTAGAGGGCGAGTTTTACAAAATCATTTCTTAGCGGACGTCTACGGCGTAAAAGAAAGTTGTCTGCAAAATTTCAACTTTTTAGCATTAGTGGTTTTGGTTGGGCGTTGATGAATAAGTGATTTGGTCAATTTATAATTTTATACAGGGTGTTATGAAATTCACTGCATATATTGAAACCGTTAAATCCTGGTATGAATTAAGATTGAATAAAAATATTCATAAATGGCGCTTCACGATAAAAAAAAAGGTAGATATCGGCCCTCAAAAAAATTTTTTTTATTCGCTACGCACCACTGGGAATGACTACATGGCCATATAAAAAACATTGAAGAACGCCAGTCACAGAAAAAACCTTTGTTTTGACATCAGTACTTGCTGTGGCGTTGCCAAGTCTCTCTAATATATTCATTTGTAACAAGTTTGAAAAAATAATATTTTCGTTATCTGTAAAGAAAGAAATCCTACTCGCTTTCAAAACACTCAGTTTCAAAAAGTTAAATCCTACAACACAAAAAAATCAAAAAAAGCTCTTCAAACCAAGATTGCAATAATAATTTTCAACTAGGCCGACCAGAAGTTTTTGGAGGGAAAAGAGCACCTACTACCTATGCAAAAATTTAAGGTCAAAATTAGCTTCAAACAAAAAAAATCCTAATACTTAAGCATGTACTTTTTTTTTATTTACCTATTTTTAATCATATTTAACAGAAGATTTGGCTTTTATTAACAGGTTTATTTATATCGTCCTTATTTTTTAAGGGAAATTCCTCACAACTTAAATTAATAATAAACTTTACCTTCATAACCTCTTCCAGTGTTAAAACAGTCATTCGATTTTTTATCTGTCCAATAACTTTTAATTTCGCTAGAGTCTTTCACAGTCTACGTTAGTATTACCAGGTAACGTAAAAATATTCAATAAGATCATTTGATACAAGGAAAAAATGTTTCAAAGGCATCATTGTATTTATACTTGCCTATCGCACTTATTTCCGACGAAACATTCAAAACGAAGTGTGACAAGTGACAAAGTCCTTCACTACCATGCTTCCAAACGACGCACAACGAGACTGTGACTGGAATTAAAATCAAAATAAGAAACAACTTTTTCTGACGGACTCGCACGCCATTCAAACAATAATAAAGTTTATTACTATTGCTACACAATACAACCCAGCCGTTTTGTTAAAACATGAAGGTCCAACAAACACCACGAAATGTTTTGTTTTCTTATAAATGGTCAACACTATAAACACCGTAGCACCATTAAAGAACTGAAAACTTTTTTCCACACTAGGAGAATGACAGATAGCCGGGCGGTCAAAGTGCGCCAGAGGAGCTAACGGTACCACTACATGAACTCGTTATGACGTTGTGATGTTGCGCAGTCACTTAACGCGCCGCTATGCCAGATATTCAGACGCACACTTGTTTTAAAGCAAATAATGGAGGACATTTTCATTATATTTTCCACAAGATAAGTATCATTTTTTGAAACTTATTTATTAGTTTTACTTATTGATATTTAAATTATGTTAGGCAAATATAACTAACAAACTAAAGCTGCTGACAAAAAGGAGTAATTTCGCAGTGGGCTTTTTATTAATTTTTTTTCTCTTGGCTTAGGAAATGGTTTTAATTTTTTTTACTCGTGTCGTAAATTACTCTTAAAACAGAAAACAAATTATGCTTAAAGATTTACAAGTCTGGCAACGTTACACCAAATTCAGTTGTTATATAGATAATAGTATAGACAATCTATTATTGTTTTATTATGTGGTCAAAAACTCACAAAAACCTACGAGAAGTATTATAGTACGAGTATGAGTGTTATAGCTGTATAAAAGTTGATTGATCGATGATTGCTAAATTAATAAAACGGTAATAAAACACAAATGTAACTGGATGTTAATTAATCAATGCAATATAATACAAACTAAAAGGTTACAGTTGCTGGGAAAAATATTTTATACATACTTTTTTACAACAATATGAAGAGCCTTTTCAAATAATTTTTTTATTGTTGCGATAATATTGTTTAAAGATAACTTTTGTAGCGTATAAGAAGCATTAATAGCCAATGAAAATACTTAGTGTACCTACTTACTTTTCCTATAAGTTTGAAGAAAATTCCAACTAAAAAGGAAATATTGAAATTACATGAATAGAGTCGCGAAATTTTATACTAACGCAAATTTTAATTTTTTTTTGTGATAATAAAATATCTTGCGGTTCTAACAAGGTCTACATTAAAACCAGTTTTACATGAAGCCATTTATTTTCCATTCTATTTAACAAGGTATACCACTTGGTACTTGTTCACATTGGTCCTTTTGATGAGCATTCTGAATATTTACATTAGTCCATTTCCAATTCGAACATCCATTTGCAGCACAAATTATTTGTGTTCCGACACTTTTGCTGCCTGTCATTGTTCCTTGGACAGTATCCATCGTTAAATTGGTAATAGGGATATTTGCTTTTGCTGCACCACTTGGATAATTTTGTTGGACAGAAATTGCGAATCTATCAATGGCTAAAATATAAAATATTGTTCATATGTAGCAAATTAAACTTTCTCTAATTTAATTTAAAGTGATATAGATCATTAATTAAGGATGAATAATTTTAAAAAATGATTCAATTATAGAATAGGTATGGAATACTTTTTAATTCTAAAAAATATTTATTGATGACTTGTCACTAATTTGGCATTTTCCTTTATCTGAAATAGGTATCAAAAAATTGTATAACAAGCTACCTTTGAAAGTAATATTGTAGTAAAGAATATTGCTGAGACTTCCAGTGCTTCCATCGTTGTGAGTTTTGACGTGAATTGCATTATTTGAGTATTCTATGTGGGAATTTCTAAACTCTACGTCATGTACGTCGCCATTTTTGAGCTAGAATATAATTTGCATTTTCAATAACAAATAAAATGCAAGAAAATAAAAAGAAAGTAAAAGTTGCTTTAGGGTTTAACATATTAAGGGGCATGTATTTACTATTATTTAGATTTTTTAACTGTCAGTCAATAGAATAAAAGTATGTAAAAATAATACTAATTATAGCAATGAAAGCAAGCTTAATAATGCTAGGGTCTTGATATAAATTAACTACTTAAGTAACAAGATCTTCGTTGTCAAATTGTATGAACCAAGTATTTTCAATTAATAATTTAACACGTTAACGACAATGTGCACCATATTGGTGCGCACCCTGTGTTCTGCACAGACCGCGTGACCCTATTTGGGCACAGTCAATGTTCATGTTTTAAGTCGTGTGGATCTAACAGGGACGCAGCTTCAGTGTATTTAAATCTGGCGATTAGTAGGTCTGGTCCCTGGGAAATAAAAAATGACTTTGGGTTGGTAAAAATAAATTGATTTTTTTATATATTATATGTAGTACATATATATATATGTGTGTAAGTTGTTTTTTCGAACGCCATACTTCTTTTGCTAAGTAGATAATAACGTCGTACTTGTATTTTTTGTATGTTTAGAATATAATGTATAATGGAATTCACTTGTTTATTTTGTTAAAATAAACGTTTGGGCTGTGACCCAATATGGAACACATGGTCTGTGGTAAACTTATAAACCAATATATTTTTAAAATCAGACCCCGTAGGTTGATAAAAACGTTGTACTTGTATTTTTTTATGTTTAGAATGTAATGTTACCTTATAATGGAATTTACTTGTTTATTTTTTTAAAAATAAAATGTAAAATAAACGTTTTGGCTGTGACCCAATATGGGCCATATGGTCTGTGGTAAACTTAACCAATATATTTTTTATATCAGACCGCGTGTAGGTACCCATTTGGTACACATGTTTTTTTTGTTAAAACCTTTTTCCAAACAAATTATTTTTGAAAAAGAAAGAATTATTAAACCTCCTTTTATCAAAATTTAACAAAAAAGTACCTTGGTCCAGAAGTAAAGTTTTAAAATTTAGTGCTGGTCGTTAAAGTGTTAAAGTCAATTTATTATTTAGTGAAAGTTTAAAAATTTAGATTTAGAAAAATAGTTGTTCAACTTTTTTTTATTTTTTGGAGCCCTGATTAAATTAGTAAGTCATTAGGGTTTAATAATTAAAATAGCTAAAAATAATTACTCAACTGGTCATATGAAAAATTACAATTACTCAAAGTCATATTTTAGCATGACAGCTTAGAGAACATCATATTTATTTAGAACAAAGATTAAAACACACCGAAAAGCTAAATCCATGTGATCCATTACACCACAGGTTGTCAAGGTATATATAGCTTCCACCAGTAACTGCAACACAGTCATCTTGATTGTAAACAACTGAATCTTTTATCCGTAAATTGGTGCTACTACCAATATCGAAACCATCAGTATTTTTGGCGTAGTTGGTACCTGCAGTTCCCTAAGTGACAATAATATTTTTATTAATCATAAAGTAATAATAACTTTATTCGCAGAGGAATCACAAATCAGTTAGAGCAAATGAAATTGATGGAATCCAGTCAGCAGATTTGGCGCAGATTGGTGGGTGATTACTCTACGAACAAGGCTAATATATGGAGTAAGAAACTCATATGGCTAAATTAAGTTATGTAAATCCGAACCAAAATCGAAATAAAAGATGTTTAGCCTAAAACAGAACAAGAATTATATCACTGAAACCATTTTCAGTGCTCCGTGCAACGGAAGACTTATGGAATCACTTCGGTGTCCGTCCGTCCGTTCGTCCATCTGTCACAGGCGATTTTCTCTGAAACTATTCGACGTAGAAATTTGAAATTTGGCACAAAGATAGAGTGTGGTGTCACAGAGATAGACTGTGGTGGCCCAATTACAGACGTGAAGAATAAAAAGTTAAATTTTGACTCTGGGGGTTAATTTCGGGGGGTAAATTGGGCAATGGAGAAAAATTTCAAGGGCATCGTGTATGGTGTCAAATGAAAGCTTATTGAAGCACGAATTCAACGATATATATTATATATTTTTTATTACATTTTTTTTAATTGTAGAAAAACGCTTAAAAATTGCTGTCCCCCACCCTAATCATCAGAAGGATCGCTCAGGAAAATCCGAAAAAAATCTTAGACATTGGTAGTTAGGTGTAGAGTGAGCGGGATTTATCAGGATTAAAAAATTTTGGCGCGGTCAATTGTTATAAACAATTTAATTGTTTATTTCCTTCTAACTGCTAAACCATTAGTTTTAGAGAAAAAGTTTTTCTACAAAAAATATTTCTCACGATGGAGGGAACAACTTTTGTTCTCACACGTTTTTCAAAACTTTTAATTTGGTTCACTCAGCTCCGCGCATACGCTATGTGATACGGCGTTGGTGCCGTCGCGTCGGCGGCGGAAAGCGCGGCAGATTGACGGAGATCGGGCGGCCGAGGTGTGCTCAGGTTAAGTGGGGGCTGATGGCACAGAACCCTAATTAGGAAGTTTCCATTTTTTTCTTTTTCATTATACAAATAGAGAGCGGCACCGAGTTTCTTTCGTTCCTGGCTTCGATTTATCATTTTAATTAATAATTATGCCTAAAACTAAACCAAAAAACTACAAATATTGCATTGTACCGAGATATTCTTGCACGACCATAAAACACCCTATATACAAGTACTTTTCTACAGTGGCGGATTTCGGGGGAAGGGAGGCACGCCTACTCCTGAAGCCTTGTACAAAAAGGATTTCAGTAGCAAATTTTATAAAAATAAATATTGTAGCATAAACATTAACCATTCCAACATACTAAAAACAAAAACAAACATTTGCCGTCTATGTAATGGTCTTTCAAATTAATTATACCACAAAAATATACTAATATTATGTTATATAAAAAATGCAAGCCTTTTTGGGCATTTTGATTTGCATGCTCTTAAATTATTTCTGAAAACATTGCTTATACACCTCACTGAAATTTTATCTTGATTTGCGCTGGATCGTTTTGGCTTCTAAAGAAAACAAATAACTGAATAGTTTCTTTTCAAAAAACAATTCCTTTGAATTTTTTTTTTTTGAAAACGGATTAACGAAACTTTTCAAAAATATTTTTTCTAGTACACATTTCGAACGTACCTACATTTTTTCAACACTGTCTTCAAAAAATAATGTAAAAAAAATGGGTTTTTTGTTTTCCGAAAATATATTTTCTCGGAAACAATAGGAATTTAGAAAATTAAATTATGAACTCTAGTAGCTCGGAAAATCTTAATAAAAAAAGACGAAAAAAGATCCTGAACAAACCTAGACGAACATTTTTTGGGTTTGGTCAGGTTTCCTTAGTTTGGTATGTTACTTTCTCGTAAATTACTTGTTCAAAAGGCCGTTGCTTGAGCAAATTAATATCCTAAAAAGTTTAATTTCGAAAAAGACGTTCTCTGAAAAAATGCTTTATACAAAATTTGAAAAATTTGTTTTAGAAAAATTGTACTTTCGTAAGTACTCGTATATCCTCCCAAATGAGCAGAAGGCATAAAAAAAATGATACAATATTTACACTTTAATATTACTCAAATAATATGTTCTGTCGCGTGTAAGATGACCAACTGTTCTGTTTCTTTTTAACAAACATCTTTTTTGGTGTTAGATTAAGTAAATTTATTCGAAAAACATGGCAACACACTGCATTACCAGCTTTTAAAAAATAAAAATACGGTTTCATAAAAAACCTGTTACCATACTGAAAACGAAATCGAAAAAGCTTTGTTATGAAATCAAAATAGGAAAATACATTTACCGAAAATATATTTCTTAGAAAAATAAATTTAAAGTATGAACTCTACTGGCTTAGGAAATGTTAATGAAAAAATAACAAAAAGACCCGGAACTCACCTAAACGAACCGTTTTTGTGTTGGGTCAGGTTTACATGTGTCCTTGTGTCTGCAATGTTACTCTGTATTACTCTCAAAAAAGTGTGTTTTTTTAGTACAAATATTCGAAGGTTTTTTCAAAACAATGTTTGAAAAGATGTACTTTCTAAAAACATGTTTTGTCAAAAAAATGAAATTTGGAAATTGGTTAAAAAAAATTGGAAAAGTTGGTTTCCGAAAAAAAAGTTTCGAAAAAACGCCTAGTTTTCGAATACCTGTATTCGAAAATATATTTTCGAAAGAACGTGCTTTCAAAAAATATATTTTCGAAAAATTTTCATCATCAAATGGACAGAAGGTATGAAGAAAAAAGAGAATGTTAAAATTTCAAACCGTTCTATTTTCGCAAGAACATGTTTAGATATTTCATCCATTATGAAGTAGTTTACAAAACTGAATAATAAAAAAAAATGTCGCACGCGAGCTTGCCCGTTTTTAGTAGGGTAGACCGGGGTCGGTTGTAACATTCTGACTTTAGTATTTAATTATGAAAAAACTATTAGAATTGGAAATACTATTTGTATGGCTATAGTTAAGGTAATTAGTTACCTTTATTATGTAAGTGATATTTTAGGGCTGAACAAAGTAAAAACCTCACAGGTAACTAAAAATTAAAGTGATGTAATTTGTTACAACCGCCCCCACCCAGTGTCAGTTGTAACACTAATAGGGGTCGGTTGTAACACCACATTTATGATAGGACTATGCTTAAAATTGGGGATATAATAAAATATTTATATAGGACAATCATGGACACTGGTAAATTTTCATTGGGGGCTTCCAGTTTCTTCTTGTATCTTGTCAATGACACGTGGCATAATTCATATTGTCTTGCTTATGATTTAATAGAGAGATTCCCATTAGTAACTTCTTTATATGCTGGTTCGTAAAAGGTTATATCTTTCGTACCACGGTCTGTCTTCCTTTTCTTCGTACGGGGCATTCTTAAAAAAAGCAATAAAAAACTATATTATCCGTACTACAACGGGGTCGGTTGTAACATTACAACCGTCCCCGAGTTGCCTTGTTACAACCGTCCCCGACTGTACTTGCAAATTTATATTACAATTTTTAAGCAAAAAACACAACAACACGGTACAAAATTATGCCTATACGATAACAAAATACCTAAAAAAAAACTGTCTAGTACGATAAATTGTACCTACATGGCTTTTTCTGCACTTTATCACAATAAAAACGAACTCGAAAAAAGTTACTTTTTGATATAAAAAATTTAAATGGCCCTATACGCACAACTGTGTTTCATGGAGCCGGTAATGGTACTAATGGGAGTTTAGCACCTGAGTAGGCGGAATCTTTGACAAATTAGCGCATGCATATCTATTACGTTTATGAAGATATTTGAGATGTTACTTTTGACCCCGGTCTACCCTACATACTTTCGTGTAGCTCGAGGTGACGTTGCTCCCCCCTCCCTAGATAAAATTCTAAATCCGCCCCAGCCGAGACAAGGAAACATTGCTTAAATCTACTCATGCTCTGCCATTGATACTAAAGCGAACATTACACGATCAATAATATTGATATCGATCCATACTGACAATATTTCAACAATCCACTTCAATCTCTGTGTAGCACACCCTAGACGATCAGTATTACTGAC
This sequence comes from Philopedon plagiatum, assembly GCA_963971165.1. NCBI lineage: Eukaryota > Metazoa > Arthropoda > Insecta > Coleoptera > Curculionidae > Philopedon > Philopedon plagiatum. Next base: position 100,430,246 of record OZ020192.1, on the reverse strand, counting down.
AGTTTTTCCTCTACTCGCTGATACTGATGCCTGATATTCGGAAATTCGAATTCGCGTCAGTTCAATCCATCAGACCATCAATATCTCCACCTTACACGGTCAATATTTTTGTCAGTACTATAATAAGATACTGTCAGTAATATTGACCGTGTAAGGTACACTTAAGGATGATCTGCCGCGTACCCGACATGTGACGTCACGCGACATTCCGGCCGCGCGCAAGCTTTGGACAAATAAGAAATTCAATATTTCCGACATTTTTGGAGATATCGAACTGATTTTTTCGACTTTCATCAAGTTAAAGAATAGACTATTAACTGACATGGGACTCTACAACATTTTCTGTCTAAGGAAATAGCTTGCATTTTTATTGTTTACTATTGGGGTCAGCAAAAAAAAAAGCATTTGGTCACCACAATGATTTACCTATAATGAAACATGATGTGAGTGGTATTAATATACGAGTACAAAACCGGCACAAGACATAACAAACCTGAGCAAATCGGCGTCTTCAAGTCCATTTTGATTATTATTTTACCATTTGTACCAAGTAACCGTGACATGCATTTTCTGACATTTAAAATTGTATTGCCAAATTTTTTAATGCATTTTTCTACCAGCGTGCAGAAAGTAACTACTTTCCACACTTATATGCGTGCTGAGAGTTCCACCTTTCCGCACTAGTGCTGAAAATATTTTCAACACTAGTGCTGAGAGTTTTGTCGCTACTGACGCGGGAAAGAATCAACAATATCATACCTATATCACCACTCATTTAGACTTCGTATGCTAATTAACGTCATTGGACCCGTACAAAAAAGGTCCACTTTAACATATTTAGTAAAATAAGGGTGGGAAAAGCGCAAAAAATGACCACCCAAAAATTATGAATCCATCGAATTATTACAGAGCCTTTCTACCTATATCGTTGCTATGTAACTAATTTTATGTTATTTACCTATTTGTTGATTGTCAGTATAGAAGAGAAAGTGAAAATACAAGGGTTATTCGACTTGTATCCAACTTTTGAGAAGAAAATGGAGATCGAGGGAGAAATTGAAGAGAATATAATTGATGGAGTACCGGAAGACATTCTCGAAGAAGCTAAAAATGTGAACATCGAACTGTTTCCGGAAAAATCGAAGTACCGTTAAGTCAAAGAATTGAAAACGTTTAGTAATTGGTGTGCAAAAAAGAAAATTTTTAAACACTTTCAAGAAAGCAGAGGTAATTCTAGTATACTTTTTCCACATTTTAAAAACTTGCAAACCATCCACGCCATGGTCAAGGTACTCCATGTTAAAATCTAAAAATTTAAACATAATTTCGATATAAGCAAGTATTATAAATTTATCGCCTTTCTCAAGAAAAAGAATGTTATATTTCAGCCAAAAAAAAAATTAAAACTCTAACAAGAAACAATATGTAGTAATTTCTGAAGAAGGCTCTAGATGATGTAAGTATGTATATTGTCTGTCCAAGATATGTGCAACCGGAAAAAGAATTTAAAGAATGCAAGGGAAGACTTGCAAATTTATTTATAAACCAGATGTGAACGAAAAGTAAATCTTATTAACGAAAAATTAAACAGTTTTCTAAAACTGGTTTACAAACAATTGGTAACGTTGTTTAAGCCTTCCCTTGCATTCTATAAATTCTTTTGCCGGTTGCAGATATCTTGGGCGGACTTATACCTTTTGACTAAAATTGTCACATTAATTGTGGTGGCAAGCTCCTGCCGACTTGAAGAATTAACTTATTTGACCCTAAATAACATTGAAGACTAAGAATCCTTGATACATACTCGTATTACGATTCCTGATAATAAAATCCATTATTGCAGAAGCTTTGTAGCAAGCGGGAAATGAAATTTAAACTTAATAAAAAAATATTCATTACTGCGACCACAATATATACGCCCCATAGAAAATTTTTCTTAAATTACCAAAACGGAAAAGTTCTGTCCAATGTGCTGGAATTAATAAAATCGGCAAGATTCCCATGGACGTGGCTGGATACCTGAAACTGCCAAATCTCGAGCTCTACACTGGATATTGGCCACAAAAGTTGCTGAGGGATATGTGGACGAGTCTTTACAAAACAAAAAAAAATGCACATCGGATCCACTTCCAAATGCAGCAACTAGCAGCAGTTGATCTTCAGCTACCTCATGTTGAACATACGCGAGAGTTAAATAATTTTGGAATGGCGAGACATTTTTCCATATCAGTTAAAAACAAGTTTGCTTCTGCCATAAATTTAACAAATGCAAGTAACTGTTCTTTTGTCATTGATATTGTTAATAACAATTAGAAGTAATGTGACTTTGAGTTGTATTTTCACATTGGCGTCTGTACTGAAATAAAATATTTAAAAAAATACAAGAACCATATAATTTTCGTCCTTAAACTTACAGGATATCCGTCTTTATTATCTATGAGTATATTCGAAATAACGGTATCTGAAGATCCAATCATCATGCAGTTATTGGGGCAGTTCTTCAAGTGCAAATTTTTTACTTGGGCATTTTTAACGTTAAGTCTCAAAAATTTAGGTCTCTGAATTGTGGGTTCATTACCACCTTTCCAGTGTTGTGGACCTAAGCCATCAAGAAGATGATCTAAAATAAAAGGATACTTTTAGCATAGTATTTTTGCCCAACTGTGGGGTAATATTTATTTGAACGCACTATTTTAATTTCAGTAGATAAAGCATGTGGATAAAGTATTACAGTACCAATAAAGCAACATTTATAATTATTAGTGCACTAGTGGCTGCTGGTTGGTTAGGTTTAGCAGATAATATCATTATCCCGTTTTTTATTAATTCTTTTTTATATCCCTTTTCTTGGGAACTATCGCCACGTTTTACGAAACTATATTTAAAAAGTGACAATCATCGACAACTATAAACTTAAAAGTAATTTGAATTATCTAGAAGTATTTGCCAATTTTTGAAATACCTACTTAATGCACTATTGCTAAGATAATATTATCTAGTCTTATCATGAAATCAATTAAATAACATTGTTTTGTAAATATTGTGGCTATTGGGAATATATTTTTCCATGAAAAGATGTTTTTCTAATATAAAAAATTTATAAATATATTTATAAAATAACATTTACAATCACCAGTTTCTTATTATAATGTAACATTTCTGGTTGAAAATTACATAAAATAATGTCGTACTTTGTTTCCACAATTCGTATCTCTGTCTTCGGTGTTGATAATGCATGTCTCGTGCCCTTATCTCAAAAACTATAAGAGTTGGAGATAAAAGTTAAATTTAAGAAAGTTGTATCATATCCAAGGATACCACATCAGTATTTATAAAAAAGAAACTTTTTGTCTTATTTCTAACTAGTTAAAGGGATCAGGAAACAGAAAGTTTTATTTTGGACACCCTGTGTATTGGCAATCTGAATACAAGGGAGATGCAATCTATTAACATGGACCTCACTGAGGGTTAGTGGTAGAAACAGATAAGAAGTTTCACAATCTCGATACTCGAAACTCTTTTAAAGTTTTTTATGGGTCAAATCAATGCCCACTAAATGTATTTATGTCATTTATTACCCATATGGAATAAAGCAGGATGCGAATACCCTTAAAGCGCATTAGTTCTTTCAATAGTAATTGTCATATTTAAGAAAGAGGGATAGAAATACTTCTTCTGAGAAGGAGCCGAAAAAATACCTGTAGTAGAGGAAGAAATGGCCAATAATAAGTTAAAATTACTTAACTACTATGGCCAGCACAGCTGTAAATGGTATTGGCTACTACCAAATTCTACTGAAGAAAGCACGAAAATGTGAAGTAGAAACATGGTTTGTGGCAGAACTAAGTACACCAGCAATGATAGGATCAAAGTTAAATGAGTACAGACATGTGTCCACTGAAAAGATAACTTCTTTCGCATACTTTGGGAGGAAGACCTTAACGTAAGAACAAAGTTTATTTGAGAAGTGCAACAAGCTATAATTTCTGGTCAAAGGCTTGGATATACCGAGCACATCAATTTAGAATTTGCAATAAAAGTTAAAAAAGTTGTTCGGCTTGGGATTTTTAACCAGTGTCGGTTGTTGGTAAGCCTATTTTGTTTGTAGGTATTTTAGAATTAGCGAATATATTGCACCGTTGTTAGAAAGACAATGCTTGTAACATACTTTTGCAGATAACTGAAAGAAGGTGGCTGGGCCTATAATTAAAAGAGAATTATTTTTAGCTTTTCCTGGGGATATATTGTTCACTGGCAGTCTTCTAACTCTTTGGAAATACATCTTTATTAGAACAAGTTCTAATAACATTTAACCAGAGTACTAGTTTCTACATATTAAACAATAACGAAGTACAAGATTTCATTAAAGAATTGAAATTATAAAAGTAACAAGTTTTATCACATTATTTTTCTAAAGTCCCAACTATTCTCTCTTACATTTTTAACCAGTGTACCTACTAGTTTCTACATATTAAACAATAATTACACCTATGGGCATGTTTGTCAATGTCTTTATTAAATGAAGCAATTATTTAATTTAAAATATTTCTCATCCCAATGCTACCGACTGAACAAAGGATTTTTACAGTACAGTGTTATGGGGATAGCCAAGTATCATACCGCTCGCGACATCACGGAACTATTTGGTGAGAAATTTGTAGGAATCCCAATATCTAAAATGACAATCTACAACACAATAAAAAACTGGTTCGGTTTTGAATCTCCAGAAGAAGGAATAGAAATATGACCAAAACGATACTGCCACAGTCTTAGTTCTTCAGTCTGCTAGAGAAACTGCTGTGATGCCCCTTTGAAACCAAGCTAAACATCTAGAAGATGTGAAAAAACTCATATTCAGGTGATCTTAAAAGAAAATAAGTTATTTCCGTTCAAACCCCACTTTAACCAAACATTGGAAGAGGGAGATGAATCAAAAAGACTAGATTTTTATAAATTTATTGTTTTCTGATGAATGTACTTTTTCTACTAATGGAACTGTAGCATACCAGCACGTCAGGTACTGGTCTCGAGAAAACCTCGAATTTAGAGTAATGTGGCAAAGACAATATTTTACAAAAGTGAACGTGTGGTGCGCGATATCTGTCCATGGCATTATAGGCCTAACACCTCCAATAGAATATCTTACTTAGAAATGCTGGATAAATTTTTTAGCGATCAACTCGAAAATCTGCCATTCCATTTTCGCCAAAAAATGTATTTTAAACAAAATGGCTGTAGCACATTGCGCTCGCGAGATATTTTGTGGCCCCTAAGGAGCCGCGACTTAACGTTGGCCTATATGTTTGTTTCCATGGGGCTGTTAAAAACAAATTGTTTATGCCATTCCAATACCAAATAATACTGACGTGCTAAAAGGCTGTACCCAGGCTGTACCCAGGCTGTTCGTTCAATATCCCAGGAAGAAATCAGATATTTCTTCAGATATCCAAGGAAACAATAATTAGAAAAATGTGTTGAATATGGGGGTGGAGTTTTTGAATTTTGCCATCTTCATTGTATTGCGTAGTTTATATTACATTCTTTTGACTCTAATCAAATGTTCGTATTATTTAAAAATTGTACTTTAAGAAGTACTTTGAATTAAATAATTGCTTTATATTAACAAATATGTCCATAGGTGTCATTATTGTTTAATATGTAGTAGCTAGTACTCTGGTTGAAGGTGTGAGAGAATAGTTCGGACTTTAAAAAAATATGATAAAACTTGTTACTTTTAATATTTAAATTTTTTAATGAAATCTTGTACTTCGACTTAGGGTTTAATTTAAAACATATTTCATATTTGTTCTTTGGGTAGAAAATGATAAACAAGGTATGATTATTCTTACAAAAAATATCGTTTTCGTATTTTTTATGCTCCCTGTATAAAAAATTAAATTTTTCATAACGTGAATCTCATTTATTTTACAAGCAAAAGCTTTTATTAGGAGTGACATGTTTACGTATCTAGCAACATTTGGCCCATTTGTCCTCTTCTAATGTCCTCCGCGGACATACTGTAGTAAGAAACTTAAAAGGGTGATCGCATGATAATCCTAACTATTTTCTTATATAAGGCAAGTGCTTATTCAAATTTACTTTGAGAAACAAAAAAACACATACTTGATGTTCCTGATATTACGACATTGGTTCCCTTAATCTTTATAAGATCTCCAGTCCATAATGCAGGAACATGAGTAATATGCCCATTGAAAATTAACGTTGCACCGCTCTTTAAGTCTATTTCCATCGTTGTCTGAGCAGGAATCTCAATATCATTTAAAGTAAGAGTGTCACATGACTGAGCTGCTGCTGCCACATCCCAGTAGCTCCACACGTCACAGTCACTCAGAGGAGAGCTCATTACATGTTGAACAAAAAGAATAACACAAGAAAGAAGAAATTTATAGCTAGTCATATTTTTTAATCCTATATAGGTACCACAACAAAAAACTTGTACTGAAGTATGGTAGTTATTGTGCATTTAAGTATATATACTCAACTTAGATATTACGTAAAGCTTTGAAGTATATAATTTGTTTGAACTCTTATCACAATGATTTATTTGAGCCCCCTTAAGCACCATACCGATAAGAAACTCATAAACAATGTTTTATGTTTAACTTAATTTATTTTTTTATTAAAATGACGACAATGGCCACACAGGATGATAATATAAAAAGCTATATCCGGCTATATACCAGGAGCAATAAAGAATACCGAAGTGACAGAGAAATTTTTCCATAACCTTTGCTTCAGTATCTGGAAGTCGCAAAAAACTGAAATCCGTCAAAATCTCGAAATCCAATTTGTATACTATTATAAACTCTTTTACTACTCGTGTAGCTTGACAGTACAGATTTTACAGAAAAGTAATTACATTTACAGAAAAGTAACTACATTACACAATTTTACAGTAAAAATGGGTGATTTCCACTGGTAACGTCCATATATCCCAATCAATCGGTAAATTTTGGCAACTTTCGTTCCCTCCAAATTTTGTCGTAATTTGCCTAATAGGTAGTATTTTATTCTCAGAAAAGAGGAGGTTCGGAGCAGCTCACGGCGGCGGCGCGGCGTGAGCTGTTTCGGATACCTACTGACAAAAGTTAGAAATTCCCAAAATTTCGAATTTTTCGGACAATATCTTCAGCTGGCATAGTGAACCCAAACATTTTTTTTTTTTGATTTTACGAGAAATTACATATAAAATAAAATATATGTCATTTGGAGAAAACCTCCATATTCTTGTTTAAAAAGCATATGTAAGAGCTAATTAACTTAATTCATTACGGTGACACCTTAATACATCCTTTATAAATTATGCAAACTAAAAACAAAAATTTGGTCTTTCCTGTCATTTGTTTTATCATACCACGTCCATATGAAACAAATGACAGTCAAGAACCACTCTTTGGCTTAGATCCATACTTGGTTTAAGTGGACATGAGATTGCGTAAGCTAAAACAGCAAACATTCCAAATAAGACTAAACTTGGATAAACTCATTCTTGTATGCGATAGGACAGGGGAATCAGATAAATCGGCGGTATTGTTAGCGCTGTTCTCCAAGATGTATGGATAGTAAATGAAGAAGATAAATACAAAGTAGTTGATAAAAGTAAGAGCACAAGGGCAAGAAGAAAGATAAGATTCCAACTGCAAGATTCTAGTGCAACAAAAAGTGACGATTTAGATAGTCATAGTGGAATACAAAGTATATATTTCGATGGTAGAAAAGATAAGACCTGCATCTACAAAATTGGAAAAAAACGACATAAAAGAATAATTCAAGAAGAGCATCGCACTACTTGGCGAACCAGGAGCCACATACTTGGACCGTCTTGTTCCAGTTAGTGGTTCTGGAAAAGAAATATCTTCGTCTTTGCCTTAAATTTCTAGAAAAGAAATATGACACTATTGACTTAACGGCTATAGGATGTTACGGTACTATCGTTAATACCGGTTTAAAAAAATGGAGTAATTGCATTAATGGAGAATCCTTAAGCGATCGATTCAGTGGTTGTGTGCATACTTCATATGAACGAATTGCCTATTAGACTAAAGTATTTTATTTCAAAAAAAAATAATGCATTTGCTACCGCTTTTATTTTCGCGAGAGGAAAAACGGGAGTAACTTGTGCCAATCAAAAATTAGGTGGGGATGTATTCGTTTGATAACTCTATGAAAATTAACGGTGATCACAGGTCATACGCGGAAGCACGCTGTATTAGAATTTATTCCTTTTACAAAAACTAAATCGAAAAACTTTGGAAGAAAGAATGCGGCTCTAACAAGCCTGTGGCGTGTGGCAATTCGTTTTCTTCTATTAGGGTAAAATTATGAAATCCGCACGAGACATGAATACGCAGCGGGTCGACAAATAATAGGAATAGTAATAGGACTGGCCATACCGAGCTGGTAAACTTTAAAGTGGCAGAAATTCCTATTCCTCCATAATATTTGTGGATAATTCCTGATAACAAAAAACGATTTTTTAAATTTTAGAATCTTTGTAATTATTGGATTATATTATCAGTACTTTAAAAAAAATCGAACTTTGTTATAAAGAATGCGGCACTTAAAGCAAAATCTTTTGAAATTCCGGGTTGTTGTTGTGATTACTTGGTATGAACTTATTACAAGAGCTTTATTTTTTTCGTTATCTATGGTTTCTAAACAGGTTGCGTGACCATGGTCGGCGGAAAAGTAAATTAACGATTTAAAAGTAAGAGATAATTTACATAATACTAAAAACACTTGCCAGTAAATACCCAGTATTTTTAATTTTCCAAAACATCTTTTATAAGTTGGAAGCTGTTGCAAGGCCAAGGAAAGTACAAACAAAATATCGAGTTTGTGAGCACAAGATAACAAACTTTGAGCAAAAGCTAACTTCTGATTTTTAATTTTGGGTAGATACTTAATACAGCCGCTAGATATAGTTCTGTATTTTTTGTAGGTCCACGAGATAACTCATTTGCAAAGTCGATTTTGGAGTTTAAAATACAAGATTTCTTGGGTTACCACCATTAAAAATGGACAGTTTTTTTTATGAACCTTAAGGCTTTATACAAGGTATGTATATTTAGGTCCAGTCCGATTGTTTTTACAAGCTTTTATTTAACTTCACCTGTTAGAATGTATGGATGTTTGTATGTATATTAATATGTTTAGGTCAAATATTGCAATCAAAATTTCGAATAGTTCTAATATAGAGCTTTGAAATTTTGTACGAATAGTTCTATCTAAGCTAGAGCTCTGAAATTTTGTACACGTCTATAAGTCCAGTGACAATGCAATATTTAATGTTATTCTCAATCCAATATGGGTATCAAATGAAAGGGTTTGACGAGCAGAATACGATACGTTATGTGTCGTCACTCTAAACCCAATATGGCGGACGCCACAAGATGGCGGATTCCTTTTTTTTTCACAACCCCCTTGACATGGCTATCAAATGAAAGGGTTTGACGAGTAGAATACGATAAGCTATGTGACGTCATTCTAAAATCACTATGGCGGACACCACAAGATGGCGGATTACCTTTTTCTTTACCATTTCCTTGATATGGGTATCAAATGAATGAGTTTGATGAGTAAAATACGATAATCTATGTGACGTCATTCTAAACCCAACATGGCGAACGCCACAAGATGGCGGATTGCCGTTTTTTTCACAACCCCCTTGACATGTGTATTCAATGAAAGGGTTTGACGAGTAGAATAAGAAAAGCTGTGTAACGTCATTCTAAACCCAATATGGCGGAAGCCACAAAATGGCGGATTACCGTTTTCTTAACAATCCCCTTGATGTTGGCAATAAATGAAAAGGTTTGATTAGTAGAATACGATAACAGGTAAAATTTCTTGTAAAAGTGGCGCATTATCAGAAATGCATATGTTAAGACGTAACTAAAAATTTAAAAATAAAATCTTATAAAAAATACTTTTTAAAAACAAGCTTTTGTTATTTAGATGTACTAAAACGACAAAAATAAGTATAGGGTTTTCATTGTGGCAATGCTAAATGCTATTTATAAGTGGACGTAGTTCGGGTGGGTGGATCCTAATAAAAGTAGTATCAAAGTTATCACTGTAACATATAATATATTATGTTAACTATATATTCTTAAAAGCTTATCGCGTGAATAGAAAAAAAATACATACTTAGGTATCTAGTTACAATTTCTGCTAAACAAAATTATTGCCTGTATTAACTTTTCGCGCGCTACAAGATTTTAAGACAATAAATATAACATAATTATATTATATTTGTTTCAGTGATAACTTTGATACTACTTTTATTAGGATCCACCCACGCGAACTACGTCCACTTATAAATAGCATTTAGCATTGCCACAATGAAAATACTATATTTATTATTGTCGTTTTAGCACATCTAACTAATAAAAGCTTGTTTTTAAAAAGTATTTTTCATAAGATTTTATTACAACTAAGTTCCATTAAAATAAATTCTTGGGCATAACATTCAAAATATCAAATCCGAATTTATCCAAGTCCGAAGTATTTCTCCGACATAACGAGGAGGCTGTGTCATTATTATTATTATTATTATTATTATTATTATTATTATTATTACTATTCTTTTTTTATATATGTTCACACATAATTCTTGAAAGGATTATCCGATTTCGATAATTTTTTATTGATTTGTAAATGAGTTCCCCCGAATGGTTCCATTTTAAGATATTTTTTTGCGGGAGTGAGTGTAAAACCAAAAAAACTACGAAAAACTGAAAAAGCTCTTGAAATCGACAATTTTTGCGTGTGTACTTCGGAATGTGTACCAAATTCAATAATTTTTTCTCCGTTGTATTTAGCATGACGGTTCGGTGGTCCTGTTGGTTGGGTTGGGTTGGGTTGTGTTGGATTATATTATCAGTATACTTTAAAAGAAATCGAACTTTGTTATAAAGAATGCGGCACTTAAAGCAAAATCTTTTGAAATTCCGGGTTGTTGTTGTGATTACTTCGTATGAACTTATTACAAGAGCTTTATTTTTTTCGTTATCTATGGTTTCTAAACAGGTTGCGTGACCATTGTCGGCGGAAAAGTAAATTAACGATTTAAAAGTAAGAGATAATTTACATAATACTAAAAACACTTGCCAGTAAATACCCAGTATTTTTAATTTTCCAAAACATCTTTTATAAGTTGGAAGCTGTTGCAAGGCCAAGGAAAGTACAAACAAAATATCGAGTTTGTGAGCACAAGATAACAAACTTTGAGCAAAAGCTAACTTCTGATTTTTAATTTTGGGTAGATACTTAATACAGCCGCTAGATATAGTTCTGTATTTTTTGTAGGTCCACGAGATAACTCATTTGCAAAGTCGATTTTGGAGTTTAAAATACAAGATTTCTTGGGTTACCACCATTAAAAATGGACAGTTTTTTTTATGAACCTTAAGGCTTTATACAAGGTATGTATATTTAGGTCCAGTCCGATTGTTTTTACAAGCTTTTATTTAACTTCACCTGTTAGAATGTATGGATGTTTGTATGTATATTAATATGTTTAGGTCAAATATTGCAATCAAAATTTCGAATAGTTCTAATATAGAGCTTTGAAATTTTGTACGAATAGTTCTATCTAAGCTAGAGCTCTGAAATTTTGTACACGTCTATAAGTCCAGTGACAATGCAATATTTAATGTTATTCTCAATCCAATATGGGTATCAAATGAAAGGGTTTGACGAGCAGAATACGATACGTTATGTGTCGTCACTCTAAACCCAATATGGCGGACGCCACAAGATGGCGGATTACTTTTTTTTTCACAACCCCCTTGACATGGCTATCAAATGAAAGGGTTTGACAAGTAGAATACGATAAGCATGTGACGTCATTCTAAAATCACTATGGCGGACACCACAAGATGGCGGATTACCTTTTTCTTTACCATTTCCTTGATATGGGTATCAAATGAATGAGTTTGATGAGTAAAATACGATAATCTATGTGACGTCATTCTAAACCCAACATGGCGAACGCCACAAGATGGCGGATTGCCGTTTTTTTCACAACCCCCTTGACATGTGTATTCAATGAAAGGGTTTGACGAGTAGAATAAGAAAAGCTGTGTAACGTCATTCTAAACCTAATATGGCGGAAGCCACAAAATGGCGGATTACCGTTTTCTTAACAATCCCCTTGATATTGGCAATAAATGAAAAGGTTTGATTAGTAGAATACGATAACAGGTAAAATTTCTTGTAAAAGTGGCGCATTATCAGAAATGCATATGTTAAGACGTAACTAAAAATTTAAAAATAAAATCTTATAAAAAATACTTTTTAAAAACAAGCTTTTGTTATTTAGATGTACTAAAACGACAAAAATAAGTATAGGGTTTTCATTGTGGCAATGCTAAATGCTATTTATAAGTGGACGTAGTTCGGGTGGGTGGATCCTAATAAAAGTAGTATCAAAGTTATCACTGTAACATATAATATATTATGTTAACTATATATTCTTAAAAGCTTATCGCGTGAATAGAAAAAAAATACATACTTAGGTATCTAGTTACAATTTCTGCTAAACAAAATTATTGCCTGTATTAACTTTTCGCGCGCTACAAGATTTTAAGACAATAAATATAACATAATATATTATATTTGTTTCAGTGATAACTTTGATACTACTTTTATTAGGATCCACCCACGCGAACCACGTCCACTTATAAATAGCATTTAGCATTGCCACAATGAAAATACTATATTTATTATTGTCGTTTTAGCACATCTAACTAATAAAAGCTTGATTTTAAAAAGTATTTTTCATAAGATTTTATTACAACTAAGTTCCATTAAAATAAATTCTTGGGCATAACATTCAAAATATCAAATCCGAATATATGCAAGTCCGAAGTATTTCTCCGACATAACGAGGAGGCTGTGTCATTATTATTATTATTATTATTATTATTATTACTATTCTTTTTTTATATATGTTCACACATAATTCTTGAAAGGATTATCCGATTTCGATAATTTTTTATTGATTTGTAAATGAGTTCCCCCGAATGGTTCCATTTTAAGATATTTTTTTGCGGGAGTGAGTGTAAAACCAAAAAAACTACGAAAAACTGAAAAAGCTCTTGAAATCGACAATTTTTGCGTGTGTACTTCGGAATGTGTACCAAATTCAATAATTTTTTCTCCGTTGTATTTAGCATGACGGTTCGGTGGTCCTGTTGGTTTTGACTTTAAAAATAACAACGAAATGTTGACTAATCTTTCAAATATTCGGGGTTAATGAGGACATAAAATCTAATTTTGTATCAGATTTTAAAAAAATTACTGGGTTAAAATGGAGAGACTGGGAAATTTTACAAAAATGTTAACTAACGTGTCATTTTCGGGGTTATTGAGTTAATAAAATCTAATTTTGTCTAACAGATGTTAAAACAATTAACAAGAGTTGATGTGATAAAAAGAAGTCACTAGGAATTTCTTTACAAATGTTAATTAACATGTCTAGTTTGGATCTAGCGAGGTTAGAATATCAAATCTTTTCTAACAATTGTTAAAAGAAAAGTTACGGGGGGGCGTACCTTTTCATTTGTGGATACTGAAGTTCAAACTGTAGGAAACTATAACATAGGTACTTCATTGAAGAGAAAAATAAAGACGCTACAACAAACAGTCAATAGAAGAGATGTAAAAATTCCGACTATGAAGGATGTAATTAAAGAAATTTCCAAAAGTGGTTATAGTAACGAACAGTTGGATCGAGTTTAAAAAAAATATATATATTTTGAAGGTTAGGGCTATGATAATATTATGAAAAATACATTTTATGTGTTTATTTTTATGTTTAATAAAATTTTGTTAATAACGATAATAATAATAACATTAAGTAGGAACTATGTTTACTTATCTTCTCCGCAAATTTTATTCTTTACCTTTATCAAAGCAATATTTTCATCTGTACCAACCTCTTATTAGAAATAAAATTAATATCAATAGAACAATAGATCCCAATAATACGGCGTACTTATTTTGGCTGTCTGTATAAATTAATTACCTAAAAATGATCTGGCTCTGTTCTACTTAATAGGAAAAAAATCGTCATTGACATTTCTAACAATGATTTCCATCGGTCTAAGTATAAACGACTTCCTTAAATATAATTGGCTTAATATTAAATGAAAAAAACATTGTGGAGAGCATATTTTCACCATTTCCATAATGGGTTACACTATACCTGTCTCTCTCGACCTTAGATTCGTCGCATTTCGCGTCCGTTCTAGTTCTTTAGGTCGATTCCACTGCAATGTGACGGAAACAAACCTACTATTAAAATTAATTAACATAAATCGGAAGATAAATTTAAGAAAAAAATCCCGATGCTCGTGTCGACTCAAATAATGAAAAGATGTTAAAAAAGATTCTTGGGACATTTTAAAAATTGCAAGTTTTTTTTCGCCGAAATCCGTACGATTTGTAAAAGAATGAGTTATATGATTATTATTTGTTTTCTTGTTGTTATAGTTTACGTTATCATTTACGACCTTGTATCTAAATCAAAAATTGGTCAAGTGCAAGCTGTACCTGCACAATTAGTGTTCCGTGTCATTAGCCCCCCACTTAACCTGAACAAACCACGGCCGCCCGATCTCCGCCCATTTTCCGCGCTACCCACCGCCGCGCCGATGGCACCAACGCCGTATCATATCGCGTATTCGCGGAGCTGAGTGGGGAGCGTTTCGATTGAGCCTAATTAAAAATTTTGAACAACGGACAAAAGTTGTTTCTTACATCGTGGGAAATATTTTTGTCCAAAACTTTTTCTCTAAAACCAATGGTTCACAGTTATAAGGAAATTAACAATTAAATTGATCGCGTTAGAATTTTTTAATCCTGATAATTTTGGGTCAATATGCACCTAATTTTCATCGTCCATGATTTTTCTGAGCGATCCTTTTGGTGATAACGGTGGGGAACAGCAATTTTTAAGCGTTTTTATCGAAAAATATTTTAAAAAATGCATAAAAAATACATGATATATATTGTTGAATTCGTGCTTTAATAAGCTTTTATTTGACACCCTACACGATTCCCTTAATTTTTAACCACCAGAATCAAAACTGAACTATATTTGACAAGAATCGTTTAAATATTGTGCAACTTATGTATCGATACAAAAATCACTGTGTGAAGGGTTTTAAATTATACAGACTGAACATAAAGGGGAAATCAATATTTCACCGAATATTTCATGCAAAAGTTTTTAAAAAAACACATTTTATTAAAATTTTCTTTGTCCGTTTTCTTTCCTGTTTAAAGCATTATTCATATTTCTTAGGACTTTAGATTATTAACAGAAAACTACGAAGCATTATATTAACGCCTTTATTTATTCACATTTTTTTTTCTAGCAGTTTATTCCACTTGGTACATTCTCACATTCATTTTGCCTTTTAGCACCCGTAATTTTCACGTCACTCCATTTCCAATCTGAACATCCATTTTCAGCACAAATTATAGAAACTTCGGCACTATTTTTGCCTGACATTGTTCCTGTGATGGTGTGTAAAGTTAAGTTTGTGATGGGGACGTTTGCTTTTGCTTCGCCTTTTGGATAATTTTGTTGGATGGAAATTACATTTCTTTCAATATCTGCAATAATAAAAATTGCTGTTTTTAATATACTGATTAAAACAATATATGCAATTTAGTTTTCCTTGTTTCCATATTTTATATCATATTATTTACCACCCTTTACCTAAACCAAAAAATAAATTAAGCTCAAAATATAAGTAAAAGTTTTCTAATACTAGTAACCAAAGAGAACAATAAATATAAAGAGAAAACTGGAATTTTTTAACACTGTCAAGATGGGTTTTCATAATGTCTAGAAAAGCTTTCATTGGCACGGATAAAAAATTCTAGCCACATTCAACCCTCAGGACAACAGAATTTAATAATGAAGTTTTCTATTTTTGTGTGAAAACCTCCTAACCTTTTTTTTTTGGAATGTCTAATAACAAATCAAATTATGAATCATTTCGGCAGAATATTTATATAAAGAATAAATATAAATAATTGTCAACAACTTATGGATTACACTAAAATTTACTTAATATCCGATGTTTTAATTTTAACAGACTTTTTTCAAGCATTTCGAAGTATATCTCTGAATAATTTTAAGCTAGATCCTGCACAGTATTATACATCTCCTGGTCTAAACTGGGATGCAATGTTAAAAATTACTTATGTGAAATTACAATTATTAACGGATATAGATATGATACATTTTCTTAAAAATAATATAAGAGGTGGTATATGTCGTTGCAGCGTTCGAAAAGCTGAAGCTAATAATCCATAATTGTCAACAACTTATGGATTACACTAAAATTTACTTAATATCCGATGTTTTAATTTTAACAGACTTTTTTCAAGCATTTCGAAGTATATCTCTGAATAATTTTAAGCTAGATCCTGCACAGTATTATACATCTCCTGGTCTAAGGTGGAATGCAATGTTAAAAATTACTAATGTGAAATTACAATTATTAACGGATATAGATATGATACATTTTCTTAAAAATAATATGAGGTGGTATATGTCGCTGCAGCGTTCGAAAAGCTGAAGCTAATAATCCACAATTTCAAAATTATGATCCAAGCAAACCAAATTCATTTATAATGTATTTGGATGCCACTAACTTGTTTGGACATAGTATGAGCCAATGTCTTCCCATAAGTGATTTTACTTGGATGATTAGAGAAGAAATTGAAGCTCTTGACATAATGTCTATATCTGATGATGCTGAATACGGGTATGTTTTGGAAGTTGATTTAAAGTATCCTCAACGTTTACATCAAGAACACAATGAACTACCCTTTTTGGCTGAAAATACTTGCGCACAGGTTCAAAACAAAAGAAATTAATATGCAATTTAAACCACAAAGAAAAATATGCTATTCACTACCGAAATCTTAAACAGGTGCTTAAAACGGATTAAAACTAACTAAAATTCATAGAGTTATTAAATTTAAACAAGCTGTATTTCTAAAACAATACATCGATTTAAATACCGAAATGAGGAACAAATCTAAAAATAAGTTGGAAAGGGATACTTATAAAATATTTAATAATGCCATTTATGGTAAATCTTTAGAGAATATTGACAAACGAGTTGACATTAGATTAATCACACACTGGGAGAATATTGGTAAAAAGCAAGGAGCGCAGAGATTGATTGCTAAACCAAATTTTAAAGATCGAACAGTTTGTAATGGAAACTTTGTCGCAATACAAATGCAACGAGTAAAAATAACTTACAACAAACCGGTTTATCTTGGCTTCACAGTCTTGGAATTATATATATACATATATATATATATATATATATATATATATATATATATATATATATATATATATATATATATATATATATATATATATACAGTGACCGGCAAAATGTTCGCAACATATGGGAAAAATTTTTATTAGGAGAGTATCGGAAAAACTTTCCCAGGGGATCGGTTCTGCATGTCCGATAACCTAAAAATCGATTTTGACATACGTCACGTGACCACTGGTATAGCGTCAAATTAAAAAAAAAATTGTTAATTTACAAAAAGTGAGGTTAGTTGACGAGATATCAAAAAAAGTTATTTGAAAAAATTGCTTAGAATTAAATTCTAGGTCCTTGTGCAAAATTTTAAGATTTTATTTAAAAAAATTGGAAAACTCAATTTTTTTTAAATATTTTTTTATCGATTTACAAATTTCCGGTTTTTTTCGTTTAGATAGCTTGGCTAATGTAAAGCCCATGTATCTGGATGAAAATAAACGAATGTAGTAGTTTTTTCTACAATTGACAGGACAAAATTAAAAAAAACAGGGTTTCGCCGGACGCTAGCTGTTGCAATGATTTGTATCTAGCAGCAGTGTCAAAATTTTAGAGACATTTCAATGAGATTACATTGAGAAAACCTTAATCGTCTTAAATATATCTGAAGTTCGACTTTTTGTAAAGTTAAGGGGATTAAAATAGATAATAAACAAAAAATTACCTGTTTATTTTATCGAAATTTTATAAACGAAAACCAATGTAAGAAAAACTTAAAAGTAGTCAAATTCTGTACTAACAACACAAAAAATCATTGTTTTTCCTTGGGTGCACAAAATTTAAAACTCAGTATGACCACCATTTCTCTCCATACATACTGTTGTTCTCGAGCGCAACTCTCGATTAACATTTCGGAGCATTTTAGGATTTATTTGCAATACACAATTTATAATGACATTCTCTAAATTTTGTATATTCCTAAAGGGTCGATGTTTGTACACAGGGTTCTTTAGGTATCCCCACATAAAAAAATCTAACGGAGTCAGATCTACAATTCTACAATTGACAGGACAAAATCGAAAAAATAGGTGTTCGCCGGACGCTCGCTGTTGCAATGGTTTGAATCTAATGAAATGACTGTATCAAGATTTTATTAAGATTTTTCGCACATAAATTTAACAACCAGGTCTATTTAGTTGTACTTAAAACTACCAAAGCAGGCTCTGAAATTAAAACAACCAAATAATCTAGTAGGTTAAAAACAACAGAAAAATGTCAAACAAATTATAATTTGTTTGATTTCAACCTATGTCATTGGTTTATGTCTCGCATCTTACTAAGTTTGATATTTTACACAAGTTTATTAATATTTTATTCCTTAAAATGGCACCCACACTACTTCTTCAGGAAAAGATAGAAATTATTTTAATTTCTGGAGATAATTACAAAAGCCATAGAGAAACAGCAGCAATTTTTAATGAGAGGCACCCCGATAAATCCCTCCATTATTCCACAGTATATCGTCTAGTCAATAAATTTAAAGAAACGGGATCGGTAGAAAATCAGTATAAAGTTTCCCATGAAAAACCGGTAACAGGTGACGAAGGTTCTCTGGATGTGTGTTTGTCGATCACAGAAACACCCCAATTAGCAGTTAGTCAAATATCGGAGATCACTAACATTCACGAAAGATCTGTGCGGAGGATATTAAAAAGAAACAAATTTCATCCGTACAAACCTAAATTTGTACAAGTATTAAAAGATAGGGATTATGACGCCCGCTTCCATTTTTGTTCTGGTTCCAGGGTATGATTGAGGAAGATTTTAATTTCCCAAAGAACGTTCTTTTCTCGGATGAAGCTACATTTACCTCTAACGGAACCGTCAGTTCACAAAACTGTAGATGGTGGGCCACCGAAAACCCAGACTTTGTAATTCAGAGTAAAGACCAATATAGTTTTAAGGTTAATGTGTGGTGCGGAATTTTCAACCTCAGAATAGTGGGACCTTTTTTCTTTAGAGACAATTTAAATTCAGAACGATATTTAGAATTTCTACAAACTGAGATATCTGACTTTTTAGACAATTTGTCATTAGCCGAAAGAAGAAATTTATACTTTCAACAAGACGGAGCTAGCATTCATTCCACAAATGAGGTGAAGAGATGGCTGGATCAAGAATTTGGAAACCAGTGGATAGGACGGTTTTCTGAAAATCCGTGGCCTGCGAGATCACCAGATCTGACTCCGTTAGATTTCTTTATGTGGGGATACCTAAAGAACTCTGTGTACAAACATCGACCCTTTAGGAATATACAAAATTTAGAGAATGTCATTAGAAATTGTGTATTGCAAATAAATCGTAAAATGCTCCGAAATGTTAATCGAGAGTTGCGCTCGAGAACAATAGTATGTATGGAGAGAAATGGTGGTCATACTGAGTTTTAAATTTTGTGCACCCAAGGAAAAACAATGATTTTTTATGTTGTTAGTACAGAATTTGACTACTTTTAAGTTTTTCTTACATTGGTTTTCGTTTATGAAATTTCGATTAAATAAACAGGTAATTTTTTGTTTATTATCTATTTTACTCCCCTTAACTTTACAAAAAGTCGAACTTCAGATATATTTAAGACGATTAAGGTTTTCTCAATGTAATCTCATTGAAATGTCTCTAAAATTTTGACACTGCTGCTAGATACAAATCATTGCAATAGCTAGGGTCCGGCGAAACCCTGTTTTTTTTAATTTTGTCCTGTCAATTGTAGAAAAAACTACTACATTCGTTTATTTTCATCCAGATACATGGGCTTTACATTAGCCAAGCTATCTAAACGAAAAAAACTGGAAATTTGTAAATCGATAAAAAAATATTTAAAAAAAATTGAGTTTTCCAATTTTTTTAAATAAAATCTTAAAATTTTGCACAAGGACCTAGAATTTAATTCTAAGCAATTTTTTCAAATAACTTTTTTTGATATCTCGTCAACTAACCTCACTTTTTGTAAATTAACAATTTTTTTTTTAATTTGACGCTATACCAGTGGTCACGTGACGTATGTCAAAATCGATTTTTAGGTTATCGGACATGCAGAACCGATCCCCCGGAAAAGTTTTTCCAATACTCACCTAATAAAAATTTTTCCCATATGTTGCGAACTTTTTGCCGGTCACTGTATATATATATATATATATATCTATATATATATATATATCTATATATATATATATATATATATATATATATATATATATATATATATATATATATATATATATATATATATATATATACTGGGTCTCCCAAAAGTCCCGCATAAAATTAATATCAATTAAAGGAAAAAGATCTAGGAAAAATGCTTGGACCCGTAAATTTTTATTTTGAATTGTGCATCTTTTGACATAAAAAAATATATATCATAGAACAGTTGTCACGTCTTTGACAATTTTTTTAAATGAAATGCCGAATTTTTTATTAGGTTTTCAAATTCTACGAAAAATTCTAAATATTTTTTATGGAGAACTTGCCATCCCCATTTTCAGCTGTTTCCAAGATATTGACACTTAAAGTTTTTTTATTAGAGGTAATACTTTTAGTTCATATTGTATTTATTAGAACATGTTAAATAAATCAGGTATCTTACTGTCATCAACTGTCAATACTGACTTTGACTTAAGTAATTTGTCAATTACCTAAAAATGTTAACAGAAAAGCAGCGCATCGAAATTTTAATTATGTTGGGGTGTGGGGACAAAATAAGAACTCAAGCTGAGGTTTGTACTTTGTTTAACGAAAAGTATCCAGAAAACCAAATTACTCAGTCGACTGTAAGTAGGGTATTCCATAAATTTGAGGAGCATGGTACAGTTAGAGATTTACCTAGAAGCGGTCGACCACTCGTTCTAACCGAGGATAAAAAAATCGATTTAATGTTATCGCTTACTGAAAACCCCCACTCTCCAGTTGTTACTTTGGCGTTAGATAATGAAGCTATTTGTAGTACAGTACATCGATTTTTTAAGAGCGAAAAATTACATCCTTATAAACAAATTCTTGTACAGGAACTACTAGAAGATGACTATGATAGACGGCTTGAATTTTGCGAAGAAATGATGGAAGTATTGATACTAATAATGCCTTTTCAAGTAATATTTTATTTTCTGATGAAGCTACATTTTGCCTGAACGGGCAAATTAATAGACAAAATTATCGATTCTGGTCTCATGATAATCCGCGATGGTTACTTGAGACGCACACTCAATATGCTGGTAAGGTTAATGTCTGGGCAGGCATAATAAATAATAGAATTTTGGGACCATATTTTTTTGAAGAGAACCTTACCGCTGAACGTTATTTGGATTTTTTAACATTTGATTTAATTCCGGCATTAGCAGTTCTTTTTCCTAACCAGATGGATCCAGATATTCCAAATGAGATGTTATGGTTTCAACAAGATGGTGCCCCTCCACACTTTGGCGTGGAGGTCCGAAGGTACCTAGATGAAACCTTTACAAACCGTTGGATTGGTCGTAGGGGTACTATTGAGTGGCCACCTAGGTCGCCGGATTTAACACCGCTGGATTATTTTCTTTGGGGTTATTTAAAGGAAAGAGTGTACCGAAACAGACCTAACAACATTGAAGATCTCAAAAAAAGAATAAGGACAGAAACAAATAGAATACCTCCTGATTTTATAAGGAATGCAGTAAATGGATTTTACCATCGCCTAGGGGCGTGTCAGGTAGAAGGCGGTGGACATTTCCAGCATTTGTTGCGCTTTTAGAATTTTCATTTTAGTAAAAAATAAAAATTTATTATGGATAATCTTTTTGTTTCACTTTTCAAATTAAATGTCAATATCTTGGAAACAGCTGAAAATGGGGATAGCAAGTCCTACATAAAAAATATTTAGAATTTTTCGTAGAATTTGAAAACCTAATAAAAAATTCGGCATTTCATTTAAAATAATTGTCAAAGACGTGACAACGGTTCTATGAGACACCCTGTATAATGTTTTTTTATGCC
This sequence comes from Philopedon plagiatum, assembly GCA_963971165.1. Taxonomy (NCBI): domain Eukaryota; kingdom Metazoa; phylum Arthropoda; class Insecta; order Coleoptera; family Curculionidae; genus Philopedon; species Philopedon plagiatum. The sequence goes on along the minus strand of OZ020192.1, from coordinate 100,407,888 downwards.
AAAAAATGCACAATTAAAAATAAAAATTTACGGGTCCAAGCATTTTTCCTAGATCTTTTTCCTTTAATTGATATTAATTTTATGCGGGACTTTTGAGAGACCCAGTATATATATATATATATATATATATATATATATATATATATATATATATATATATATATATATACGTGTGTGTCTGCTTAAGTTCGCAGCATATGGGAAACTTTTTATTATTAATTTTACGAAAAAAAGTTATTCTTCATAAAAAGTTCTGCATGGTCCAAAACAAAAAAAAACAGTGAAATAATTTTATTTTTGACAATATCGAAAATTTTTATGAAGAAAATTTATTTAGAATTGTAAATTAATTTCTAATAAACAGTTATCTCTTTATTCATTAAAAATTTGATAACCTTTACGTTTCTTAACCTCTGTCTTGTAGTATTTTGATGATGCATTAAAATAATTGATACATAACAAAATAATTTATTTTACAATTATCAACTTGAATACAGTACTAATATTGTAATAATTACTTAATAAGTTAATAATATTTGACGTTTGATGGCAGGTATGTAAGTATCATGACAAGCTAATTAGAAATGCATTCATATCAATGTGTTCACTGTTGTAGGGTAGATAATGGGAAAATGTACCAAATCATAACTATTCTTATCTTTATCAAATTTTTTATGAAAAAAGAGTTGAAATTAGTTTACAATTCTATATCAATTTTCTTCATAAAAGTTTTCGATATTGTCAGAAATAAAAGTAATTTACTATAGGGTAAAATTCATATTTTCTGACAGACGCCGTATATGACTGGGAAATTTCGATATCTGATTATTGCATTTTAGGTTTTTTATCATGCAGAACTTTTTATGAAGAATAACTTTTTTTCGTAGAATTAATAAAAAAGTTTCCCATATTCTGCGAATTTAAGCAAACACACTGTATATAGTAGAAAAATGGGAAATTTCTTCGGTCTATATATATGTAGGTAATATATTAAATGTAAATGCAAAAATTAACTTCTTCAATAGCGCCGCACAAGATCGTAAAATGAATGAAATGAAAAATAAAATAAGGAATATTTTTTGATTCTGGTCTGGGTACCCTCCTGCAATCGCGATTTCTGGGCCCTTACCCTTCATCGGGCAGGCTTACACTCAAGGTGTCTGAAGGACAGACAACATTTTTATCAGAATCAAAATGAAACTTTATATCCATAGGTTCGTATAGAATGGGTAAGATACAATGGCTCGCGCCAACTAGTTCACCCAAAAAATTTTGGCTGCTAACTATAGGGCTAAAAAAATATGATCACGTATCACCTACTTTTGACAAACATAATTTAATTAAATTAGAAAAAGGCGCGAAATCCACATTTCCTGTTTTATATATAAAATAATTTTAACTCAGAAACCAATATATTTATTTGAAAAAATTGAATTCAGGAATAATATTCATAATGTTAATACTAGAAATCAGAACGCAATAGAAATACCTAAACATCATACTGAAAAATATAAGTCTTCGTTTAAATATACCTCTTCTGTAATTTATAATAATATTCCTTCTAGTCTAAGGTGCTTAAGATAGACATACGTAACTTTCAAAAATAATATCAAAAATTATTTGGTAGGGGTAGGATTGGAAGAATGATTTTTTATAAATCAAAATCCTAGCTATTTATGCCAACTAGTATACTACTGTCATTTTTTGGATTTCTTTTTTACTTTTATCAATTTTATATAGGTATATTTTTAATTGTTTTATAGGCATAAATAAACAGCTTTAATATTATTATTATTATTATTATTATTAACACAAAAGAATAAGTATGTCGAATTTCTTCGACAGTACAAGTGCAGTATTATATGACAACAGTAGAAAATGGGAAATTTCTTCGGTCTATATATAGGTAATATATTAAATGTAAATGCAAAGATTAACTTCTTCGCTAGTGCAGCACAAGGAAACCATAAAATAAAAAACCAAAATAAAATAAGAAGGCCTATTTTTCGACACTGGTCTGGTTGCCCCATTACGCATATGTGAAATATTTCTCGGCAAAACTAATGGTTGTCTCTAAGATAAAGGCTTACTTGTAAATGTAATATTTTGATAGAGAACGTTTCGAATTGTTCCTGCGCTTCCATCGGGGTGAGTTTTAATGTGAATTGCAGTAGCAGCGTTCTCCATATGACAATTTTTGAACTCTATATCGTGCACATCGCCAGACCAAACCTGCAATAACAAGTATCAGTATAAAATATATTTATACAGAAGGATGTGATACAAATAGGTACTACTTTTTTGTTTAAATAAGTATTCAGAAGTAGTTTAACAAAATGAACTCTAGACAATCAAAAGTCTCAGTGTATTTAACTCTTCTAAAATACTACCTTTAACACAAATTTAATAAAACACTCTAGAGAAAAGCTCTTTAAACCAACAAATAAATACCGCAACTTTAACTAACCACCCAGAACTAATTTAAAATGCACATCACTAAGCACTACACTACTAATGTACGATATTTTGTTAATAAGAAACGGCTTTGACTTTTGTTAATATTTAACGGCTTTAACTTTTGTTAATATTTAACGGCTTTAACTTTTTTTCACAAATTAAGAAAAAGTAAAAATAATGTACATTGTATTATTAAACTCGTCAATATGGATCCATATTGCTTATTTGGATCACACAGCTGACACTGAGGCACGAGTTCGGCAGGCCAATTAGGGAGGTGGAATCACCCAAACAGGTGGGCGCCTGAATTACGATAGCGGAATGAGGTCAACAACCCTTCAGTCTGGCTTAAGCTACATAATATTATTATGTATTTAAATATAATAATTTTTTTTTGGATCAAATTTCCTTCTGTTATCAAAAAATTTGGTTATAATTTTATAATACTCTGTTGTTGTGCTCAATTAGTAGGATAGTAAGTTATGTGAAGCGGGATAGTGTTTGTGTTTTAATTTCTAACCATTTTTTAAAGACAGAAAGTTTACGCTAGTGGGAATAATGCTAATCTTATTATTAACGTAATAGGTAAGTTATATTTGTTTGTGTTACCGTATAACATTGCTGGTCATTCTGCTTATAATGTCAACCTAATTTCACGAGGGGTCCATAATTTCCCATATTAAGTAATGAAATGGCTATTAAATTAAAATACACGTTTTTGCTAAAATGCGTCTGTGGAATTAAACATACTTTGGATTATTTTCGGTTAAAAAAATGAGATGTCAAAGTGTGCGATTTGAGACAAAAGTATTGGGTATGTCTGTAGACTACCCCAGCAGTCTCCCATTCAAATATATGCAGTGAATTTCATAACACCCTGTATATAAAGAAATCTTAAAAACGACTGCGCCCTGTAGAACCTAAGAAGGTAAAAAAAAGTCCAGGTTATTTGCGAACAAATTGTTGAGGACAAAATGTTTGAGAACCCAAAATAGAATCAGGAAACAATTTCTTACCGTAAAACTAAATCCGTGGGATCCATTACACCACAAGTTATCAAACAGCATATTATTTCCAGCGTTAATTGCTACACAGTCATCTTGGTTATATACAATTGAATTTTTTACCCTTAAGTTAGTGCTACCGCTGACATCAAATCCATCAGTATTTTTAGCAAACTTGGTTCCCGCTTTGGCCTATAAAAAAGTGAAATGCAAAGTTTTTTAAGACCTTTGTTGGAAGAGAACTAGAGTCCGATCGAACCTTCGGCTTCTCCGGTCATCTTTGGCCAAAACTCACACCTTTGGGTTAACATTCGGCTTCTGCCAAAATGAGGCGAAGCATAAAATCTGAATCTGATTTTTTAATTCGTGGACCACAACGAGAATTGCATTTCTACATAAAAATATTATGACTACATAAATAATTTATGTTCAATGTAATTTTTATCATTTAAAATTAAGAATATGCTTAATTAAGTATTCATAACACTGGAGTCATTATTACAATTAATAATTATTATAGCTATTGATATTACATTTCTTTAATCCAAAGTCAAAAAGTCTACTTTTTAAGTTAATTCCTAAGTTAAACTTTATTTACATGATCTAAAATGTTCATTTACTTCTGTACTATAATAGCACTTTTTGTCTGTGTAATTTTTATTTATTTTGTTTTTACAGGTAAATTCTTGGGTTTTAGTAATGCCCGCTAAAAAAATCAATAAATTAAGAAAGCTTAAAAAAAATGATCAATTGCTTTTGCTGTATGCAAAGTATTTTTAAACCTTCGGCTTCGGCTTCGATCGACAGTAATAAGAAAGCCAAAGTTCGGCTTCGGCGACAAAACTGACCTTCGGTCGGACTCTAAAGGGCACATTATTATAATGTAGTGAAACATTTACCACAGGCAGTGGTGTAAAATATTTGTACCAGACAAGGTTTTTCAAAGGGGTTCTATATGTAATTAGCTTTGGTATAATTGCAAAATTGTTAGAAAGCTTAAAATATTATTATCTTAGTTTCTAGCTGCTATCTTTAGCATAAGTACAACTTATTTCAATCTAATAATTTTCTATTGTTTCACATTTGATTATTTAAGACTTAACAGATGCGTCCATAGCACTGAAATATATCTTAGGTTTTTTTATTGAACTTACTGGATATCCATCTCTATTATCGATCAATATATTTGCCACAACCAGGTCTGATGAACCCTGAAATACCATACAAACACAAGGGCAGTTTTTCAAATGCAGGTTTTTAATTTGGGAATTTTTTAGTCCAAATCTCATGAACTTGGGCCTTAGAATTGTTGTTTCATTAGCGCCCTTCCAGTGTTCTGGACCTAAACCGTCAAGAAGGTGGGCTAAAATAAACGAATTAACTTTTAACTACACTGACTCATATAAGAAGTGACGAGCCCGAAATAATCAAATTTACAAGTTAATAACATTTGGGCAGTTATTAGATATTCTTCAATTCCATCCTTAGTCCTCCTGCCAATTTCACTCTTCCAACCGCTACGTCTGTAACCCCACAAAATACCCGACATATTACTTAAGCTCAAACAAATTCAAAAAATTGTTCTATCCCTTGACACCAAAAAGTCTTCCGGTCTGGATGGTATACCTGCAAATGTTCTAAAAAAAAGTGCATTCCAGAACTTGCACCCATCTTAACTCATCTTTTCCAGATATTCTATGACAAGGGTATTCCAAAGAAAGGTCCCAGGTCCCTTCCATCTAATTGTAAACCTATCTCTCTTCTCTCTGTTGTCAGCTAAGTTATGGAGAAAGTGATCAACTTGCAAATAAATTCTAAAATATCCAGAAGAACTCAAAATTATCCAGACAGACAGGCAGTACGGGTATCGCCACCAAAAAATCCACAGCTAGTTCTTACCTTTGTCACTTATAACTGGAACAAGTTTCTCGAGTTTCTTGGGAATCTAAGATTGTTGCCCTATTTCGTCATCACATTGATGACCAGCTCTCTTCAACTGCCAATTCCATTCCTTCACTCCAACATTTATTTTTCCAGACAAGTCTCAGATCAAATAGTCATAGACTCAGATCTATGCACCTATCGCTTTTCCAAAATTTTTAATTATTAATTTGAGACTGAGGCGCAAAGGACCTTGTTTAGTTTAACGCCTCCAAAATCCAAAATATCTAATAGCTCATTCAAATGTTATTAAGTTTTAAAACTATTGAATATTTTGGTTTTTATTATAACTATCTAGCTTGTTTCAATAATTGATCGTTTTTGAAACGAAAAAGATCATATTGATTTACAAATTGCAACAAAAATTTTCTGATTAAAATACAACCTATTTTTGAGTTTGGATTCAGTTAATGATAACTTACATGACGTTCCAGACACATCCACATTGTTTCCGGTAATCCTGATAAGATCTCCAGCCCATTCTGCAGGATCGTGAGTGATGTGGCCATCAAAAATAAGTTTTGCGCCATCTTTTAGGGCTATATGCATTGTCGTCTCTTTTGGAATTTTTACATCTTTTAAAGTAAGAGTACTACAACTTTCAGCCGCCGCGGCTACATCGTTGTAATCTGATACTGTGCATGAAACGTTAAGAGAAGATCCTGTCGTATATTGAACAAAAATAATAATATAGGTAAACAAAAGTAAACACCCAGTCATAATTCTATTGTTAAAATTTTATAGAAATGTTACCTATTGGACGATAATATGGAATAGATATTCATAATGTGGTATGTACAAATATATACATACTTAATTTAAGAAAAAACACACTTGCGTCACAACTGAAGGATCCATTTAATTGATAACATTTTTTTTAATGGAATCAGTTGCTTTTAAGATTATTAAAAATACACATAGCTAGTAAATGACATCACTCATTTTTAGTCTAGTTTAAACTGCATCTATTTTTTGTCAATTATTTAGTAAAAATATTAAAATTTTACAAAAATTAGACTACCAAGCGAAATCTCTTTAATTAAGTAACAAATACTTATATTTGGTTCAAAGTTATCTTTTTAATACCTTGCATTGTTTATTTAGTAAAATATCAGCTCATGTGTACTCTATTAAATATTAAATGAATTATTTCTAGAAATTCATACAGTAGGGTGGGTCGAAAAAAGTGAATTTGCGAGTATCGAATTCTAATGGTGCGAAAAAGGTGCGTATTCGCATGCCAGCAAAGGGAAACTACTGAAAAAATCCCTATGTTTAATCTTCAGGTCGCGCAAAAGGCCTAAAGTTTGAAAAAAGCTGACAGAAAACACCAATGATTACCTTAACGAACAAATTTTACAGATTAATTTCTTCGATTTCTAATAGTTTTAACATTCTTCATTGGGGTGACCTGATAACAGGAAAAATATTTTAATCGCGGGCTAGATTTTGAGTTCACATATAAGGCATAAAGTTGGCGAATTTTGGTGAAAAATTTATGTTTTTACAGTTTTACAAACATATGCACTGTTGTTTTAAAAATATATACAAGGCCATTTTTATTGTCAAATTTGTTCCTATATGAGTGATTTTTTAAATTCAACTCAGCTTGCAGTTGTTCGCCCATTTCGCAAAATTATTCTTGCTGAAATGACCCTCAACTCACCACGTGGAGGTGGCTGCAATTCGAGATCCCCCCACGCCCTATCCAATCATTCAACGACTCAGGATGTGGTAAATTATGTTGGTTCACCATTATTAGTCAGGAACGTGATCTTAAAATCGAATTTTTGGTCGAATTTTCGTATCGAAGATATTGAATGCAAATTTGCTCCAATATCACCATCTCTGTTATCTTTGTGCGCACTTTTTCAGCGAACTCTGTCACAAGTTTTATGTATCTTTCAACTGCTTGGGTGTGGCAGATAAAGTTAAAAACCTCAAACTCAGGCAGAGTTTTATTTTGCATTATCAAATATTCTCTGCTGTTAAATTCCCCATCATTGGAGGGGGCGACTGCTTACATTTTGTCCACAAAAACTGGTCCCAGTACAAACCAACAGTACCTTCTGGATATTGTCAAGACAATCCAGACAGGAAACTGTGCTGTAAAAGATCCTGGACCTCTCAGTCATTCCCGATGGTTGACATGTGCAAACCGAGTCTTACGATTGTTTATTTCCCAAACGAGTCCTACGAACGAATAGAAGATACTTTCCAGTTACATTGTGAAGACGTATGCTCCTGTCTAGATCGACGTTAAGAGATATCAATCAGTAGAATACGGCATCTTCAAGGTCGTACAAACAACGAAACATTTGCCTGACCACATTAAAAAGATTAATTATTTATCTCGTGATTCAGAGAAATTCGTTCTTCTGTGATCCAGAGAACACGTTGTTTGCTATGATAGTGGACCAGAAACCGCATATACGAGAGTTGGGTTACGGGAGGATACTGAAAGCTATCAACAGCCGAAATGTAAATCAGTTAGAGCTTTTATGCCTCCCTCAATAAATTTTGGTGCCACGGATTACAGTGAGCTTATTGAGTGAATGAAATGTAAGGCCGCTCCAATAATGGAGAGCTGGATAACAAAGAATGTTTCATTATTTCTGCAAAATTAAACTCTGTCTAAGTTTAAAATATTTGAACTTTCCTTGCCACATCCAAGCAGTTCAAAGATGCGTAAAACTTGTGACTGAGTCCGCTGGAAAAATGTGTGGACAAGATAACAGAGGTGGCTATATTAGAGCAACTTTGCACTCAATATCTTGGATGCCAAAATTCGAGAAAAAACCCAATTTCAAGATAACGCCCTAGGCTGAGAGTGGTGAACCAACATAACTTACCACATCCTAAATGGTTGTTGTTGGGAAGGGCGTGGGTGGAACTCGAATTGCAGCCACCTCCACGTGGTCAGTTCTGGGTCAATGCGCCAAAAATAATTTTGCGAAATGGGCGAAGAGCTGCAAGTTGATGTTTCCGGATTAAAGTTGGATATATGTATAATATTAGATAGGTATAAACACGTGTCGATACTAGTAATTTGTACTCACCTGCTTTCTCATTGAAACATATTATATTAAAATAAAGATAATTTTATTGCGAACACGGTGGTATAAGGTTGCTTACGAAAAATCGGTCATGAGTCACGGTTGCCGGACTTTAAAAATCGGAGCAAGCAATGCGCGACAGAGAAGCATTGCGCGTACTATTCGGTGCGATAGAGGAGGACGCAGCATAGCAGCTGCGCGTGACGCGACTTTCGGATGAAAGAGAGTGCGCATGCAGGTATTTCTATGCTTTTATAATAAACTTTTTTACATGACATTAATGTGTTCATCATTTTACATACAATAATTTTGTTCATACTAAAAATACAAATTTCATTTTTTTGGGTTGAAGCTTTAGTTGACAAAAACACATTTTTTGTCATAAAAAAAAAACAATTGAATATCGATTGTGGTTTCTTCGGAGGCGAGTGTAAGTTTTTTATTTTAAATGACAAGCTACCAATTTTTTTAGACCATTAGATAGCTCTTTAAATTCCCTTTTAGGTGGTATATCACAAGTTTGCTTTCAAAATGGCGGCACTGGAGGCAGTATCAGTCGATTTCGTCCTTATTTTTATTGAAGAATGAAATGATGATGCGGGTGGATTACGTACTCACTCGTCTTACTTGAGGACATGTAGTCTAGTCTGCATAGATCCAGCTTTATCTCTCCCTTATACTGTTATGTACGGAACCAAGGCACAATGCAAATCTAAATTTTTATTTTAAATTCTGAAAATGTGTAAATATGTTAGTATACAATTAAATAATATATTAATTATTTGTTTAATTTTGTTAGTTGTAGTAATATATGTAAGCATAAATAACAATAGGTGATATACTATAATTCTGATGCTATTCTTTCACCATAAATAGGTTAAAACTCAATTCTACATGTGCTTATTTCCCCACAATTTTTTTGGAAATTAATGGATGAGACAGAAACATTACCTGTTTATCTAACAAATATATAATTACCAACATATTCAAAGCTTACATGATGTACCAGATATATGAACATTGTTTCCAGTTATCTTTATAAGTTCTCCATTCTAATCTATAAGCACATGCGTAATATGTCCGTCAAAAATTAGCTTGGCACCATCTTTTAAAGCTATCAACATTGTCGTATTTTCTGGGATTTTAATATCTTTTAAAGTAAGAGTCCTACAAGATTTTGCTGCGGCTGCCACGTCGTCATAGTTTGATACCATACAAACGTTAAGGGAAGAGCTTATTACATATTCGTCGAAAATAATGATATAAATAAATAAAACCTGAAACCTAATCATATTTTTTGGGAAACCCTATAATGCAGTAATATATATGTAAAATAGTATGGAGATGCATGTTACAGGTTATATAACTATTCCGTAGTTTGACGTAATTATAAACTTGTATAGTTGAAGTACATAAGTACTTAACACATAGCTATTATTATCAAAGGCAAAAAATGGAAAGGCTATTTACAACAATATGAAGATGACAATAATTATGGCTATCAAATTCGTGACAGCTCTAATATTTTTATCAGGGCTCAAATATGTTTGCCTTAATCAAAATTCGTCCTTGTTTATCCACTCCATATAGTGGAGGAACAAAAAAAAATAGCTAAGAAAGCAAACAATAGGTTATTCCGATAAATTGAAATGCTACTTCAAAATTGCATTGTTTTGGAACGTTACAAATTAAAAAGTAGAATTTGTAATTACAAATTTTGGTAATGGAAAACGGTTTCCGCGTTTCGTGTTCAGGTTTGCTCGGGTTTGCTCAGGTTTGCTCAGATTATAGTGTGGTTGTACAGGTGCCTGTAAATCTGAAAACTGCAAGTGCCGTAAAGAAAAAATCTGTTTACCTAACTCGAAATATCACCAAAGTATTAAATGCTCCAACAAATAATAATTACTTACAATGTGTTAATCACTTTGTCCCCTAGATTTAGAGCATTATACATAATACCCGGCCAATATAATAATTTCAATAATATTTATCATATTGCCACATCATTTTGGGAATTTTTCAAATTGTCCGAGCATTATGAATAATGACCAATTAATCATTTTGTTCATGACATACACAGATACATACATAGAATACACAGGATACATAGAACCACCATCACCACCCACACCTCCGACACCATCATACAAACAGTAAGGTTATAAGAAACAACAGAAACTGAGTGAGTATGTGTAGCCCTTTGGGCTAGACTTCGTAACCCTTGGTTTGGTTCATCCCCTAAGAATTGTTATTAAATAGTCAGTATTTAATTACTTTTGACCTTGCCTAAATAATAATAATGGGATTTCTTGAAGATATAAAGAAAAATTATGATACCTAACGACATTATCCTGGGGATGGCATATTATATGCCGAAACATTGACAAATAGAAGAATTAATCCTTTGATTTTAATGACCTACATTTAACCATCCACCACCATCGTCTTTTGATGGATTATCTTACTGTTAAAATAACTTAATGGTTTTGACATCAGCTATACAAAAGTAGGTTTTCGTATAAAACAACATTCACTGCCCTTTGAAAGCCAGTAGATGTATGCTAACAAAAACCAGACCAAACGTAAAAAAGTGTAATCAGTAGTTAAAAGCTCTCAACCAGTTAATGATCCAGACAAGAAATAAGAAAATAAGCACAGACAAGAAAGTAAATAACAATAACTAAGAGTACTTAAGGACATCCAAGAAGATATTAGAGAAGAAAGAAAAAAGGTACTAGAAGAAATAGAGCAGAGTCTAGAAGAAATCAATAATTATTGGTGTAAAACTGAAAGGAACTGAAAAATACCGAAGGTAATATTTAGAGCCTAATAATATGAAGAAAAGAAACAGAATGCGAACAAACTTAAAACACAAATAAAAAATAAAATCATAGTATCAAACAGGTGTGGCAGTCCCATTTTGTCACAGTGCCTTGCCTATTTTCACTAGTTAATCTTATCCACAAATACCTATTTAATATTTATTTTTAATTTATCTTTGTTGTACTGCTGTGCCTCCTTGCTGCGATTACGCTGTATAAGATTGTTTTTGCCTTGCCTCTAAGTTAGGTCCTAGGAATTTTAATTTAATTGATTGCATTTTATCTCGTGTGGGTCTCCTTGTCCCATGGTTTTAGCAGCTGGTAGTGTAGGGGTCCCTTATTTCATTTAACCCTTTTGTTTTTGAATTTCTTCATTTTTGTCGCCGTACCAGTCTTCACTACTGATGGAAAATTGCATTTAATTGAGTTATTGCTAACTAACTGGCACTACTTACCTTTTTCCTTGATGAAAAGATTTAGTACTTTATTTATTTTGTTTGATATTTTTTGACATTAGCATTGTCGGGCGGGGCTTTATCGAGTTTTGTCAGCGCCGACGACCCGCTTCAGAGATGTGGTATCGAGATAGGAAGAACCAACTGCTTGGCGCATGCACGAGCGGTCCTAGAGCGCGTTCTGAAACCGCCAACATATGGACTTTGCTTCTTGGCGTTGCGTTTTGGTGAAAGAACCAGCGACAGCAGCTTTTCGATTTTGGCCTTCGACGAAGACATCAGTCTAGGGTTATTGCCAGTTTAAGGCACATCAATATTTTTGAATCAATTCCGAGAAAGAAATTTAATTCTTGTGGTGAATTTTACTTGTTTTATTTAGGGATTTGTTTCTAACTTCAGTCGATGCCAAAGAAAGGTGAGTTTTTTCCGTTTTCTTTAATATTTTTTTAAGTTATACGCCACGTGCCTTTTTCCTTTGTCCTGGTCGAAATTTTGATTTCTAAGGGTCCTTTCTTTATTCCTTTCAACAGCCATCGCCATCTATATAGCACGGGACACTTAGCATACTAGAAGCAGTCCCTTTTTGTTGAGATTCGTCTCTTAGAACTTAAGATCTAAAACCCTCCAAGGAGGTAAGTTTTTCTTTATGTTAGTGATTTTTTCTTGCTCTCTCAGATGCATATTTTATGCCCATATATTATAAATGAATTTTAGCAAAACTTTATTTGGTGAAATTTTTGCGTTATGTAAATTTACTCTTATGTAAATATATTCTAAGATATGACGAAGCCCCCTTACACTATTACATTACACTTTAAGCAATAATTATTGCTGTAAAAGCTTCTTAAGAAAGTCAGTGAATACGAGCCGCAACAGCTGAAAATGTTATAATAGGCAGATTGATCTGTAGCGCTGAAGAAATTTAAAGTAACAATTACAGTAAAAACTCACTGGCCTGTTTGATTTATTAATTGCCATAATTTCTAAGTAACTGTGAATATCTTTACCGTTTAACATTTTCTGTGCTCTTTTTAGTGTTATCTACCTATTAATATTCCAAGCTTTTATCAGCTGTCTTTCTAGATTCATTTTTGCAGTCATTAGGGTTCCGCTGGACCTTACTTAATTTGCGTTTAGTTTAGACTACGTTCTAAATTCTGACTGTTTTCAAGATTTGTTCGTTGTTAGTGCACATGTTTTGATATAATTCCTACGTTAGATTTAGAACATCTTAGTACAACCGTATGAGCCAGGTATAATGAATAGGATTAAGATTTATTCAACTTTTAGTGGATCAAAAACTATCAATAGTTGATTTAGAATGTTTTGATGAAGGTTTCTTGACCTGCAAATTATACTATATTAACGTGGCACATTACAAACGAGCAAGTTTTTAGTTTCAATGTATCTTCTTTTCTGAATTTTGCAGTAATATGTTGGCCTGTTATTTTATGCAATTTCAATTCATTATTTAGTCTTAAGTAAAAGAGTCTGTGGCTTTAGATATTTTTAATAATATAATTTGTTATTGTTAAAGTTAAGTTGACAACCTGTCAGAAAACACCTGGTAATGGTTTGACACTATCATCACATATCGAAACTGCATACATAAGGCGAGCTCTAGTAGAAGTTACAGAAAATGTTGCTAGGACTGTGGTAGGCTGGAGTTTCCAAAACTAATGATTCAAACACAGACGGAGAAGAGCCGTTCAGGAGGAAAAAGAGTTACCATCGACGTCTCGAGACTTTTACCACCAGCCCAATTTAAAGGCTTTCCGAAAGCAGAACCAAGAAGAAACTCAAGGCAGCGAAATCTAAAAAAGATTGTTGGATGAAGGAGCTAAGCCGAAAATACGAAGACTCCGACAATAAAAAATTTAAAAGGAAATATAGCGTCAGTTGAAATTAATAAATATTCGAAAGCAAAAAAGTCTAAAAAGAAGATAAACGAAAAAAAATGGGGAAACAGATTCAGAAACTGAAGACGAGGAAATTGAATTTATGGATTCCTCAGATGATGAACTAACACCTTCTGAGCTGCAGTACGTATTTCCAACTACAGGGAAAGCAAGAGCAATTACACGAAGTAAATGACAGCACAGAAATTACGGAGGGTTTTACCTAAGAAGAAGCAGCAAGATTTCCAATGCATTTCACTTTCCAAATTATGTCCCCGACAATCGCATGGCCTTCAAATCGGATTTTATTATATTATTACCGGGGTGGCGCCTATGTGCACAGAAAATAAGAGACTTTCATCCTATTACAGGTTTGGAGTAGACATGATTGTGCGGTAAGGATCCCATAAATGCATTTTTAAGCACGCATCATTTTTTTTAATACCAATTCTGTTAAAACCTTTTCTCTGCTTGTATGAGTACTTTCTGTTCAATTTTTAGCAATACATTTATGCATTTTAAAACAAGGTGCAAAATGATTTATTGTGTACTACCTCAAGTGTGAAAGTGTACTACCCATGGTACAAAATGTAGCAAATGCAGTGACCATCATTTTATGGATTAACTCACTAGAGTTTAAAATTTTTAAAACTAAATTATCCTTTCTGGGGGTCGATAGACACTTTAGGAAAAGTGTGATTATAATTTGTTTCACTTCAAAAAAAAGCTAAAAATTGCTTCATTGTGTACCAGCTTTGAGAGCCTCCAAATTTTCCCACTAGCAGGTCGGGCGATCTACTGCTAACTATTAAAATTTTCCACAAGTTAGAACGTCATTGCCGCCTAAACTTGGCTAATAATAATAAATAATAATTTTAAATTTGCTCGTCCCTCTGGCGCAGACATGTTTTAGTAGAAAAAGTTTGCGTCCATTGATGGCTCCGAAATGTCCCACTAAATACGTTTCCTTAATTTTTCCTTAATTTTAATTAACTTACAAGGCGAAACTTTTAAAATATTTTATTTTATATAGAACATTTTCACAACAATTACTAATTTTGCATAATAAACTATTAAAATAATTGTTAAGAAAAACCTAAGAATTGTTACGCCACTGGCACTAACACACAGAAATTGTATTTGGACTCAAAGATTGAAATTATGACGTAACGGTATATATGAAAATTATTAAAATTTTCCATTACACCTTATACATATATTTGCTCAAATTAAACAATTTTTAAAACACTAAATAATTTTTATTATTTAGTATCAATATAATAATATTCTTTGTATATTTTCTTTTTCTCTTTTCTAAGAGTGAATTCCACTTGGCACGTTTTCACAATCGTTTTTATTCTTAGCCCCTAAAATTTCTACGTCACTCCATTTCCAGTCTGAACATCCATTCTGGGCACATATAATGGCAATGCCAACACTCTTGCTTCCTGACATTTTTCCTTTAACACTGTGTAAAGTAAGATTTGTAATTGGAATATTTGCTTTTGCTGCACCTTTTGGATAATTTTGTTGAATGGAAATTGCTGATCTTTCAATGTCTGAAATTTAAAAACTGATTATTCAATAGTCAACCATCGTACGTCTACAACATCAAAAGCGTTTACTTGTTTTTAAGTTGCGAATGTTAAAAGAAATCATCAGAAACCGATAAAGAAAATTTGTATGTACAAAATTTTATTTATATTAACACAGATAATATGCATATTATTAACCAAACCAGTTAAGGTTTGGTTAATAAAATTGTAGGTTAGATGCTTACCTGAAAAGGTAATATTTTGATAAAGAACATTTCGAATTGTTCCTGACGATCCGTCATTGTGAGTTTTAACATGAATGGCACTGCCTGCGTATTGAATATGAGAATTTTTAAACTGAACATCATGAACATCACCATTTCTTACCTATCAAAATTAAAACAAAAAAATATATAAAAGATTATTAAGAATAGCCCTAAAATGGAAGCAAACTCCTTCGTTCTTGTATATAAAGAATTTTTGCTATTAAAAATTTTAAAATATAGAAAGAAATTAAAATAGTGCTACTATTTTGGCATTCTGGATATATTGGGTATACTAAAGATCCATATTTTGTGGAATTTCATTTCCAATAAGCTGCTTAATGAAAAGCGGTATTAATTTGACAATTGAAATGCTACGTTAAATTTAATCTCCAAATTATCTGTCACTAGACTTAGAAAACTAGAAATACCTAGCTGATAGCTAGGAGTAGCACCTACATTTTGCAGTAGAGACTTATTATACCAAAATTAAAGTACAATATAATGATTATGCTCCCTGAAAAACTAAATCCATGTTATCCATTACACCATTCTTTGTGCATCTAATACCTAGCTATCAGCTAGGAGTACTAGCTACATACTCTAACGACTTATTTTGGAAAAACAATTAAAATACCATCAAATAGTAACACTTACCGAGAAACTAAATCCATGAGATCCATTACACCATAAGTTATAAAACTCCAAACTGCTTCCACCATTCACTGCTACACAGTCATCTTGGTTGTAAACAACTGAATTTTTCACTAGTAAGTTAGAACTACTACCTACATCAAAACCATCGGTGTTCTTGGCATAATTAGTACCTGCGATACCCTGTAAGTACATAATATATTAAGATGTGTTAAAATTAAAATTTTGACCACGACATTTTTATAATATTGGTAATATCTTTATACAAATTATTATTAGTATTTAAAAATCTGCTATAAGAATTATATTTAAAAATGTTTTATGGGATAAAAAGACAAAAGCTTTGATTTATTGTGAGTAAAAGAGAAAACGCAAAATTTGTCATTATTAAAATTAAATAGTTGTGCTTTATATTGACTCCTAGTTTTATTAAGACGGAAAAATGAAAAGAATGGAAGAATTTTTAATTTTGCCTTATTTCTGCGATTCTTCGTTTTCTGTTGCCTTTCCGCTAATGAAGGTTGGCGATCACTCCTAATATTACCCTCCATTATCAATCTTCCTTTATTTCAGCAATGAAAGAAGTCTACTTGATGGTTAATAATTTTGATAATATCATCCGCCTATTAGATCTATGTACACATATACGATGTAGCATAAATGAAGGTAAGAAAAAAGATTAGAACAAAAATTTTCAAAACCTGTAAAAAATATCTTCATCTAATAAAATTGTTACGCTTATTTAATCTTTTTTTTTATTAAGAAACAAGTAAAATGTCCATTTTTTAAGTAAAATAATTATAGGCAATCAAAGTAATATTCATAAGTAACCAAAAAACATTTACAAAATTTGAAAAATAAAAATGACAAGAAAAATGATCAAGCATTTGTTTTGCATTTTGCAATAGTAAGTATAAACTATAATTAAATTAATACGTTTTGTTCATTGATACAAATAATTGTTTCCTGTATTGTTTAATATAATGCCCGCCTCAAGACTACCTATTACACAATAATAGTAATAAACTTACAGGATATCCATCCTTATTATCAATCAATACATTTGATATAACAGTATCTGAAGATTGGATCATTATACAGTTATTAGGACAGTTTTTCAAATGTAACGATGTAACTTCAGAATTTTTATGTAATTGGAGTCTAAGAAACTTGGGCCTTTGAATAGTGGGTTCATTGGCACCTTTCCAGTGTTTGGGACCTAGACCATCAAGAAGATGCGCTAAAACAAATGGGAAGACAATTATTGTAGCCTACCTACTGCGCTATAGTGTTATCATTGGATTTTTCTTTTTATTAATAAGTACACTATATAGGAGACCATGTGAAGCAAACAATACTAATTTAGTGTTATGGCAAGCAGAAAATATTAGGTTAATTCCAGAGAAATTAACCGTAATGTGGGCTTTGTGTGGTCAAAGGAGCCAATGGGATGTCTTCATTTATTTATTTATTTATTTATTCACTCCTTCAATCCTTTAACTACAATATGTACATAGTAGTCAAGTAACTGTAAATCAAGAAATAGAATAAAGCAGAAAAAAAGCAATAGCAACAATATTTGAAAACACATAACTGTAAATACCATCACATAATCCAATAACGTGCAATTGAGTTTTTGATGATTTTAAATAAGTTCGAGTGACAATACAGAACATTTTCTGTTAAAAATATTTTTAATTTATTTTTGAATGTGTTACGGCTACTTCGTCTTACTACGTCCGGCAATCCGTTGTAGGCCTTCAAGCCCAAGTGTAATGGAGATTTCTCCTAAAAATATGTGTTATGGGCTGGTACACTAATTTGGGAATTATTGCGCGTACTCAGGTTGGGTTGGGTTGGGTTTGATTGGTTTAACTAAAAGTAATGTGGATTCTTCTTTACCATTAGACGAAAATAGTATAGTGAGTACCCAGATATTATTTTATACGCTTTAAAAAGTGTTTGGATATGCTTTCTCCAACTAGCTCCAGCGACACTTCTCAACATTTGCTTCTGCAACAAAATCAACCTCTGAATTTCACCAGTAGAACCCCAGATAGTAATGCCATTAGAAAGTCGACTCATTATATCGTGGATATAAAGAAGGATGGTTTTCAAGTTAATTTGTGATTTAATGTTGTTTATGCCAAAACATGAACTTGACATAGCTCCGGAAAGATAAAGTCAATATGTGATGACCATGTTCCTGTCATCTGTAAAAATGCCCAGGAATTTAGTTTTCGATTCGTTTTTTATTATTTTATTGTTGGATCTTATTAGAAGACTTTTTGGGTGTAAATCAATTTGCCTTTTATTTTTTAATTGAATTAGACATGACTTTCAGGGGTTCAAAAGTAGACCATTTCCTTTGCACCACTCCGAAATTTCTGTTGCATGAATATTAGCTGTAACTATTAAATTTTCCAAGTTGGGTCCTTGTTTTAGGAGAGTTGTATCGTCTGCAAACCGATAAATCTGTTAATTGCTTGTCAGTGAGAGATGTTTGGTTAGATAATTGCTAAATACAAGGAAAAGGACTATGGAATGAAAACGTCAATATAAATAATACCCATATTAAAATTTTCATTTCCGTTTTATTATAAGAAAGTTAATTGTCATGTCAGATTTCTTTATTTTTCCACTTGTTATAGATCAGAAATTAAAAGTGGTACTTCAGTATTCGAATAAGACAACAAAAATACCACTTGTTATAAACGGACTAAAACAAACAATTTTGCTTCGTTTCGAACATTTATTTTTCCTATGAACGCTAATAAATTTAAAACTATTTTGACGACTTTATATTAGAAAATGCAAAGAATAGCTTTAAGCTAGTGCATTATAGTCAAATAACTCAAGAGAAAAAATAACTATTTTTGATTCTGATACTAGTGACCTTCTGCTAATGCGATTTTTGGGCCCTTGCCCTTCATCAGGCAGGCATTAGTACCGTAAAGTGAGGTGTCTTCGGACGGCGCAGGTGACTTCGGACAGCGCGTAGTCCTCGTACTCTTTCGTGTATACTCGGCTTACTGCGTCAAAAAATCAAATTCTCCGTGCGCTAAGGTTCACTGTTTAGTCTAGTTGAGAATGTAGTGGAAGCAGGTTGCACGTATACGTAAGTATTTATCTCGTATTTCGAATCTAATGGCGGCCATTGATTTAACGGATTTTGAAATATTGAAAAAGTAATGACGCTGTGACTTTTATTTATTATTATTCTAATTGTTGGTGTATATTTTATTGAGACATGATGTTTACTTAATGTTGTGAGCAAATAAGAAGTAAAAAAATAATCGTCGTTTTTTTTACAGAATTATTTTCAAAAAATTCACCGAACTGGGGGCGACTTTGGACAATGGTGCGGGTATATAAACGAACTTTGGGTTCAAGGAACTATATGAATTATGACCCGACACGACTCAAAATCGTAGTTCTTCAAGTTAAGAGAGGGAAAATGTCATTAAGACAGGCAAGTTAACATTATAATATTCCAAAATCCACCCTCCACGATAAAACTACGGACTCCCACATAAAGAAACATGGCGGACAGACGTTACTTACAAAAGAAGAAGAAACTCAGTTTGTTGAAGCTATCTTACTGTCAGCAGAATGGGGTTTTCCGCTTAAGGAATTTGATATTCGTCAGGTAGTTCAACATTATTTAACTAGAAAGGGAAGAACAGTGAAACAATGGAAAAATAATCTACCCGGAGCAACTTGGGCGAAAAAGTTTCTTTCTCGACATACAGTTCTTACTATTAGACTGGCCCAAAATATCAAACGAAGTAGAGCTGAGGTAACTGATGCAACTATCAAAGAATATTTTTTGGAGCTAAAAAAATCAACTGATGGTATTCCAGGTGAAAACATCGTAAATTACGACGAAACAAACTTTAGCGATGATCCTGGAAAGCCTAAGGTCGTCTGCAAACGTGGATCCAAACACTGTGATAGAGTCATTGACTCGTCAAAAACCAGCATAAGTGTGATGATGGCTGCATCTGCTTCTGGCATATTCTTGCCTCCGTTTGTGGTCTATAAAGCGAAGCACAGATATGAAGAGTGGGAACAAGATGGACCTCCTGGTGCTTGCTACAGCATAAGCAAAAGCGGTTGGTTTGAATCAACGACATTTGTAGAATGGTTTCGCCAAATACTTCTGCCATATTTTAGACATAAAGAAGGCAGCAAAGTTTTAATAGGCGACAACCTTTCCAGTCATATCACCTTAGATGTCATACAGGAGTGTCAAAGATACGACATAAAATTTATACTTCCTCCGAATTCGACACATTTGTGTCAACCTTTGGACGTTGCATGTTTTGCGCCTATGAAGAAACACTGGAGGTCCATACTCACAGACTGGAAAATGAAAAGGAAGGGACCATTTCAAAAATCAGACTTTCCCCAACTTCTAAAATAAACTTTGACCGCAATGGACGCTACCTCAAGAGCAAATATATTATCAGGATTTCGAGCATGCGGAATTCTTCCATACGATCCAGAAGCCGTCTTGAAAAGACTGCCCCGTAAAAATATACCTCCAACCCAATCCGATTCTCCGGCACCATCAACCGAAATCAATGCGTCTGAAACGCTGTTAAATTTTTTGCAAAAGACGAGATCGCCAGATGTTCGTCCTAAGGCCAGAAGAAAGCGAATAAATGTAAAACCTGGGCAACCAGTTTTGCCTAAAGATTTTTTGCAGAAGAACGACCCTAAAACATCAGCACCGTCCCTTGGAAAAACAACTGCAAACGCTAATATTGAAGAAAATGACTCATATGATTCAGATTTTCTTCCCTTGATTTCAGTACGCCCCACTTTACCAGATCCAGAGACTGATAAGATTTTATTTTCCGATTCAGAAGATGAGGTTCCCTTGATATGTCTGAAGAATAAAATGAAAACTCAAAAGACTGATTCTTGTGGTGTTTTAGTTCCTAAAGTTGATATGTTTGCTTTAGTAAAAGTGCCTTTAGCTTTCTGTTCTAAATTTAAATATTATATTGGATTAATTTTAGAAGAGATAAAGGGGGCGAATGAGCCTTCATCCTATTTAGTTAGATTTTTAAGAAAAAAAGGCTCTAACGCTCAAATATATTTTTATTTTCCATTAATAAATGATGACAGTATTGTAATGTTCTCAGATATCGTAAAAAGTTTGAATCCCATTAGTTTACAAAGAGACCGATATTTATTTTCAAATTTACCTGATGATATTACTTTAGAATAGGTTGTTAATCCGTTTTTGATGTTAAAAGAATGTTTTTTTTCGTTTCAAACGTAGAATTTTTCGTTAATAACGTTTGTTTTTTATTTTTATGTTTAGAATTTGTTTTTCTGTTTTTTAAGATTTATATTTTTTATAAATAAAAGTTGCAGTTCATAAAAAATGTTTTATTTTTAGCCCAGCTAGCCAAAATACATATATTTACCCCCAAAATAAATGCATTTTGGCCTAAAAATAAATTTTTTAAAAAATGAGCGTCCGAAGTCGCTTAAACATGACCTTAACAACGCTTTTAACGTGATTTTAATGGGTGTCCGAAGTCACCTCAACAATTGAGGTGACTTCGGACAGTTGAAAACTTTTTTTAAAAAATTGGGGGGAGGGGGAAAAATTCAAATAAAAGTGAAAACATAAGCACTAATAGTTCATGCATCTATAGCAATTTTTTCAAATTTTTAAGACAGTTATTACAGTAGTTATTGAAAAAAAAACATCAAATATCGTCCGAAGACACCTCATTTTACGGTACGTGAATTTGAGCCATTTATTGACCTTTTCACTGCGGGAGCCGGATATGTTTGAGACGATAGAGAAAGGGCTCAAGGCGGAAAGCGGACATTCCTACCTGTTTATATGAATTGTAAGTTGCCTACTTTAAGCGATTTTAACGGCTACGCTCAGCTGTCAACTGTCTGAAATTTTACTGCCAATAGCGCGGCTACCGATCGAATCCGCATTGTTTATTTAGACGTCGATACGTAGTGTTGTCAAAACATATCCTGTTTTTGCAGGATTGTGGTTTTTTTACTTAAATTGGTGGTTTGTTCGTGTAGTAGTCGAGTTCAAAGTGCACAATGTCGCGTCGTCGTGGACTCACTGATCAAGTCTTGTACGACATTTTAATGAATAGTGATAGCGAAGACGACTTAAAAGCAGAAGGCAAAAACGATGAATTTCAAAATATATGCGCGAGATGAAGAAGAACAAGTAAAGAACTAATATCTATTCCAGCAAATGAAAAAAATAACTTAGAGATTGTATACCAGCAGCAAAAAAAGGATCTCGTTCCTAATGTTTACTTTTTCGATAATTCTGAATCTGGCTGTACAATAGGAAATTTGGCTGAAGAACCTTCAATTTTGGACTATTTCGAATGCCTTTTAGGTGCAGAAGTTGTAAACAAAATTGTTTATCAGATACATCTGTGCCATGATTTCGTAATAGCAACTGATTTGACGGATAGAAGTCGTGTTAAAAACTGGAACCCAACCCAACCTGAGCAAAAATTCAAGTTCTTTACCTAAATTACAAAATATATTTTTCTTTACAAAACATTTCTAGTAGACTCACTATTAAAAAACCTGAACTTGCCATGGCTCCCGTAAGTAGCAACAGAAATAATATACCTACAACTATAAAATTTCACCAACTGCCACTGGCGCCTCTATGTTTCGCAACATTTTATTAGGAACCAGAAACAAACTTAAAAGTATAACACATTTGAACCTAAGCAAACAAGGCACAAGTAGGTAAACGGCATGTTAAAGTAATGAGTGAATATAAACATAAAAGGAAATACTAAACTAAAATTGTAAACGTCTTGATTTCACATTTTTAAAATTATCAGCCATTTCGTCTATGTAATTTGCTTCACAAACGTCACGTACGATATGTAATATTGCTAGTGCAGCTAGCTTTTCTTCATCAATAGTGGCTCGAAAACGGTTCAGCCGCTGTAGACTTACTAAACTACAGACAAGCGCCGCTATTTATTTGAAAGCGTAATTTAATAATAGTTTGACGTAACTAAAACCGGGAGTAGAGTTCAGTAGAGTGCAGTGGGGACGCTAACGTAAGGGTGCCAAGTGGCGACAGTGCCGCAAATTGAAAAATAAAATAGGTTTTGGTCACAATTATTTTTATTTTTTTGTTGGTATACGTGATGTAATCTGGCTATTACAGCCAGATTCTTCAACGCTAGTTCGGCCTAATTTGACAACCAAAAGTTTTAAACTGACAAGTGTAAGAATAAGACAACTCAGTTTCATACTAGGAATTGATTTCTGAGCCTTTTCGCAAATTTATAAAGAAAAGGGCAATTTTACTACGTACTTTCGACAATAATAGAGTTCAATTAATTACAGCTACTTGTTCCAAGATGAAAATCATTGAAATGTTTTGGGATTATATTGCTTCATATTATTTTTTCGAATCAACTAAAGTATACCGAGTGTCAACGAAATCATTTTACATGCCCTTATTTTGTTCATTGGGTTGAAGCTTTAGTTGACAAAAACACATTTTTTGCCAATAAAATCAATAGAATATCGATTGTGGTTTCTCCAGAGGCCAGTTTAAGGTTTTTTTTTAAATAGCAACCTACAAATTTTTTTGAAACATTGAATAGCTCGTTAAATTCCCTTTTTGATGATATATCACAAGTGGTAGTTTGCTTTCAAAATGGCGGCACTGGAGGCATTTTTCTCAGTTTGAGTAAGTCGCCATTTTGAAGTGCCTGGTTGTTATTTTTATAAAATAACTTGGTAGTTTAGTCAAGAAGATTGTCTTAACTTTTATTTTTCATCATCATTTTGTAAAACTCTTTTAAATAATTTGTATATGCAAATTAATGTTTTATTGATATGGCCCATTTCTAAAGTAAATTTTCACCACGACATTAAATAGAAAGTACCAAAAGTAAAATAGCCGTCGTGTAGTACGTTACTAATTACCTTATATTACCAAAAACACACAGTGGAATTACGTCATCGGAAAGCGCTCGTCAAAGTATGTGTTATCCGTATTTTTAGTTTCTTCATTCTCTATGGGAAGGGAGCAGTCGCCGATTAAATTTCGATTATTTTACTTTCTTGCCCTCGACATTGGTACATTTGAATCACTCTGTATTTTAACCTATCTATTTTTCCCCAATTTTTCAACACTGTCGTATAAAGGGATAATCACACTGTAAAATGAATACCTAATGGGCGATCCAGGAACCTATTTAAGGGGTAAAAATCAGATTTCCTTGACTTTTTCCGACAAATCCTATTTTTAACCGACATTATTCCGCACTATTTATCTTATTTAGTGATTCATTTTGGGTTTATTTTATCCGCTAATTATCTAAGAATACCTCCCACTAATAAATTGCTTATTTTTTCGTTAAAGTTATAAATAAATAGGTTTATTTGCATCGGGGACATCTAAAATTTGAAAATTTTTGAATTTTCGAAGATTGCCATGAAAATAAGGAATTGCAGTTTATTTGCTCGAAATCATTGGGATGATATGTCAAAATTTCGAGGAAATGCCAATTTTTTTGAAGAATTGAATGGTTCCTGGACCGATTTTGGCTTGAAGTATACATGAATAAGATTTTAGGAACCATCTACTTTAAGTGCAGGGATATTTCGTTGGATGAGTTACGCATTAAATGCCATTTTTATTGAGTTTTAGTTGACTCTACCACACTGGAATTCGGCAGCTACTCATGATGAGTCATAAGTTCAGTTTTGACGACACAGCCAAGTTTCAAAATGCGCGCGAAAATTTGCAGTTTTAAATCCTTTTTTTTTTTGTTAATACAGACCAAAATAAATGGATAACAGCAACCGCCATAAACATTTAATATATGTAGAGAATATAAAAAAATATATTTCAGATTTATTTGGGCTATATGCATATTCCCTATTGTTAAAAATATGTATGTTTCTTTATGGAGCCGGGGCGGGGGTTTAATGTAAATGTGTAACAAAGCAAACTAAATACAAAAAAGTACGTAGTGTTGCTGGTAAAAGCAAGTGTTTTGACGCAAGTGACAAAGACTTAATTCGTAGAAAACTTTATGTTATATACAAAGAGCAAATTGTGCCTACGTTGCTTTCATTAAAGCGACGACTAACGAAAGGTAAAACCAACATTTCTTGAAGCAGGACAAGCCTCTGGAGTGTATCTCAAATGAGTTTTACATATCGTCTCATTAATAAAAGTGAAATATTAATAAAATCATAATGAAACGGCAGAGGCGCTTTTATTATTTAAAATATACAGGGTTGGGCAAATGTCCCGAAACGGCTTAATTACAGGAGAACGAAAAGTGATATCAGATCGGGGTTTTCGACCACCGATGGGACTAAAGTTTTACTATTTGACTGTGTATTCCATATGCCAGTAACATGATCAACTGTCACGGAGTGACGTTACTTTTAATTTTTTTAAATGGGTATATTATTAGTTAGCCTAAATTTTCAATAAATTTAAAACATTTTTTTCTATAACATAACATTGTTTCGAAAATATGGACAAATAAGTGTAGAAACCTAATAATACATTTTATTTAAAAAAATAAATATCATTTCTTACATAAATACTAATTTAAAATAAAAGTAATTTAAGTAAATATTCAAAATGTCATCCTTCAGCCACCTGGCAGTGTCCAAGCCTTTCTGAAAACTGGAAAAGAACGTTTTGCAAATGTTGATATTAAGCCGTTCCGGAACATTTGCCCGATCCTGTATAAGAAAATACAGATTAAAAAATCGTTCCATTATCTACTTCGATAAAACATGGTTTGATACATATGACAGCAAAAGGTTGGGTAGATCCATCAGAAAAAATGCCAAACCAAAGCCCAAACAAGGGAAAAAATTTCCGTTTTTCATGCTGGTTTCGAAGATGGTTGGGTTCCAAATTGTTTGTGGTTGTCCTCTAAAAATACTAAAGATTCATCTTTGGACTACCAAGACAACAGCAGAACTTTTTGAAGATTGGTTTAAAACTACCTTATGCCCAATGTGCCTAAGAACAGTGTAATTATAATGGACAATGCTAGTTATCATAGCCGTCAAATAAATAACTTATTTAATTCAAATAACAGGAAGTTAGAAATTCTAGAACTATTAAGAGATTATATATATTTTAAAAATACATATGAAAAAATGTGATCTAGAAATATTAAAAACATTTAATACTAAGAAGAAATATGTATGTGATACCATTGCTGCTGATATGGAGCCTACGGTTTTACGCCACCGTTTTACTATATTTTTAACCCCATCGAGCATGTGTCATTAGGTAAAATCAAATGTTAGAGCAGAAATCACTTTTAATTCGGACTTTCAATGCAAGTGTTGTGACATTATTTAGAAAAGTTGTAGATACAATTCACATAGAAAGTTGAAAACATTCGATTAACCATGTTATTAAAGTCGAAGTTTCGTATCTTTAATTTACTAATAACATAGAGCTCCTTGTTTTTAATGTACCTAGATGAAAAAGACAGTGACAACGACACCGAATTAAGTCTGTAATTAAATTTTTTATTATATAAATAAACCGAATGACCTAAATCAATAAAAAAATATTTTAATCATTCGTAATATAACAAGATTTTATTTTTTCCAAAATTATTTCGAATTTAAACCACTCCGGCTCTGACGCCTTTTAAGAACCTAGAAATATTTATATTGAGGCACTTACCATTTTGTCAAAAGACCATGAAAAAGCTTGAGAGGTTTACCTTGTTATATCTTATTTAAAATTTTTTATGATCGAAATGTGATTTAATTTTTATAGCGCTAAATTTTTGGTAATTTATGGAATTATTGAATTATGTTCCCAACACTCTGTAAAATTTTTGAAGTGTGTTTAGATGCAATTGATGTAAAAGATATGATGATAGAAAAAAGTTCCTGTGTAAGTTTAAAATATCAACATTTGCTGAGAATAAGCTATTTTTTACCTAAATTATAGGTACTGACATTTCTTTAAATTAAACAATTCTTTAAACCACTAAATAATTATAATAATCCATATACTAATGTTTTTTATATAATATATTTTCTTTACATTGATAATTTCATTTTTCATTTTTTAACAGTTAATTCCACTGGGCACATTTTCGCATTCGTTTTTATTCTTTGCCCCTGACACATCCACGCCACTCCATTTCCAATTTGAACATCCATTTTTAGCACATATTATGGAAATTCCGATACTTTTGCTTCCTGTCATTTTTCCTTTGACATCAACCAAAGTAAGATTGGTTATTGGTATGTTTGCTTTTGCTTCGCCGGAAGGATAATTTTGCTGGATAGAAACTGCGTTTCTAAGAATGCCTGAAATGCAAAAAGATTAGTTATTTATGTTTGCTTAAGTTTCAAGTCTACTACTAAGTAAATTCTTACATTTTGTATGGTAACTATTATTTACATCCAGTTTTAATTACAAAAATTGTGATAAACTTTTAAATAACCTACATACAGGCTATCCGAGAACTTCACCGAGAGAAATTTTAAAAAAATGTTCAGATTCACTAAGAAGGTTTAAGATTGTTTCCTTGTCGTACCACAGGTTGGTCGGTCGCACCATCGCTCATAAACATCAACAGTTGATTTGTTGGCAATTCAAGCTTTTTAAACGTATGGAGCACTAACCCCTTAATTACTTCGGCAGTACAATTTGCCAGTGTTTTGCTAACTAATAACTGTGTGCATGTCGGTTTAAGAAGTTCCAGGACTCGTACTACAACATTTACGATACAATTTCTTTTTACAATCTGTCGTCTCATCCGGATATAACCAAAGCTGTGTATTTTTACTTTAGATTTTACTCTGTTTTAGATTTCTGCACGTACAGATGGTATATACTTATGTAACCCTGGCCGACTTAGTAACGTCCAGTCAGGATTGTATTTGTTCCAGAAGTGATGAAATGGTTGTTTATCGAGTAACCGCAGCGGTAAATTACAGGCCATCGGCATGAAAAGTAAATTGAACATAAATTAAGTTTTCGGTTGCACACTATTTGCTTTAGTTGTATGGCATTGTACCTTCCCTTTGTCCCAGCACAGTAAAGGTTTATCGCAAATTTTACACAATATTTGAGCACCATCATATACTAAATCAAGAAATTCACCGATAAACTTATTCATTGTTTCTCCCGTTCGATATAATTACTACTAATTATTTATAACAAAAAACAGTATTTTTATCGCAACCCGCGTCACCACGCTTTGTCGTTAACGATTGCCGTTGAACGAAAACAAACTAGGAAACAATTCACTGTAAACACCCGCCAAGCAGGTTTCAGCAGCGCCGCCTCTGCCAGCCAGGAACGTCGAACCGCTCTAATAATATGTTGAAAAACTCAAAATCTACTGTTTTATTTAAAAATAAAAAAATGTCTCCTTTTCCAATATTCAAGAAAAAAAACATTTTACAGGCTATGCTCAGTCCTGATCCAGTTTTGGTCACCTAAAAAATTATTATTTCGGGCTTGTGAGGGTTAAATTAAGATCTTATAGTTGACCAGTTATGTTTTGACAGGTTTTTTTCCCGTCAT
This sequence comes from Philopedon plagiatum, assembly GCA_963971165.1. NCBI lineage: Eukaryota > Metazoa > Arthropoda > Insecta > Coleoptera > Curculionidae > Philopedon > Philopedon plagiatum. Next base: position 100,379,223 of record OZ020192.1, on the reverse strand, counting down.
TATTAAAGGGCGTCATTAAAAACGTATGAACTATTCTGATATTTCAGCGGTTTGCTAGTTTCCAAATGATTATAATCTTGGAACGAGTTGCTGTAATGAATTTAGTTCTATTATTGTCGAAAGTACGTACCAAAATTGCCCTTTCTTTATAAATTTGCGAAAAAGCTCCGAAATAAATTAATAGTATAAAATTTAGTCGTCTCATTCTTACACTTGTCAGTTTAAAACTTTTGGTTCTCAAATTAGACCGGACTATCGTTGGAGAGGCCGAAAGTTTCTATTAACAGTTCTGAAAACTCATTGTGTCCGAGATACAAGGTGAACAAATGTTAAATCTATTTTGTTTTTTTTTTTTTACTTTTTTTACACATTTTCAAGTTCGTTGTAATTTAGCACATACAGCACTTTTTGGAGTAGCTATGGAATACTTGATAACCGTTTGAAATATTTACGGAGTATTATGGTTTTGGGGATCAAGATCTAATGGATCAAACTTAATTCACGGAGATTAAAAAGCCTGTAGACCAGATGCTTACCTGTAAAAGTTATATTCTGGTAAAGAACATTGCGAATTGTTCCGGTTGTTCCATCGTTGTGAGTTTTAACATGTATAGCATTATCGGCATATTCCATATGGCAGTTTTTAAATATTATATCGTGCACATCGCCATCTCTTACCTATAAATAAAAAAGCGACATTAGAAAGTATTTAATTTAAAATTATGTTTGAAAAATTTTGTTGTGGGCCACATTTACAATTTTTAAACTAAAACATTCATTTTTATATCTTTGGGTAAAAAGATTTTAATTTTCCTTAATTTTTAAAATTCCCATTGGAGCACACAAAAAATGTGTTACAAGCAAGTTTTTAAACATTCTAGGCTGTGTTATTTTTTTTAAAAATTTTCTTCCCTTAGGCCTGCATAGAAATCTAAAAATATTAAACATTTAATAATGTTAGCTTAATGTTCATTGTTATGTTTTAGCTAAAGATTTCCCAACAAAAAATTACTTGCGTAAAGCTTGTACGTTCTCTACACCTTTCGGATATTAAAATCCTCTTGTTTCATATATTAATGTCTTATTTAAAAATCCTAACTACTTTATTTAATATTTTGCATTGTTGTTGTTGCAGAAAACGTAAAAATAAATTACTATACAAAAAGAACTAGTTCTCGCTTGGTTGTGAAAAGTAGTGAAATTTGAGGTTCAACAGCATTGTAACTTACTGAGTATGAAACTTTTTATTTTACACGTTTTTCTAACATTTAATCAACCTCTGGCGAAACTGACTTTCTATGACTTGGCCGTTACGCATTTTAAGTATAGATAAGAAATTTTTATTTTCTGTCTGTAATCTGACTCTCGTAACTAATATGTTGTCGGACACCTAGACAATATGAAGGTTGGCCAACTATTATTTAATTTGGAAATAAAAATCTTTTCATTTTTTACCAAAACCCCACCCCCCGAATACGCCACTGGCATCAAATTGTTCATAAAAACGAAAACGTGAATTTTGAAAGCAAACGCTTTATTTCGTAAAATTATGAAAGTAAAAAAAGTAACTATGTATAAAATTTTTTATATTTACAACCTGATTCTTCTTGTTGCTTGAATAAGAGTGTTAAATTTATTTATTACCGAGTCATAATAATTAACATTTTATGTTTTGTATTGTTCTATATGTGACGTAGTACTTCTTAATTTTGTGCGATTTGTGACAATAATTGCAAATAGATAATGTAATAAAAAATATTAAATATTATTTTTGAAATTTGTTTTATCTTTATGATACGGTATTAGGGAGGCATGGCCCATTTTATACAGTAGGGCGTAACATATTTTATTTATCCTAGTGTCTAAATTAAAGTAATAAAATAAGTTAGGCAATTACTGATTAATGTTCACTTATGTACTTAACAAAATTTATTTGTTTTCATGAATATAACAACATGATTATATGGACAATAATAATAAAATTAAGTATTTAAGCAACACTAAGTGATTGATTTGAATTTGCAATGTGCAACTGGTACAATTACCCAAATTTTACAAAATATAATATCAGAATTAGATGTATATTGTTAATTTTGATTTTCTCAAGAGGGTATTGGTTTATTGGTATATTAAATACTTCTGTTTCTGGGATATTATCAACAGTACTATTAAATTACATTAGAAAAACAAACAGCACTTGTTAATATTTTATTCAAATATGGAAAAATGTGGATATAAAAATTAAAATATAAATAATTTACTTCATGAACCAAATGTTTCACTTTACACAATACTGAGTAAAGTTAAACTTTATCCACGATAGTAGAAATGTTTGCGTATGGTAAAACTGCATGAACAGTGGTAATACGCCAAAGATTTCCAAATACAGGTAGAAGTTCTTACCGAAAAACTAAATCCGTGAGATCCATTACACCATAAGTTATAAAACTCCAAATTGCTTCCACCATTAACCGCTACACAGTCATCTTGATTGTAAACAACAGTATTTTTGACCAGTACGTTAGTGCTGGAGCTTATATCAAAGCCATCCGTATTCTTGGCAAAATTTTTACCTGCATTGCCCTGCATATTAAAAATGTTGTTATTTTGCCATTTGGAAATGACGCACTAAGCATATTTTTATGAAAACAAATCTGTAAAAAAATATTTTGGCCCAACTCCTGGAGAAATTCTTTGCTTTCTAATTTATATTCGTGAAGTTTTACTTTTAAAGAAAGATTAAAAATTAATAGTATTTGTTTAAAAATTATTGATTAAATCTTTAAGTGGATTTTTAAATGGAAATTGAGATTTTTCTGTAACAGTATCATACTAAAATTAATCAGATAACTATAAGAAACTTATTTTATTGTGACTGCTTTTCCCTACCGACACTTCTTAAATGCAAACTATTTCTGGCAAGTCACTAAAGGACTTGTATTTCTTTTCAAAGATCCACGACCCATCATCATTTTCTAAAAATTTTTATAACACATAAAAATGCTTATGAGAATAATTAAAGGTAATAGAATAAAGTTCCTGGCCTATTTGATTAAAATTTGCATTTAAACGATTCTATAAAACTATTATCTAATAACGGACTGAACAAACTTACAGGATAGCCATCTTTATTATCAATCAATATACTGGAGACAACAAGATCTGAAGACTGAATTCCAACACAGCCACCAGGGCAGTTCTTTAAATGTAAAGCTGTAACTTCGGAATTTTTATGTAAATTGAGTCTAAGAAGTCTGGGTCTTTCAATCGGTTTAGGTTCGTTGGCACCTTTCCAGTGTTTTGGGCCAAGACCATCAAGAAGATGAGCTTAAACAAATTGAAATAATTATATTTTATATAATTATATATTTTTATATAAAGAAACTTATGGGGCTTAGGCCCGGTTTCACAATGTATGGTAACCTAACCTTGACCTTATGGTTAACCTGTGAAATGTTTTACATGGAAACGTACACCTTTGGCTTACTAACCATAAACCGTGAAACCTTTTGATCAACTTAATCCAAGGTTATAACTTTTTGATGACCAGACATTTGAAAACCGGGCCTTACAGAGAATCAAGAAAACTTCTGAAGACGGTATACTGGCCTACTTCAACAGCAATCTCTCCTACTATGCAAGTTCCCTTTTATAGTTTTATTTACTAGTACAATAATGAGCCATTTTATGGCTGCAAAACTGTACCATAACGGTACTTTATAATGAAATCGTACATATAATTGTTTTCATCAACACAAAAAACTTACATGATGTTCCAGATACATGAACATTATTTCCAGATATTTTTATAAGGTCTCCAGTCCAATCTACAGGTACATGAGTGATATGTCCATCAAAAATTAGCTTAGCACCATCTTGTAAAGCTATTTCCATTGTTGTTTTTTCCGGAATTTCGATATTTTTTAAAGTAAGTGTGCTGCAACTTTTTGCTGCAGCTGCTACATCGCTATATTTTGACACTGTACATGAAACGTTAACGGGAGAACTTTTTACATATTGAGCAAAAAAAATAACGCTAATTAATAAAATCTGGTACCCAGACATATTTGTTGAAAGTTAATTTTTCACACCACTGCACAATAGAAAAATAATACTTATGTAATATAATAATAATACGGAAATGCAAGTTACAGTTCGTATGAATATACTACAGCTTGTCGTAAACTACTTATAGCTGAAGTTCCTATTACGCTTATCAAAAATTGATAAAAAAAATCTGGCAGCAATTAAATAAGGATAGTATCAAGTTGATGCCGATCAAAATTATATTTTATCTTGTTTATTTTAATAAAGGAAAAAAAAAAATTAGCTTGTTGTGTCCGGGACTGTATCCGGCTTCAAGCTGTTTATATTTTTTTATCTCGGATAGTCCAAGTATACTTTCAGCATAGCACAAACGTATCGCGGGCATCTAAAGAGAAGGACAATGTAAGCTATTGATACGGGATTTAAAGAATTGGAGGTTGGGAGGGGAAAACCTACCTCTGATCATTTGTTCCATAATTTAGAGACTGAGCGAGAGAAGTGGGATGTTGTAGGCTTGTATACCTGAATAAAAATGGATGCTTATAACGCGCTTCTTGTTATTCTGTTAGGAACAATTAAGTGGTAGCGGTTAGTTCTTCTGAGCAAAATCCGTAAAAGTTTGTGTATAGAAGAGATAGATCACCAACAGCGCGGCGATGAACGGAAGAAGGAAGTTCTCCTCGTAGCACTGGGCTTGACGAGTCTAATGGCTCTCTTTTCGATAGAATCAATGATGATAAGTGTCGAAAGTGCTACCACTCTCCTGATGTGGGAACAGTAGCTACTCTAGGTTAGATCTAATTTGTAAATCATAGGAATTGTATAAGTCGGAAGAGAATAATTATTTTCTGGCACGGAAGACAGAAACCAGGCTTTGTAGCACCTAATGTGGCTAATAAAGTAATGTGTTTGTGCCAACTAAGATTATGTTGGAACGCGGTACCAACAAGATCAAAAGTTTTATTGTTCTGTAGGGCTTGGCCTTTAATGTGTATGGAATAAGTTATTCTGGACTTTTTGCATGGCAGGGAATAAGACTGGGTTTTAGAGGCATTGAACTCAACAATGTTTTTGTCACCTCAGTCTAAGACTGGTGATCTTGCGAAAAGGATATGTGTATAGATCTGCGCCTATTATCCAGCTCTAGATTCAAGTCTTATTTGGGAAGATGAATGTTGGAGTGTAGAATGATATCGTCAATATTACTGTGGATGGAATTGGTAGTTAAAGAGAGCAAGTGAAGAGGCAATAGGGTTGGTGCTAGGACAAAACCTTGGAGTACGCCAGCATTTATAGGATGAAAGATAGATGAGTGACCGTTCACTATGACACATATGCGTCGATTAGAAAGAAAGCTACTGATCCAGGTTCTACGCATCTACTTCGCAACAATTTAACACATTAATTAGCTTGTTATCTGTCAACGTCAGCTGTTAAGAGCCAGTAACATACGCCTCTACTAAAAATATAAAAGCGTTATCATTTCACAAAACGATGTCGTCATTGCTGACGTCATAACACCTTTCCCTACATTTTCCCTTATACCCGTTGATCCGCAAAAATGAGCCGGTTGTCGAAATTTTGTTCCCGCTTACCAAAACAATATGTGGCATTTACATGTCATGTAAATTATAACCTAACACAGTTTTTGGCTATAACATCGACGCCTAACCGAGCTGGCGCGCCTTATTTATAGCTTAGGTGTTGTGTGTTGTCTGTTTTACTTTCGATATAAAGAATCTTGGAATTAATGCGGCTATCAATATCTGTGTATGTGCATAAGTACCTAAACAATTATTATTTTGCACGATTTTTGCACGATTGCATGAAAATCTATTATTTAATTATCAAATATTTTCGATACAAAATTTAATTGTCTTTACCTTATGTTTATATTTGGGACGTCTTCTAATTAAACGCTGTATAACGGGCTTCTGAAATAGATTCTGATACAAAAGTCAAGTAAAATTTTTTCGTTTTACTCAATTAAAATTAATTTGACAAATAAATTTATGCATTACATGTGAATAATAAGGTTATTTTGGGAGACATAAGTCACGACGATTTAATAAAACCATCATTTTAATGCAATTTTTGAAAAATACCAGTCAAAATTATGGTAGCTAATAATGATTCATTATTTACGGTCTATGATCAATCACAACAAAGCATTATTTATCTGTGAACCAATCAGGAAATAATTTTTATAAAATTTCTAAACACCAAAGCAAGCTTATAAAAATATTTGCCAGATCGTTGTATCAAAAGTATATTGTAACCTAAATTTTAACGGGTCAATAGTAATAGTAAACAATTACTGTCATTACCGCTCGAGACTAAGATACTATTTTTAATGCCATAATTTACTAATTAAATTGAATTAATAAAATGACATTTATTTTGAAAAAAAAATAGATTTTTATAAAAATCATTTAGAAGGAAAATAAAAATCTTGGCCTGATTAAACTCTGCTTGAAATATAAGGGGGTAACGAACCATTGGTGGAGAAGCGATGGATCTGGTAAAGTACTGGTCTTTAATGCCACATTACTAAAAAACAAAAACTAACACAACTCCATTGCCGATTTATCCTTGTAAGTTGATGGTTAATTTAAAGACTGTGCTTCTATATTTTACCATGTTAGACACACATGCACCTCAGATATTTAGAACGATGTTGCTCTCACTATATCCTGCACTCTGGTTTTCGTTCCATGCCTCCATTGTCATCAAAGTCAGCTTCTATCTTGGATTCAGAGAAACTGCTAAAACTTTCATAGTATTCATTAGTGCTTTTTTTACAAGCGATTGCAGGCTTCAATTTTTTTTACATGATTGAATATTCGGGGTACTCAGTACGTCTGTTACACAACTGCTATATACATATTTAAGTGACTTTATTCGATCTTCAAAGTGTTGAGGATTGAATTTATTGCACTAGTATTTTACTTGGGCTTAAGGTGACAATTTCCACGCAGCGTCCATGTTCACCAACTTAATTTAATTTTAGTACAATTTTTTATTTTATTTTTCTTTTGTATGAGTATTGTGATAATATTAACCGTAAATTCTTATTCTATATGTATTTTTTAACGTATTAATGAAAGTTCCAAGATATTTTATGATTCATTTTAGAAAAATAGTATGCCAAAATAATATTGAGGTCCTGGTGACAGATAACATGTCACCATAGATCTTTTAGCACATTAATCTTCTGAATGAAATCATTATATACGTTGAAACTTTAAATAATTGACTGAAGCTTGCTTGCAGGATATGAATCTATACTTAATATAGGTACTTATAATGTTACTGCTTAAAAATTTTAAAGCCGTAAAACCATGTCAAAATGAAATTAATTTGGCCAATATGGATGCCAAGTGGAAAATGCCGCCTTAAGTTATTACTGCATGGATTTAACCCTAATATAATTTGTGTAATTACGAACAATTATTGAAAAATCGATCGAAAACTAAAATGAAAGGAATATCCAGAAACAGACAAAAGGAGAAAATAAATATAAGATTATAAGGGATTAAATAACAATTGGAATTTTGTTACTTAAGAGCAATGGTAACGATTATTATTATACATGATCATGTTAATCCCTGTTGTACTGTTAACAGATTTCTTCTCTTAAAATGAGACTGACAGTTTACCCTAAAAAGCTTTATTTATGCTACACCATCAGAAAATCTAAAAGGTTTCTGAAAAAGCCGGAAAATGTAAAGAAATGTTTATATGTACCATTGCGATCAAAAAAAAAACACTAGGACAACAAAATTGTAATACTGTGACAGCTGAGTTGTAGCTCCCAGACGTTAAGGAGGTACCCTGAAGGTGGAAATATTAACACCTAACTTGGACCCCTAGCACTAATCTAAGGCCAAACGTTTACAGAGAAACGTCCACTTCTATTAATTTTGTGAGTATATCTCTCATCATATCGCGCACCCGATGGCCTATAAACACGGAATCTTCCATTATTACAGGACCGAAATGTTTTTTCGTCTGAAAATAGCACTGTTTCCCACAAATTATTCTGGTTGAGGTATTCATGGACAAAATCTAACCTGATTTGTTTGTTTCTGTCCGTTAAAAATATTTTATTAACAGCACATCGAGTCCTTATATCAGAATTGCGAATTCTCCTACGAGCTGTATTAACTGACCCTGGGAAATTGGCTCTTCTTTGACCTTTACTGCGATTTCAAAGGGGTTGTCTCTTAAAAAATCAACTAATTCTCCATCTTGTTCTTGTATTGAAAGTTTGAGGCGACCAGAACCCGCTTTTCTGATAAAAGCTCCATGCTCTGCAACTTTTTGCTTTGCCAAGAGCGTGGTTTTTTGTCGACTTCTACTTCATCTGCTATGTTTCTTATATGAACACCGTTTCGCAATCAACTGTAGATAATTGATTTTTGCGGGGGGGGTAAACTGGGGTTTATTTAGGAAGTAAATGTAAAGTCAATTATTTAAATAAACCAAACAGACAACTGTCACACAGGTGTATGAGGTTCGCCCGAAGGTAATACGTACTTGTCGTCTAGGAGATCACAGTAAATTTCAGCAAATTTTGTCGTCCTAGTTTTTTTTTGGGCGCAATGGTACCTACAAATTTTCCCTTTTAATTTTTTTAATTTAAAAGGAGGTTATGCTATGCTATTAGTAGCACACACAATAGGGACAGTACAGAGCCCGAAAATGATTTTTTATTAAGATGACTATAACAAAAACTGCAGCAGCTGCGGCAGCAAATTCGCATTGGTCTGTGGCATCCTTAATAGAAATATAATGAATAAAATTTAGGTAGACAAAGCCACTAATAAATAAAGCGTTTAGGATAGAAGAAGGAGATATAAAGGAGCATAAAAAAGAACATTAAAATTCGTTATATGTTTATTTACAAAAATATTTAACACGATATTTCACTTGGTGCATTTTGACACTCGTTTTTATTTTGAGAGCCTTCGATATTTACATCCGTCCATTTCCAATCTGAACATCCATTTTCAGCACAAATTATGTAAATTCCAACACTTTTGGTTCCGGTCATTGTTCCTTTAACAGTATGTAACGTTAAGTTAGTGATTGGAATGTTTCCTCTTGCTTCACCTTCTGGATAATTTTGTTGAACAGAAACTACATATCTTTCAATATCTGAAATTTAAAAATAAGTGTGTAGGTATTAAATATTTTCGACCGGTAACACATTCACCGCCATAAGACCTAAAAACCTTGTTCTATATTACATCGATATTTAAGTTCTCATCTTAAGACCTCGCCTGCATTGGGCAGGTCATGTGTGTGTACCGTATGCACGACAACCGTCTTCCCAAATCAGTACACTATGGAGAACTCTTGGAGGGTAAAAGAAAATAAGGAAGTCAGTTAAAAAGTTCTGAATTTGTCCTTCATAGCACGCTTAAAAGCCTCAATATCCATAAGAACTGAAATGAACGAGAGAGTGATAAAAGTGTACAGATATGGTGCGAAAAGAACAATACGTTTAAATCGTCGACAAGACCGTTTATTTGAATGTCCCGATTGTGAACGCGACATCAACATTTTAACTTTACAGATTAGCCAGAGGCGACTATACAGATTATCAATTTCATAAATCTCGCCTTTGTATAGAATTTTTTAGTGTTCTCTCGTTACATGTTTATTAATGCTCAGGAACGTGTGAAGTCCTTGGTAGTGGTGGTGATACTGAAGCCATGCTTCAGCCATGAAGATGTTAACAAATATTTGGTGTCTGCGAATGGCACAAGTATACAAAAACAATTCACTTCTAAAATCGTACAGATTCCGTATTGCTAAGACTGGTTTAATTTGACGATCTTGGGTATAAATTCATAGGGGTTAAACAATTAAGTTAAGTAACATACATTTCTTTGTTAACATTTTCCAATATTTATTTAAGAAATGGCAACTTAAATATATATTTTTCACAACAATAAGACCATACTAATTTAAGAAATATTAAAATCATGTGAGAACCAACCAAATCCAAAAAGTATATAATAACGCATACGTTTTTATTGACGATAGTATATAAAGAAACCCGGTCGTGAGGCTCCGCACTCCGCATACGCAGTAGGGTCGGCCTTGGCCGCGCAGGTGTGCTATTGTTATTTGGCCTTGATATGCGCAGTTGTAATTCCAAGGTCATGGCCCAGAACTTGGCTTTGGACGCGAGCAAATGATTCTTTGTTTGGTGATGACCAGGTGTACGACGCAGGGAGTTAAATTTTAGTATAGAACACTGTGTTGAGTAAAACGGTTCCAGCAAGTTAACTTAAAAGTTATGGCGTACCTGTGTGAAGATTATCAAAGGCCTTCGATTAATATCAATTTACACAAGCAGTCTGTCCGACAAACAAGACTCTATCAGTGCTGCAAGGCACCCCGGATTCCGTATCTTTCAAGTCGCTTCATTAATATTTAATGGTTAATTGCATCCAAGGCCTTAGAAAGGTCAAACTACAGGTCAGCCACTTTTTGATTTTTATCAGTTTGATCTACTGATCTTATGACCTTATACTCGTATATTGCCAGCTCGGTTGATTTATTAAGTCTAAAACCAAACTGAAGGTCTGTTGTATGTCTCAACAAAGCTCATTATTCTATTGCACATTGATTTTTTGAATACGTTCAACAGCGATAGTAGCAATGACACTGACCTCAAGTTTGATATCTCAGAAAGTTGATACTTTCTGAGAATCGCCCTTTTTAGTACCGGAACAACTTTGGCTTTCTTAAGCGCCGTAGGAAATACACCTGTTTGAAAAGATTGATTTATGATAGGTTGAAGGATTTACTTATTGAGCCACGTGTATATGTATTTTAATATATGGACGGGAACTTCATCGATTCCCAACGAAAATGTATTCGGAAAATTCATGATTATATTAAATATCTCTTGATCATTAGCTGGGTTATGAAATATGGTGTTGTTGCATATTTTGTCAGTAATCGACAGACTCTTTTTTCGATTCAGATAGAGCAAGTTCAAGATGTTTCCCGAAAGACATGACAGTTCGCAGGGGATCAGTAATAATGGGACCGATTTCTGTTTTAGACTAATAGCACGTGAAGATTTAAGTTTGTTTATTTGTGAATTTAATAAAGCCCTAGCAGATTTCGTCCTTGAATTCACTATTCTGTTGTCGTTTATAGATTTTTTTTACAGATAGATTAAAAGTGTCTATAACTTATATTCTTTCATGTTTATATTGTTCGTATAATATTAAATGGTTTATCTGTTTTGACCTAACATATACATAAGTCTTAAAATATATATTTGGACTAGGTTTGGATTTCAGTCGTAACCCATGTGTTTTTTTTTTTTTAACTCTTGATGTGGACATAGGAGAAGCTAAATCAAAATCATAATAAAAGATACGAGAAAAGGTGTCATATATATTTCTGGTCTACACCCACTGAACTGAATTTATGATATATTACCATAAAAGTATATAGACTTCTTTGAGTAAATGCCTACCTTTAAAAGTAATATTTTGGTATAGAATATTACTAATTGTTCCTGCATCTCCATCATTGTGAGTTTTGACGTGGATTGCATTGGCGGCGTATTCCATATGACAATTTTTAAACTCAACATCATATACATCGCCAGACCTTACCTGCAAAAAAAATAAAAATTGAGGAAAATAACGTGTTTAAGTTAAGCTTACTATTAACCAGTATCAAAGGTTAGCTTAAAACTCACTCTGAGGATAACGCTTTAATTTCCATATTCCTTAGAGGAAATAAGGATTAGGTCAATTTAGAACTTTAAACAATATATCATGCGATTTTTTTTTATTTTTTGTATGTAAAATTCTAGTACTAAATTTAAAGGAACGTACCTGTTAGAACAGAATTAGTTTATGTCTGAAATAGAATTGCCATTTCTGCATAAAAATAGCAGATTAATTTAATAAACTTAATTTTACCTTAGGGCATACATGAAATTGATCCAACATTTAAAAATGAAATTGCTCTATCTATAACTTCTTGCATTGAATTATATTTGCCCAAGGGGACTCTGCTGATAAATGTAAATTTATTGACTAAACGTCAAATAAATTTACTACTTGATTAAAGTTTTGAGCAACAGACTGTGTATAAAAGACAAATAATAAGGGTTCAATGTCTGAGTAGTACAGGAACATACGAGTATGATGTTTTTATTACCCTGACAGTCTCTTGAAATATACTACTTTTGCACTAAACGTGTTAAATAAAAACTATTCTTACCGATAAACTGAACCCATGTGATCCATTACACCACAAGTTATCAAACAATAGGTTATTTCCACCATTAACAGCCACACAGTCGTCCTGATTGTAAACAACTGCATCTTTGACAGTTAAATTTGTGCTGCTGCTGACGTCAAAGCCATCAGTGTTTTTTGCGAAATTCGTCCCTGCATTACCCTATACAATAAGAACAGATTAAGCCGTTCCTCTTCGTTTATACAGGGTGTTATGAAATTCACTGCACATATTGAAACCGGCAAATCCTGGTATGAATTTAGATTGAAGAAAAATATCCATAAACGGGGCTTCGCAATAAATAATTCGATCAAAACGATGAAAATAACTGAATAGTCGAATGCCGCTAATATAGAATTTCGGTTTGAAAAGCAGCATTGAAGCAAGAAGAAAGAGACGGGGACAGGGTCGCAAGAGCGAGATGGCATGTAAGTAGAATAATATACATCAAAGTAAATCGATTAGATTTATTTTAAGTTCTAAATAATTATTGAGGTACATATATCGGATTCAAATTTTAATGTGAAATTTACGATTAACAATTCACAATTTTGTAAATTGCGATTAATTGAAACAATACTTCGGGCGATTAGCGTTGGAATATTTTATTGTTTGATTTGCTTTTACTCATGCCTTGTCCTTGTTTATTTAAACATGCCCTACTGTATATGCAACAATATGTCTGTGCGAATTATGGGTTGCATATTGTAAATCTAAATGTTATCAATATTTAATTTCCGTGTTCTCTTCCGAAGTTGGTTTTAAGTAAATAATGTAGCTTACCTTTATTGCTACCTAGACTGTGGTCTTTGTCGATCCGTTGTTATTATATATTTTGCTCATTAAAACAAGATTTTGCGCTTTAACTATAGTGCTTTTAAATCATCCTTAGAGTTATACTTAATTAAATTTAACACTAAAAATGTTTACCTAATACGTAACGTTTGCGGGTGCAAGAAAGCGATTTAGATACTATAGATACTCCTCGCCTTGTTTTTTTTGTGACAAAATTCCCAGCTGTAATCAAGGAATTTTGGTTATAATTTTATAATAGGTACTGTGTAGTTGTGCTCAATTATTAGTGTGATATTAAATTATGTGAAGCTCTAGTGCAACCACCGTGATGGATGTGTTGCGTTTTGATTTTTAACCTATTTGTAAAGGCAGAAAGTTTAAGCTAGTAGGAATAATGCTCATCTCATTACTAACGTAGTATAGGGTAAGTCATAATTATGTGTGTTAACGGTATACCATAGCCTGTTCTAGTTATAATTCCAACCTATTCCACAAGTGTATGGTCAATATTTTCTCAAATTAGGTAAAGAAGTTGGTCATTAAACTGAAAGGTACATTTTTGGTAAAATGCTTCCCTTGAATTGAATAGTTATTTATGATACGAGTACAAGTGTTAAAAGTGGCATTCTATTTTGTGACAAGGAAAGTTTGGGACACACAAACATACACTGTTTTTTTTTTAAAAACGCTGTATGTTGAATTAAAAAATGTAAATAAAACCGACGAAAGAATAACATAATTTGAAAAACGAATGATAATTTGTTTAAAATATTGTTGACAAGCGACCGTCAATTTACTTTTAACATTGGTATTAAAAGTAATTCACTTTTAACACTAGTAAAAAAATGTCACTTTTCCCATTAGAGTGTCACGTTAAAAGGTCTGCTTTTAATAAGTGTTTGTGGAAAAAGTTTATTTTTTGGTTGCTAAGCAAATGTAAAATTCATGAAAGTCACGATTGTTGGAATTAACTCCGCTGCTCTCGTGTCCCAAACTTTCCTTCTCGCAAAATAAAATGCGGCTTTTAACACTTGTATCATAAATAACTATTGTTGTCGATTTTCACTAAAACTCATAAAAAAATCAGATTTAAGTTTGGCAAGGCAGTGGGTAGATCATTTGTTTTCCCTTTACAATATTACACAGTAAAAAATCCAGTTGATTAACCACAAGAGATGTTTGATTTTATTGGCCGGATTAAATTTTTTGATTTAATTTGTAATTATTTTCTAAATCAGTTCCATAATCTTCGTTATGATTCAAACAAATTACTCATTCTCGATTACTTTAAATCGATACTGATCAAATGCATAAAAAAGACAAACATTTTAAATCATATTTCCTTGTTAAAATAATCACAATAATCAGTGTCAATCACCTACTGACTAAAAAATACTCAAACTTCTAAACCAAGCCGCCAACACATGCGCAGTACGCAACCTTTTAATCACAAGGGAGTACCGATATCCATCCACCCCGCTGCAATCTGCAAAAATTCCATTTAATCGGCAGTAGGTATGGCGGTTTCTGTGGTAGTGCAATGTGCAATGTGAGGTTATAACGAATGAAGTGGTCAACCTGTTCTAAAATTTTACGAATATTCTTTTAAAAACTTTGTTGTTACATCATGTTGGTGAAATTATGTTTCAAAAACAAAAGAAATACGCAAAGATCTCAGATCTTGAATCCAATCCCTCGGAGGAACTCATGCACCAATGTAAGTTATTTTCCATGTATTTTCAAAGAAAAGATTTGTCATGACAGGTCTTCATTAGTGTTTTATGTATTTATTTACAGATGAGTAAATAATTTTCGTGTTTTTACTTCATACAATTATTTTCAACTTTTACACTGTAAAAAAAAATTATTAAATTTTAAATCAAATTCAACCCAATTTTGACTAAATCCAGGTCCACGCCTCACCTCCCCGGATTTTTGTTTATGATATGGGACAAACAATTCCCATGCTTTGGGAATTTGCATTACCTATCTTTTATATAATTTCATCTGTTTGTTCTTTAATGTGTTCCCTTTTCTTGTGTATTATAGTATTGTCATTTAATAAATAAAATCGACGCCCTAATCAGGTACTTTATAGGGCGGAGAGGGGAAGGGCGGTGCTACTGATGATTGCATATCAATCACATTGGATTTAAGATTTAATAAAAAATGATTAGAGTATTATGGAAATTTAATCATTATGGAAGAAAATTTTAATAAAAATTGATTTAGATGTAATCAGAATTAATTGTTAGGTTAATCAATTTTGAATAAGAAAATTTAATCACAGATCCTTCGATTTAATCAATATGCAGTGTAAATTTTTTCAATCAATCTGGCGTGGACCTGGATTTAGTCAAAATTGGGTTGAATTTGATTTAAAATTTAATCAGTTTTTTTTACAGTGTAGAGGCGGTGCTCTTCAGAAGCGTCGGATAGCCCGTATTGGGGTCAAAAATGTGCGACTTAAGGGAAAAAAGTATTGGGCGTGTCTGTAGACTACCCAAGGAGTCACCGGTTTTAATACATACAATGAATTTCAAAACATCCTGTATAAATAAACATTATATTATGTGCAGATAATACTACTGCTGCTAAGGTAGGAAACAATGCTTTTCAACTGCAAGTAAATATTGGCGATACTTAACTAAGGGTGTCTGGGTGCATGCCAACAATCTAATCAGGAATGTAGGAAAACTTCATGAGAGATGGCGAGTGTTTTTTAAAATGAGTAATAAACATTGTAGTAGTAACAAAAACTAGAAACAAATCCATTGCGTTAAAGGTTAGTGAATCAAGTACCAAGATAAAAAGAAATTAAAACCAAGCCCAACGCAGATATAATGAACTAACGCATAACTTTAACATAAAAAACCTATCTGAACAACTAGAAAATCTAAATTTAGACCAGTACTAAAACTTACATATCATTGTAGGAAGCGGAGTTATTTTGCAGTAAGAAATGTTACATGGCCATCTATTGCGGTAGAAAATAATTTGCACCGCAAATGAATAAAATATTACGTAATGTATCAATTTAGTAAACTTACTGGATATCCATCTTTATTATCGATATATATGTTCGATACAACGGTGTCTGAAGACTGAATGATTACACAGGACATCGGACAATTCTTTAAATGCAAATTTTTTACTTGGGATTGTTTTAGTTGAAGCCTAAGGAATCTAGGTCTGTTTATTGTTGGTTCATTGGCACCTTTCCAGTGTTTTGCACCCAGGCCATCAAGAAGATGATCTAAAATTTATTAACAGTGTTCTTACATTGAAAACATGCAAAGATTAATTTCTCCGCTAGTGTAATACAAGTCCGTCAATTAATACTACTAACTCGAGAAAGGGAACTAATTTTATCCTGATCGAGGTGCCCTCTTGTTCTGGAGATTACTGGGCCCTTACCCTTAATCAGGCAGAATTACACCTAGGGTGGCTGAGGAACAAACAACGGTTTAACCAGAAACTATATTAAACCTAATACATCAGTTGGTGAGTTTTAGATGCGTAAGATTTAGTGGGTTGCGCAAACTAGTTGTGTCGGAGAGCTGACCTTTAAATTTTCTATATATTATGCACACAAAGAACTTCGTAGTGTGAGTTAGCATTGATATAGATGACCACAGTAGTGAATACAAAACCATCAAATAACTAGACAAAAATAACCATTTTTGCATTCTTCTCCAGATTCCTTCCTGCCATCGTGATTTCTAGGCCCTTACTATTCATCTGGCGGGCGTACATCCAGGGTGGTTAAAAAACAGACATATTTTAACCAGAATCAAAATCAGATATTATACATCCATTGCATTGGTGAGTTTTGGATTGGTTACGATATTCGCGCCATACCCAGTGTTGCTGCAAAACACTGCAATCGGCTGTCCATATAACGTTCTTTATTGCTTTTTTGACTATGCAAGTGCACCACTGTACGAAAATCGGACCGGACTTTATACAAAAAATAATACGTTAAGTTAAAAATTATAAAGATAAGGATGTCGGAAACCGTAAAGACACTTAACAATTGAGGACATTGCTGTAAGAAGGGGGCAGCTCCATTTTTGGTCCATTCTGTATATACTAAATGTAAAAATTTCAGCTAAATCGCTTGGTACAAGAACAAGGCAGCTCCAGCAATAAATGGAAATACCAGAATCGTTTTTGGACCTGCTTTCGTTATTGTTTGATGCGCGAAGGGTGCAGCTCCGGAGGTGCATCTTTCTTGCATCAATCATCAATGCATCGTATTGTTTCGGCAGGGATCGTAGGCACGTATTACCAGATTGTTATTCCATTGCTTGAGCTATGCTTGGTTCTTAATGCTAACCAGTGCAGAATATGGTCAATAGATTCAAGAAGCATGCAATAGTTTTATATCTATTACTATGGTCAACCAAACTATGATTCTTAACTTAAATGGCCATTTTAAGAATATTATTATGAGCGCTGACAAGAGAAGGTTCAAGGTTTCTCAATGCCGTATTTGTGAGTATAAGAAGCATCTACATTGCGATTAGTGTATCAACTAGCATTCCAATTTTTGAATCATTTGTCATTTTAAAAGAGGTTGAGAACAATCTGTCAGTTGAACCGAACACTTTGGTTTACTACTCACCCCTACCTGTAAAAGAGATAAAATACGAGGACGTTGATACCAACTATGTTCCTCCCAACAAAATGGAATATTATTACTCCCTTAGAATCGAAGTAGTTGGCGGTTGATATTGTTCCCGAGATATCTGGCACGGATGATGACTATGAATGAACCTGCAGTTTTATTTTATTATAAGAAGTCTATATTCCATTGTTTATTTCTAGTATAATAATTAAACACAAATGTTTAAACCATTTTTTTTTATTTTGTGTTAAATGCAAGGTTTACCTACTTTTTTAAATTTTGGTGCAAGATGGAGGCAGCGCCATTATTTTTTTTGCGTACTCTCCGTTCTACAAAGGGCATGTTATCAAAGAAACTGTCGTAAGTTGTACGTAAATATGTCATCTTGTAGCAAAAAAAATTTTTCTTGCTATAACGAGGAACAATTTTTAAAAACAGTTTATTCATGTTTTCCAAAAATTACCAGAAATGGAGTTGTCCCCTCCTTGCAGCAAGGTCCTCAATTAACGCCTGATGTGGTCTGGTGTACAAATTCATAAAACAAACGGATGTGTTTAAACAGGCGTTTTAAGAATAAACGTTCTTGTTGTGAAAGTCTTGGAAATTGAAAAATATCAAGTCAGAAATGATCATTATATGTCAGTTTTTGAAATAAAAAAAAAATGTAAAAATTAATTTTTTCCAGAGGAGGCACCAAAATAGTAACGTATATTATTTCGATTTATCCGGCTGACAAAATTTTGCTATCGATCAAGTTTAACTTTTTTTTCGATATTTATTTTATGTAAGATAGCTTGAAATAACTTTTATACAGGGTGTTTGATAACGAATGGGCCATATCTTAGGAGCGACTTCCCTGGCTCATTTTAGGTCGACGTAACCTAACTTATCTCAGTACAAAAGTTCATAATAAATGGTCATAAAGTTTTATTTTACATTTTTATTGATATGATTTAAAAGATACTAAACAAAACTCACAAAATTTCGTAAGCGGGGGTTTTTGGATTAAGAAAAGCAAATTCGTTCTTAAATTTTCCTGTATTTTCAGTATTTTGTAGGGGCATTGTACGGCATTTTTAAAACGTCCCAACTTTTTTTGCTTTAGTGTTCACAGTTTCTGAATAAAATTTCTTATTTCCCTACCTTCTTTACTAAAAAAAGGTATACCTACTTTATTAATGTCGCTGGAAGGAACCGTTTTTGAGAAAAATGCATTTAAATTCGGTGTTGCACGGAACAAATAAGAAATAAAATTTTTGTGTAAGCAAAAAGTAAACCTTCTTATTAAGGCATTAAGGAAATGCAAACATCAAGTGAAAATAATAAAAAAACAAGTAAAAAACGAATAAACAGTGAAAAATAAACTGCTCTTATGACATTTTGAAGACTTGCGTATTATTTATAATTATTTTTATTCCTTATTTATTCTATGCAACACAATAATTCAAATGCATTTTTTCTCAAAAACGGTTACTTCTAGCGACGTCAATAAAGTATACCTTAAATAAAGAACGTAATGGAATAAGAATTTCTATTTAGAAGTTGTGTATACTGAAGCACAAAATACGGCAAATTTGAGAACGGATTTACTTCTTCCATCCTCAAACACCGACCCCTACCAAATTTTATGAATAAATGTAGTATCTTTCAAAACATGTCGATAAAAATGTAAAATACAATTTTAACTTTAAAACTCTGTATCGCTCTTATTATCAACTTTTGTACTAAGATAAGTTAGGTTAAGTCGAAAAGAGAGCCAGAAAAGCCTCTGCTAAGGTACGGTCCAACATGTTCGTTATTGGTCAATCTTTTTTTTGTCTTCTTACTTACAACTAGACAAATTAAGAACACAGCACATTTACTCGATTAATTTAAATATTAAGTTTATTTTATAGTTTCTTACTATTAAACCTTTAAAACTTTTCTTTTGTATGTAGAAAACTTTAAGCTGATCTGTTAGCAATAATGAAAAAACTTACTTGCTGTTCCAGATACATCAACATTAGTTCCAGTTACCCGTATAAGGACTCCAGGCCATTCTACCGGTTCGTGAGTAATGCGACCGTCAAAAATTAGTTTTGCTCCATCCTGTAAGGCTATAAGCATTGTAGTCTTTGCTGGAATAACTATATCTTTTAAAGTAAGGGTACTGCAAGTTTTAGCTGCTGCCGCTACATCGTTGTAACTTGATACTGTACATGAGACGTTAAAAGGAGAACCTGTTACTGCCTTGGTGAAAATTAGGAAGTTAATAAAGTAAAACTGGTACCAAACCATTTCTGGTTTATTTAGACTTTCTGTGAATAATTTTATATAAACGAATAAAAATTGGCACCAAACTATATAACGATATTGACGTCAAATAATACCCACTTCTAATTTAAATAAGAGCGCCGTAAACAATATACATTTTATATTTTACTAATCTGTACAGTATACATATTTTTCTATGTTTATCGTTATCAGAATTACCTACGACAAT
Organism: Philopedon plagiatum; assembly: GCA_963971165.1. Lineage (NCBI taxonomy): Eukaryota > Metazoa > Arthropoda > Insecta > Coleoptera > Curculionidae > Philopedon > Philopedon plagiatum. The sequence goes on along the minus strand of OZ020192.1, from coordinate 100,358,986 downwards.
AACAAAACATTTATTAACAATCCAAATAAAAAATAATAACAATTGTTAATACAATTTTTTGTTAGCCCTAAAATTAGCGACGTATAATTTTTTAATGAAAATTTCAAGTCCCTGTGTGTTCCAAATATCTCAATCACTAATGTCAGAGCCTAACTCGCGAACCCTGTGGCGCGTCTGCAGGAGCGTAAAAAGTAGCAAACAGGGGAGAAACAAAAATTAGAAAATTGGACAAGGGTAAAGACAGCAATTTTTTTAGATAGGCCATGAATTCATATTTGAACATAATTTTTAAATTCTGAACAACTTTTCCTAATAAAATTTGCAGTGTTTTTTAAAACGAGGATATGAACTTTAACTTTTTGGAGAATTTTATATTTTTGTTTTTCCGCTTTAGGCTACTGGAATTTTTTTCAGTTCTGGTAACGGTTAGTTGTGTTTTTTTTTCACCAACTTTTCATAATTTCTTAATGAAATATTTCCACGTTTGTCGCAAACTTTTTAGATCACACTGTAGATGTGCAACGGGGTTCTAGTAGCTTTAGTAAAAAGTAATAGTGAATAGTAGTGATTGAGACCGGATTTATAACATATAGGAACAAATTTTTAATAAAGTATTTTGAAGGTTTTGTCGACCCTTCCAACTCTTTATGAAAAAAATAATAATAGTATGCATATTATAATGATGGCTATTAATACAGGAGAATAAAGTCACGACACGAGCCTTGGCGAGTGTCGTTACGAATACGAGTGTATTAATGGCCATTACATGAGAGTTGCATACACTGCATTTCCTAGGATCATTTATTAATACATATTAAACTGAATAACATTTATTTAATCCAGTTACAGTTAAACTTCATCACTATCACTAACACCATAACCTCATATAATTTTTAATTTCAATACTCCTAAAGTTTTAACGAAAATGCAAATTTTTGTAAAAGAACTGTCACAGTGAGATCATTTGTACTAGAAGGAGGTCACTTGATTAAAAAAGTATGGGTTCCAAATTGGCAAATACCGCGGTTTGCTTGTTATGGAACATATCCAAGATATTTTAATTGAATAGTTTGCATTTTCTGACAGCCCACGAAGACGGACGCCTAAATACCATATGCCGTGGTAGCACTGAGGAAATCTGACTGACACATCCAGATCTGGAAACATCCGCAGGGGTTTCACCAGCCCTTTAAGAGGATACGTGGGGTGGTACCTGCTTGGCCGAGGAAGAATTTTTCTACTACCTTCCTTGTTTAGAGCGGCGACACACGGCATTCTCAAGCGGTCATCCAACCAACTAGAGTTCAATTTATTATAAAACTCTGCGTTTCGACATTTGGCAGTCATAGATGACACAACAGCTGATATTAGTTCCTTCGAAAGGTCCCTAGATCAGTAGTGGGTTGGTAGTGGGCCATATCAAGCTGACACGACAGGTTGCCTCGTTTTATTTTCGTTTAATGTTGGTGTATTGTGTTTGTGATGTTGGTGTTTCTGTGGGTGTTTTTTTTAAAGTGTATGTTTTTAGATTTTCTTGGTGTTTATTATTTAAGTTGAACGGTGATTACAAATCCGGCCCTGTCTTTTTAGCCAACCTCTAAACGTAAAATAAATTAAACTCCAATAAGGTATCCTAAATGACAAGCGACTTGACCACCATTTAGCGAGATCTAAGAAAAAGTTTACTATACTAACCGTGCCGGACGTCGCTTAACATCATTATCGGATAAATAGTCCGGTCAGCTAAGTTAAACGTCTGCGTGGCAGAAGATTTGCCTTTTAAGGTTTCTCTCAGTCAATTTGATATCTGATTTAAAACAATAAGTTAGCATTTCATGTTATGTGATTTTAATAGTTACTGGTTGTTATTAAAAATTATTGAAAGTTAATTAATAATAACCTTACTCTGGTAATACTTTGTAGGTACAAGCAGAGGTTATTGCATTATCCTTAAGCAAGTACACGACATGATTATTTAGAATTTTAATTTTTAGGTTATAGATTAGGGGGGGGGGGGGGGGGTAGAGGGGAAAATACCTACATTAGCTTTAACAGAAAGTAATAATATATTACACTAAGAAAGTATACGGGCAGGCTAGGCGTAAGTGAATTATCAACACTTGGTACTGATAATGCTTCTCTGATGTTGCCTTTAGCTAGCGCCATTTATATTGACATGCATGTATATTATTTAATCCCTCGATGTAGAGATTTTTATATGCAAGCATTCTTGAATAAAATTACTCTGCATCGCTTCTCCACGATATTAAACTTCGTTGACAGGTTCATTGTATAAATAAAGTATTTGTGTATCCCGCAGGAACTACCTATCCAATCTGGATAAAATGTAGCCTATCGTCGCCGTCGGCGTCGCTGCACCTGCAAAAGCCACTATGTGTATAATATTCTCCTTAAACGTGATTTATTTGTTCTATCTATCTTACCGTACCGGTACCGTCTTGTAGTCTAGTATGCTATTAAAAGTTATTGATACTTAATAATAATAATTTTAGTGTGGTAATGCTTTGTACAAGCAGAGGTAAGTGCATTATTCTTAAGTACCTAAGTAAACGACGAGATTATTTAGAATTTAAATTTTTAGGTTATAGATCAGTGTCGGCTTGTGGTTCAAAAACCAGGCGAAGGACTTAGGAGAACTTTATTGCGAATTCGGCATTTTATTTAAAAAAAACTTAGAGAGTAGTGTATACACTAATTTAGACTAAGACTACTGAGACTTACCTACATTTTGTAGACCAAATGAATTCCAAATTGTTCAGACTATCTTAATGAAACGGTTATTTCCTTATGATTTCTAGCAAAACATCCTTCTGAATTGAGATATTAGCGAAGGAATTAACTCTTACTTGAAACATAGTGTTCGTTGAGAATGATTTTAGGCGCTCAATGCATGAAAAGGTTCTTTCCATAGATAAACGTGTTGAGGGTATCGTTACAGTTAGAGAGGAAAGTTTGCGAAAAGACGAAAGCATATCTTATCAAAATTTCAAGTGTGAAGGTTGCTGCTTGAGTGTATGCGAGGGCAATATTAACACGAGCGATTAAAAGATTCTTTACCCTCATTTATTCATTAGTCATTGCCCATACGATATCTTAACCACTTTGTATTGTAAATAGCTTAAAATAGAATTTTTATTTAAAAAAACTTGCATTTCAAAAATAAAAATTTTATTTCTGCAACAATGCAGTTCGGTAAATTCTTAACAAGAGAACACGACGTCTTTAAATTAAATTTCCTTAGAGTTCGTATAAAAATATATTTTTTAAATAAATAAATTTCTTTTTCTGAGAATATCAAAACTGTATTTTAACATACTAATAATCTTATTTTATTCCACTAACAAAATTCACCGTTCTAGAATGAGTGAAAAAATGACGCTTTGCTTGCTTAGTGTATAAAACCACCAGTAACACTAGCTAAAGAACCTTTTCTTTTAGATCTCGTTATTTCTGCTTCTTTTTCGTTTTCTCCATCCCAGCTTTGACGTGTGGCGGAGGCAAATATGTCGAAAAATATTGCCGTTGCTATTCCAATAATCAATGAAATTATAAATATTGTTCTCCATTGCGTAGCGTCACTCTAAAATAGTCAAAATGTGACTTAGTATTTGTATAGCTAAGTATGTACAATAGTTTTATAAACAATTAGGAATTGTCTCATTTCGTGTAACGAGTCAGATGTTTGTGGGACGAGTCAAAAGAGGTCGTCATATACTGAGTGTTTGGTGACGAATGAGTCATACCTTAGCCGTGGCGTTCCTAGGTCAATTTAGATCGATTTAGCCTATGTTAGTACAAAAGTTGATAGGAGGAAAGATACAGGGTGCTAAAGTTAAAATTTCATTTTTCCATTTTTATCAATATGTTTTGAAAGATAAGTACTAAAAAAATTCACAAAATTTGGTATCTGGGAGTTTTTCGCGATGAGAATGGCATATTCGTTCTCAAATTTCCTGTATTTTGTAGGGGGCGCTACGTACGGTATTAAATGCCATTTTAAAGTGTCTTTTTTTGCTTCAGTTTACACAATTTATGAATGGAAATTCTTATTAACCTGGCTTTTTACTTAAAAAATCTGTTTATGAGAAAAGTCAGTGTGAATTCGGTGTTGCACAGAACAAATAAGAAATAAAAAATTTTAGTAGCGTCAAGAAATAACCTTTTTATTAAGAAAATGCAAACATCATGTGAAAATAATAAAACACGAATAAACAATGAAAAACAAACTGCACAAATTGAACTCATAGTTTGGGAGAATGGCCGTGAGAAGGTTATTTGTTAAGGAATGCAGCCTGCCATACTTGGTCAAAGGCCTTGAAAGTGCCAAGGGCAACAATTTGGGAATCGTCATGAAATTCAAGAGATTTGTTTCAGTTGTATGTGACAAAGGTAAGGAGATCAGCTTTGGATCTTTGGTGACAAAATACATACCGTCTGACGTGAATGAGTTTGTGTTTTTTTAAATATTTTAGAATTTTCAGGTTGATGATTTTCTCCATATCTTTGCAGACAACAGAAAGAAGAGAGATATGCCTATAATTAGATGAAAAAGACTAGAAACCTTTCTTGGGGAAAGGCTGGACACGAGCACTCTTCTAGCTATCTCGAGAGATACTTTTGCCATAGGAGGATTGGAAAAGATAAGTTAAGATGGGTGCCATCTAGAGTCCTCCACATAAATTTGACAAAAATCCACGGCTTCTTCTTTGGTCCTTGGTCTTTATTTTTATTTGGATATATTTTCATAAAAATGTCCTATACCTGGTAACCAGTAACGTTATCAAAAGGTTTCTTTTATAATAAGGTATTTTAATAAAATGGTAAGAAAGGACAAATGTAAATTGATTTAAAAGCGTGTAAGTATCAAGTGATATTTATTTTACAATCAGTTGCTGAGCTAGTTTTTACGACAAAGCTTCTAAGACAATTATTTTATTACCTAAATATACGTACCTCATCTGTAACTATCAATTGTACTAGAAGCGGTGCAACTAAAGCAATGGCCTGAGAAATCGTGTTGTAAGATCCAAAAATTATTCCAGCAAACCTGGGAGATAAATCCAAAGCGTTAATGTCTGCGCCTCCAACGACTATAGCAAGTAGGCAAACGTTTCCCAAAGACAAAAGAACGAAGGCCCACGTTGCATATTTTACGGGAACAAAAGTCATCATTAGCAAGGATACTGATAGACCAACTACTCCTGTTAACATAAAAATATATGAGAGCTATGGGAAATTTAAAAATAGAATTATCATTGTATAATTTATACCAACTTAACTTAACTTTTCAATTTAGGTAGTTAATTAAGTAGAAATCTTAGGTAGTTAATGCGGGTGGGACGATAGGCATCCCTCCACGAACTATAACTGATATTTAGACTGCTGTGTTTCACCCATATACGTATTACTACTATATTGTTAGCATCCAACCTACCCGTTGTTAAAATTTGAAGCAAAGATAAAATCTCCTTTTCTTTTGTTTTGTACTACGTGATGTAACAGCACTTGACGGAACTGTCACTGTCAGTTCTGACAGCAGTTTAAAATGTGAGCTTTTACCTTTCAAAACTAAAGATACCTGGGCAAATCACATGGTTGTTTAGGAGGGATGTTCAATACGTCACGTGACTGGTTAGCAATTGTTTCCGAAGGCTACGTCTTTTTTTCGTCGTTCGCTGCATAAAATATTTTGATAAAGTTTTTGATTACGGTATTAAACTTACATAGTCTGTGTAAAACCACACAAGTCTCATAACATGTCAGCTATTTACTTCAAGAGTTTATATTAAGTAGACACACATTTGCTTGACCAGAAATAAACCTGTTCCTATAACACTACCAACAGAATACGCATATCCAGCCGGCAGTGTTCCCATAAATCATAAATCCAAAAAAGAGAAAATATGAATTAGGTGAAAAATAGAATTATCCAAGAACATACTCCATTCTATGAAGAAATTTTCCAGAGAATTAAGACCCCACAGACATCGTTCTTTTTTAGCAGGATTGCCCGACGTTCCAAACTGTTCGGGCAATACGGTCGGTATGTGGCGAAAAACCGTCGTTATTGCCGGCGTTCGAAAAAATCAGTCGTAGCTTCATTTTTCCCGTCCGTCTTGAACATGATACTGCAAGTCTGCCCTTATGTAGTATGCAGCGAGCAATCACTACGAGATTTTTCAGTGTCGTACGGGTTTCGATCGGCATATTACCAAAATACCCAATATGTCTGATTTAAGACAATGCAGTATACAATTTTAATTGAATTTATCCAACTGTACAAAGATTTTAGGAACAACTCTTTTGCCCAGTTAGAACACTTGCTCTTGGCACCTTTCACTTTTATGGCTAAAGCCGCCAATGGCAATGTTGTGAGCAGTATGTGAAGGTACCATAGAGAAAATATGTAATAGAGAAATAATGTCATTTGCGAATGTGGCAAATTTACCAAGCTGAATCCGTAAACACAGACGGTCTTCTGCGGGCTTGCGCATTGTCGAACGTTTGCCTTGTGATAGACAGGACCGTACTTTAAAATTTATTTCATATTCACATGACGTGAATCTTTTATCGAGTAATAAATGCTAAATATATTACTTGTAATTATTCTTTTTATTAATGATAAAAATGTAACCATTAGTGAGGATTGTATAGTTTGTTGGCTTAAATCTGAGTTTTCTTGCTATACAAAACTGTCGATAATTCCTCGAAAATAGCTCAGTTTATACATATACAGTGCGTCTCTTTAATGTCCCCCCTCTTAATTTTTTAAACGTTACATTTACAAAATTGAAAGTTGAAATAAAATATAAACATAGTATTCTAAACAATAGAAATAAAATATGCAACTGTTTTAAGAAGTAAAATTGTAAATAAAAAAATTACCAAAACTATGTGTATATTTTATTGAATTGGCATCCCATCCTGTATAAAATTATTGAACAAACCAAGTTCTATGGTAAGATGTAAATATTTTTACACCTATGTATTTACAGTGTGTGCACTTGATACTTTGTTGAAAGCGCTACTTACTTACGGCCCCATGTCAATCTAATCCACTGATATCTTTGCGATCCTTTGGCGAAAGCGCTTTTTTCTTTCGCCATCCCTTTGAAAATACTCCCCTCTACCCTAATCCACTAGTATTTTTAGTGCCCCTTTGGCGAAAGCGCAAATATGCCTTTTGGACACTCACCCTTATGCAATATAGGGGAAGGAGGCATTGACACTATATATGACCTTCTTACACCATCTTACCCCTTATACAATGCCCCTAATACACACACACCCCATCAATGCCTTTCTGACACCTTGGCCCCACTCAACATACGTCACTGATAACTATTTCTACTTCTCCGAGTGTGTATTCACTTCAACTCCGAAGTGCATTGAAGATAAATTATATTTTTTACCTACTATTCTTTCACATATTGATATAATTTAAATTTGGAATTAAACTATTTGTATTTATGCACTAATTGTAAGAAACAGACTACAAAATAATTCCTTATATTTAAAAGTTTGATACATAATTGGCGAAACATATGAAATGTCTTTAACACTTTGTAAAGAATATTTTTGTATCGAAATAACAAGCATCAGAGGTTCGCTATATGCGCCACCCCAACCACAAATACGATAACATAAAAATGACTGAGATTTTTTCGGCCCGGTTCTGATCGCCGAGTTGCGTCATGGAGTTCAATAACCACTTTTGCGAGACGTCCCGAGTGCGCATGCCTCGAGAGAACCGTCGTTTAATAACCTGACTGGCGCCATATGCGTACAAACGCACTTTTTCGCCCAAACATTGGACGCATTCAGCTGGTGTCGCGAATACGTTGTGATGGTCTAAATATATTTTGTCTATGGAAGGTACGCGTTCTTCCTGACTACTCGTCTTACCGTCTTGCCGTCTGGCAATCCTACCAAAAAAGAACGATGTCTGTGGGGGCCTTTGGTCAAGATGTCGAGAACGACGAAGAATACGATTATGTACCATAATTAATTTGTTTATTATTAATTTCACTGTTGTTGTAGTATTTTTTGTATAATTTGAGTATACCAGTTGTCCATAAAGCTTTTTATTTATTTCCTTTAAAGGTAAAATTTCATACCCAAAAGAAGCATTCCGTGCAAAAATTACATAAGTCATCATACAATATTTTTTGCAGAAACCATCCATAATATTAAATTAATTTTCTTCAAATTTCTTAGTCACATAAATACTCAATCACTAAATCAATTAAGTACATTGATTATTTTTTTTAACTTACAAGATAATTCTTATGTAGAACAGTTATGTAACTTTTCTGAAAATTTAACTATTTCAACTTATGTGATTTTTGAAATGAACGATTCATTTATTATAGGGTAGGAAATTTTTAAAATAAAAAAAAAAATGTGAAAATTTTTGTTTAAAAAATTAGAATATAAAAATACAAATTTTAGCTATTTATGCAACAATGCAGTTCGGTAAAAGAGGCTTCTAGTTCTCAACAAGAGAACACGATGCTTTTAAATAAAATTTCCAAAAAGTTCATATATTATCCAGAATATATTTTTCAAATAAATAAATTTCTTTCTCTGAGAATACAAAAACTTAGACTTATTTTGAATCATTTTACTTCACTAACAAAATTTACAGTTCTAGAATGAGTGGACAAATTGAGGATTTGCTTGCTTAGTGTATAATACCACCAGTAACACTAGCTAAAGAATATTTCCTTTTAGATCTCGTTATTTCTGCTTCTTTTTCGTTTTCTCCATCCCAACTTTGTCGTGTGGCGGAGGCAAAAATATCGAAAAATGTTGCCGTTGCTGTTCCAATTATCAACGAAATAATAAATATTGTTCTCCATTGCGTAGCGTCACTCTAAAATATTTGAGGTAAGTATGTGCAATGTCAGTAATAAATAGTTTTATAACCAATGAGGAATTGCCTCATTTCATGTAACGATTCAGATGTTTGTAGGACGAGTCAAATGAGGTCCAGCAAATAATGTGAGTCACACAAAGAAATGGCAATTCCTAATATTAATGTGATTTTTTGTAATTATGGTATAAAATTTAAAATATATCCGCATTAATGGCTTCACCACAATCACGTCCGATATACGGCTTGGGTTTGCTTCGGAAATTGCACACCACATTAAAATTATTTCAGAAAACGTGGCTTTTCCTTTTAGTCTAACTTCGTGTGGACAGTCTTGTATGTTGTCCATGTAGAATCCGTCATTATCCTTCAACTCTGGATTTGGCAAAGTAAAATATTTTTCATCATCCATGATGACAATTTTATGAACAAAATGAACACGCCTTAATGTGCGCCAACACATCGGAACTTTCTGTAATTGAGCTAGAGTGAATTTTGGCGCTTGCCTTCTTTTTCTGTATTTTCAATTACTTCAAGAAACTATTGAGGAGTGCAGCATGCCATACTTGGTCAAAGACCAAGGAGTGTCAAGACAGTCAAGACACACAATTTGGAATTTGTCATGAAATTCAAGAGACTTGTTTCAGTTGCGTGTGACAAAGGTAAGGATATCAGCTGTGGATCTTTGGTGACGAAATCCATATTGTCTATCGTGAATTAGTTTATACTTTTCTGGATATTTTAGAATTTGCAAGTTGGCTTTCTCCATAATTTTGCGGACAACAGAAAGAAGAGAGTTAGGCCTTTCTTGGGGGAAGGCGGTCTAGAAAGATACCTTTGACATAGGAGATTTGGAAAAGGTCTGTTAAGATGGGTGCCATTTAGAGTCCCGCACATAAATTCGATAAAAATCAACGGCTTTTTCTTTTAGGAAAAACGATCGCACTCCTTGATCTTTATTTTTTCATATAAATAACGCATACCCAATAACCAGTGTAGATAATGTAACGTTATCAAAATAGTTCTTTAATAATAAAGGGTTTTAATAAAATGGTAAGTAAGGGCAAATATAAATTCTGATTTAACAACATGTTAAAAATGTATTGTGTAAAGTGATATTTATTTGACAATAAATAAGTAAGCTAGTTTTTACGACAAAGCTTCTTAGAAAATCATGTTATTACCTAAATGTACGTACCTCATCTGTAACTATCAATTGAACTCCAAGCGGTCCAACTAACGCAACGGCCTGAGAAATCGTGCTGTAAGTTCCAAAAATTATTCCGGCAAACTTGGGAGATAAATCCAAAGCGTTAATGTCTGCGCCTCCAACGACTATACAAACTAGGAAAACGTTTCCCAAAGACAAAAGAACGAAGGCCCATGTTGCATATTTTACGGGAACAAAAGTCATCATTAGTAAGGATAGTGACAGACCAACTACTCCTAATAACATAAAAAAATTTGAGATAGTTATGGGAAATTTAAAAAATAATTATTATTGTATAAATTGTATAGACTTAATTTCTCTCGAATTTATTTTAGGAAGCTTTGCACGCCATCCAAAAATCTGGATTGCCGCTTGTCATCAGCTTCAGATTTTTTTTATACTAATAGCAAATATGAGATTTAAAAATCTCCTTGCAGGATTTTTGACTTTTCTTATTACGTTTAAACGTAGTGGGTCTTACTGTTTCCTTATAATCTGTTTTTTCTTGATACTAAATTTGCTTAACACACATTTAGGTCAGTCAGTAGCATGTCTAACTTCAGGTAAGTCAGTCAATTACAGTGTTAAAGATAATCTCTGTTCTTGGGCATATAGTTAGTAATAACGAACAACAGATAAACTGTTTTATGGTTTCTGAAACACGTTTTTAAATTAACATAAGCATATGGTTCGAGTCTTAATTTAATATATTTTTAAGGATGGTGAACCATTCATTTCTCGGAATAAATGCACTGTTCGATTATATACGCTACCAAATATCAACTAACAATTATTAATTGGGCTTGTCGTTAATTCACACATAACCTAAGCTATGTTACTCACCAATAGTATGAAACATTCTTCTGGAATTTAGAACTGACAGTATATTTCTCTTAGGAATATAATCGGAGAGGAATGATATGACTGACCCACTAAATGTCCCGCATAACGTTGGAATAGCGGAAATTACAGCGAACTAAAACAGTAAAGTAGTTGTATACTCCAATACAACTGTTGAGTTGTCGAAGTGGCTACAGATGTTACGAAAAATAATGGTTTTTCAAGTGCACTGTGGAATCGAAAGTTCATACATATAGCATTCACACGTCTCGATTAAACTGCGCGAATTATTAAAGATTTTGGGACTAGCTGTACATTAATGAAAAAAGAATGTCAATACATGTGTGGGGTGGCTCCTGACTCCTAAAAGTTTCTTACACATTTGAGCCTTCAGTAGAGGTAAGATTGTGAAGTGACAATTTCTTGGAAAGACAAGTACGCATTCAAAATGAAATTTAGAAATGTTCTAATACCACGTTTTACCAAAGTATACTAAAATACTTACATTTTTGACACTATACTTCAACGCTTTAGTCATAAATATTGACATTTCCGCTTGTAATATTAGCATAACCCATCCAGAACCAATTTCCGCAATAAGTATTGCCCAAACATGTATAGAAGTAAACATTTTTGTCCATGGAGTAGGTATATTCTTAAAAAAAATAATCTATGGTAACAGCGTTCATGGCATAAGCGTTTGGAATGACACTGATATTTTACAAAAGAGCCTTAATATTTTTTTTTCAAAAAAAAATGCCAATATTAATAGGCTTAAAATACCTAGTGTGAATATTTTTCAACTAAGACGATGACAAATATTGAATAGAGGTCTCATTATCATAAAACGATACACTGTTAGAAGAAAAGTGCTAAATTGAACATTTACGCACCTTTTAGAATTATTCCATGTTTTCTTTTAAAATATTATGATTTTTATTCGGAACTAGCAAACCATTCGCGGATACCCTGCATTGTGTTTATTTTAGGGATATTTTTATTAGAAAAAATTTATATAAAATTATAAAAATACCGAAATAGAACAATAAATATGTTTGTTACGACCGCACCATCGCTCAAGGTTTTAAATTGACAAGTGAAAAATAAGGCACCTACATGTAATATTAATATTTTTGAATTTCGCAACTCTATAAAGAAAAAGTCAATTGTAGTAAATATTTTTGTCAACAATGGAATTAAAGTCATTTTAGCAAAAAACTCCAGGATAGAAATCATTTCGAGGCCAAGCACGTATATAGAAATAATAGAAAAGCTCATATGTTTTTAACGACAGGACAAAAACTTGCAAAAACCAAATTGATTCAATAATCTGATCAAATCTAGATCTAAATTTTAACTATTATCTACTAAGTCTTAAGCCTTTTTAGTTGATTCCGAGGTTATTGTTTACAGCAAGAAAGTTATGAAAAAAATAAAAGTCACGATATAGGTTTTGGAACTAGATATCATTTAATAGTTTACTTTTTAATAATACTATAGGTGTACTTATTATATCGGAAGAAAGTATGTAATCGACAAACGAATACTTGTATTCAAAAGCATACTTTCGTCCTGGTTTATGAACATCGGATCGTATGAGATGACTGACTGAATGATACTTGAAGTTCCTGTGTTCAATCTTACGTTACCATATTAACGTTAAAGCTATTCATTCATAAACTCACCTGTCCAGATCCATGATTTAGTGAGACTTGAATATACTTTTTTTCTTCCGGAGTGATCCTTGGGTGTGTTGCAGGACTTGTCTTAATCAATAAACCAACAAGAGCGGTCCAAACTAAGCCAGTACCTCCAAAAATGTAAAATATCCATGGCCATCCCCAATTAGATGCAGAGATATAACCACTTGTAACCGAGGATGTCACAATAGTTAATGTCATAGCTAAAGCAAAGAAATCTACTATCAGAAACTAATACTTTGTCAAAAGTTAATTGAATGTCTATGGGAAGTTCGACGTAGAAAATTGAAAAATGAACAAAATATGCCAGTACGCTTTTCTCATTAATTTTTCTCATGTAGCCAGTTTTTATTATATATATTTTCGTACCTTTCACGTAATTTTAGTGGGATTAGCTGTGAGCTCTCTATCCTTCCTCGATTTCTATATCAACATTTTCCGCTTCTTTAATACTTTCTTTCCCAAACATCTCAACATTTAGATTTATTCTATTACACTGTATCAAAAATTTCTTGAATAATCGAAATCGACAAATTCAAACTGCCAGTAGCAACAGTTACCACGCACCGTTGCATAGCAACACACATAATGACTCCGCATAACTCATTATAATGTTATGAACGCTCAATTATATACCAATTAGACCAGTTTTGGTATTTTTTCGTAAAAAATTATATATTTCATAAAATTTGCTTCTAATATAGATATGATATATGCCCCTTTAGAGGATTTGTTTTTAATATATATGTTCTATACAAGCATAATATACAGTGAGCTCACGGGACGTGGATAGTGTATGCAAGAGTAAAAACGTTTTTATTTACTGGATTTACAAAAAATAATGTCATTCTTTACAAAACCGCCTCCTGGTTGGGTTATATTATATACGTTAAACAAAGGAAATTACCTATTATCCCGACGAAACCCATTCTGGATCTTTCTTCTGTCGGTACCCACATTCCCAAAATACATGTGTTCAGAGGTCCTAACATTCCCTCAGCTAAACCTTCTATAAGCCGACAAATAATAACTCCCGTAGATCCACAATATCTGGCTACCAAAGGAATAAGGATGAAGGATATAGAATCGATTAGAGTTACTCCAAAAAGAAACCATTTTGGTCCAAATCGTTTTCCAATATATCCGGCAAATAATGGGAGGCATATTGCACCCCAAAAGAGTGCTGATATTATAATACTTTTGTTGTTCCATTCGTAGGTCTAAAATCGTTTCAAATTAGTAAGATTATACGCCAGTGCCAAAGCGCATTTTAATTACTAAATATAGTCCATGTAACGTCTGATTTTACAAAATTTTTGCATAAAAGTCTTCAGGGAATAAATTTAAGGTTTGTAATTAAAATCAGTAAAATATCTGAAAATGTAATAATTACGCAACCAAATATTTAAATGATATTTTTAGATATCAGCAAAAATACCAGCACAAAAACCACGTGAGTATTTATGTACCCGGTTGGCCAAAAAGAAGTGACCACATTTCTTTTTCTTTTTCATTTGTTATTAATGTTTTACCACATTTGTTGGAAATATTTATAAATGTGTAGTTTCTCAAAAAATAGAGCCAAAATAAAACGGATTAAGTTATGTTATTACACAAAGTACTTCAAAGCAAAATGTTTTTTAAACGGCTCCCACATTTCAATATTTCTGTTTACCGATGATAAAATTAGTTTCCACATCCTAAAACAGCATATCTCCTCAACAAAAAAATGTTTCTTGGTATTTTTTGATATTTCATTAGATTTAGTATTTATAACCAATTTTCCGACATAACGCTTCCATGCAGTTTCCAAGTGAATGCCTGTGTTTTTAATGAGTGAACCATGAACACAGTTTTGTTAAATAAGTCAAAGATGATATTTTTATAACAAAACTTTATTTCAGCTTGAGTTTATCTAAAACGAGAAAATAAATTTTATAAAAACTGGAATAAAAGTGTCAAAAAAGAGGAGTTTTGTTGTGGAGAAATGCGGTTTTAAAATGTGGGTATCAATTATCTTTAAAAAATAGTATTTAAATATTTGGTCGTCGTTCAATACAAAATTGCCTTTTGTATGTTAAAATAGATCAACTTCGATTATTTTAACTTAATTCTTTGAGAACCTATGCATATGTAAATATCTGCTAGAATGATAATAAAAAGATAATAAAAAATAAAAAAATTAGTTGAAAAATAAAATGTGTTGTTTTTCTGGCCCACGGTGTATATGTGTGATGCTCTAGACTCTAGAGCATCATTTCTAGAGTCTAGAAAGACATTTGGATCACTAGACTAGAATCACTATAAAACCACTTATTTTCCTTGGAGCACCCTGGCACGTCGTTCGTCATATTGGTGGCTTACACCTTTATTGTCAAATTGACATCGACTTTATTTTATAGTGAACAAGGCGAACAGTCTACGGTGGCGCCTTCTTTTAAGTTATAGTTATACCAATTTTTGTGTGGCCCAAAGCCCTGTTCACATTACCCAGAATATATAAATCGCATTTTTTATTAATGCAATGCCTTGTCCAGCCAAGGTCTTCACTTATGGTTAAAAAAAATTATGAATAACCAAGAGTAGCATCCAACATTGTGGCAGGTTTTAGTTATGGGAATCTTGCCTTAATGTACGGCATTTACCGATGTCGATTAATTATTACTTAAAAAATTAAGTTTTTTTATTATGCAATTTTCATTATTTTGGTTTTCATCAGTTACAAAAATATACCTACAGGCACATCTGTATTGGAAGAAGTACTATTATCAGTCATTGCGAGAATAGCCACTGCAAACGAAGTTCTAAAGGCAAATGCAAGACCAAGAGTCATTGAAACAACTGCTACTTGAACATGTCGAGTCCCAATGACTGGACCTAAAATTTAATTAATTAGATATTTCACTCGTAAACTAGATGATGTTTATTTAGACATCGTTTCCAAATATCGATGGGTATATTTAATTTCCAATTTTTAAAAAAATCAAAAGTCGTAATTACTTTCAAGATAATAAAACGGTTTGAAGTAACCCATTAAAAATTATATCTAAAGCTTACCACTGGGGTTGAAACCTAGAGGCGTACCCGAGGAGAATAAATAAATGAGTATAAGTTATATCTGAAACATGTTGATAATTTATATAATATTGTGAAATGCTTGCCCGATAAATTTTAGAAATTTGAATGTGCGCGGCTAAACATCTGCAGCATTGAAAATGTCTCCACAGTAGTTTCCGAAAGCGATGTACGGTGGGGAGAAAAAATATGTTTATATGACGAAAAAGACTGTTCCATATCTAATGACGTAATAGGGGCGTCTTTAAAATTACCTCTGAAATTACGTAATTGATCTGTAGGAGCAAAATTTGTCGTAACCTGACTAAATCAGGATTTTTCGTTAACACGCTGTTAAGCTTGTCTTTAACACGAATATTTTTCTCGTCGGCTAAAGGCTGTAATGCTGTTTGCATCTATGATCTGAAATCATTCCTTTAACGATATTGAAGTCCTTTGTAAGTTTTGTATGGCATCCGCTAGAACCCCAAAATTAGTAAAAATCTTTTGTAAATCTACTTCAACGTGAACGTCTTGAAATTTTATTTGACTCTTCCGAATAGCAGCGGATTCTGTAGCATTGAAATTTAAAATTACGGGTTTGATTTTCTGAAAATGTTTAAAATAATAAAAAGCTGCTCCAAACCATGTTCCCCAGAGTGCAATAATCGGCTGTGGAGGTTCGGGAATGCCAGGATATTGCCGATGAAATTCTCTAATCCGTTTCGGATATTTGCAGAACACTGCTTTTGTCCGCGCTATTAATGTATCTACATCTGGATAACGATTTCGAAGTGTTTCTCTTCCCAGATGTACTGCATGCAGTATATATGTCACATGTAGTAAGTTAGTACAAACATTTTTGAGGAGGGAGGCCGCAAGAAGCATAGCTGCGGCATTATCACTAACAAACATTAATACCTTGTGTAGTGAAAGTTGAAGTTTTCGCAAAGTGGTTAATATCAGGTTTATTAGTACCTCCGCAGCGCCCTTTTCTAATCTTTTCCATGTCAAAAAATATGGAGGAGACTGCCCAAGTGGATTTAAAATGCGTAGTATGACATTGGCAACAGAATGTTTTTAGAATTTGTTGTCTCGTCCACGATTAAGC